>OY776112.1:207659271-208259271 GCA_963675035.1 Allygus modestus | reverse complement strand
TAATGGTGTAACAAAATGAAAACAAAGTAATATTTTGAAGAATACAAATGTTTTGTTTAATGTGAAACGACTAAAATACGTAACTTAGAAAATACAGTACAGTAAACAAATGAAGAATTGATAGTCCAGCTGTAAAAAAGTGAACATACCGTACTGCACATAAACGTGAATATTAATTTACTTGTTTTTGTTCATAAACTCCATCATCGTCTTTTGTTGAAGTTTTGACAGTCTATTTTTTGCCGCGTAGTTCCGCCATTTCCTCATGAACATCACATCTGCGGGCGTGGCAGTAGACTGTTGTTCCAAGTAGCGTAGGGCGAGGTCAAGCGCAGCTGCTGCCTCATTGTGCGACACTTTCTCCTCTCCCCCCCCGCACGCAGGTTCATCATCGCTCCCCTCCTCCTCCTCGCACTGAACTTGTTCTTGCGTCACGGCTGCGATGATTTCATCATCTGTCAAAGTCTCAGCACTATCAGCGTCCGCCGCCATCCAATCATTCACGTCTGCTTCGACTGCATCCTCACAACCAGGAATGTTCTGTATCAGCGGTATCAGATTAACTGTGTCATTTTCGGTAGCGTTGTCTTCAAATTCTAAGGATGTCCATAGTTTTTTCCAAGACTTTCGTATCGCTCCAACCGTAACATTTTCCCAAGACTCAGCGGCCCAATAGACAACATCCTTGACGTTTGTTTGCTTTATCTTTTGCACTAAAGGGATAGTATCGTCTTCGATTAGAGATCTCAAAAACTTTTTTCGATACTTCAGTTTATGTGCCTGCAAAACTCCCTGGTCCATTGGCTGTAGTAAGGGTGTCACATTTGGTGGTAAGAAAGCTGCCTTTATTTCGCCACAAGAAAGCTCTTCGATATCTGGGTGGGAAGGCGCATTATCGATCAAAAGGATAGCACGTGGGGGCACATCATTATCTTTGCTAAACTGCTTAACAGAAGGCACGAATTGGTCATGGAACCATTCTTTAAATAATTTACCTTCCATCCAGCCTTTTTTTTGGTTTCTATAATAGACTGGAAGTGACTTCATATTGATGTGCTTGAAGGCTCTAGGCTTCGCAGCTTTGCCTATCATCATGAGAGGCTTATGGTTACCGGCAGCATTGGAACAAGCCATTAATGTTACATGGTCTTTACTCATTTTAAAACCCGGAGCTCGAGTTTCTTCTTTCGAGGCCAAGCTTTTTGTTGGAAGAGCCCTAAAATTGAGGCCGGTTTCGTCGGCGTTGTAAACTTGTTGGGGGGAATAATTCCCTTCAGCAATCAAAGTTTCAAACGTACTCAGGTACTCCTGCGCCGCAGCGTGATCAGAAGAAAGCTGTTCTCCAGTGATAGTTAACTGGCGTATACCATGGCGCTTTTTCCATCGGTCAAACCAACCAGTACTCGCCGTAAATGGGGTTTCACCATTTAGTAGTGTGTTCAATTGTATCGCCTTTTCTTGGACAATAGGCCCACTTAAAGGGGTTCCCCTTTCCCTCTCTTGACAAAACCAAAGGAAAAGTGCTTCGTCAACTTTATCGTACTGGGATTGCCGCGCTGTTTGCCGACTTTCAAGAGCCGCTTCAGAAGACGTAGTGCAATATTGTTGAAGCTTCGCTCGATTTTTCTTCCAATCACAAATTGTGGCTTTACCAACGTTTAGCTCTTTTGCTAGTTTCGTCACACTTTCACCACTATCCAAACGTTTTAAAGCTTCCAGCTTGTCTTTAAGAGTCAACGTGTTATGTTTACGTTTAGTAGCCATTGCACTTTGCTTTCACACGTCACAAACACGATTAAATAAAAACTAGCTACAGTAATTTAAATAAAACACTAGCGCGACTGCACAGGTGACTGACCGCAGTACAAACATTAGTAGACTACGTCAAGGTCAAGGTTTTGTTATGATTTTGGCGCTTGAGCTAGTAGTAGTGGGAGGCAGACGTACAGTCTCGGTTGGCAGTGCGTACAGTCCGCGTGCAGTATCGTCATGCGTACAGTCCGCTTGCCCGCTCACATCACATCACAAAACTACACACAGTGGGCCAGTGTGCTGCCTGCAATGCACTGTGCATATTGTTGATGCTGCGTTTAAAAGAGTAAACGGTCTATTGATACTTGTTTTTGTGTATCATTCGTTCATATTACAATACTACAGACCCGTTCAGTTGCTTCGTTCTCTATTATTTAAATTATTTCGGCTAATCCGAACAATTAGCTAATCCGAACAGCGTTCGGTCCCAATTAGTTCGGATTAGCCGGACTCATGTGTACTTGAATTGTTTGATTGGGGCTGGATTGAAGAGTTAGAGATAAAATAAGTAAGCAAATCAAGAAACAACCATTTAATTTTGAACTCAACAACTTTTACCGAGATTTTAAGAATAGTTTAAATAGATCCTTAAAACAAACAAAAATAAACTATTTCCGGAATAAATTAAATGAAGCCAGCAACAATCCAAATAAATGTTGGGGTCTAATTAATGAAATTGCGGGGAGAGTTTGCAAAAAAGAGCCATTTCCTATTGACAAATTTATTCCAGGCGGCGGCGTAACCCCAGACGATTGTAAAAGATTAGCCAATGATTTTAATATGTTTTCTCTTCTGTAGGCGCTAACCTAGCGAGTGCTATCGATACGAATGTGAATGACAGTGACTTTACACAGAACTCTACTTTTTCCCTTAGAACTGAAACTGAACTCAAACGCTACGTTCACAGCTTACGTGGTGGGTCTGCGCCTGGCTGCGATGGTATTTCGGTCGAAGTCCTCAAAACTAACTTCCACTTGATCTGCAAACCATTATTGCACATAATTATCCTGAGCATCGCATCTGGCACATTCCCTGGCTGTTTCAAGCTGGCCAAAATCTTTCCTGTTTACAAATCAAACGAAATTTCTAACATGAACAATTTTAGACCGACATCTCTTTTGAGCGTTTTCCCTAAAGTCATTGAGAAAATAGTTAAAGATCAATGTTTCATATCTTCAGGCAAACAACATTTTAACTAATTGTCAGTACGGGTTTTGTTCGGACAAAAATATTTCAGATGCATTGATTGACATTAATATGGACTTAAATTATGCAATTTCTGGCAACAAATGTCCATTTTAATTTTGTTTAGATTAAAAAAAACTTTTGATTCAAGTAGATTGCTCTAAACTATTTCATAAATTAGAGGCAATAGGTGTTCAGGGCAATGCCCTGCCTGGTTCAAAAGTTATCTGTTAAATAGATTGCAGTTTGTTTCAATTTGCAATACAAATAGTGACATCAAGCCTGTAAACTACGGTGTCATCCAAGGCAGTACACTCGGGCCTGCTTTATTAGTGAATTTCCTTTGGAAAGTGAACTATTAGCATGACCCACACCGTGAAACTTAAGCCCGGGACCACCACAGAAGTTCCTAACGTGACCCCCTGAACACGTTTTGGGGGGTCTTTCAAAATTTTATATATATATATATATATATATATATATATATATATGTGTGTGTGTGTTTGCACTCTAGCGGTCGCATATTTTGTCCGATTTACTTCAAATTTGGTAGGGACATTCCTTTCTGTAATCAGTTGGACAAGTTTGTTGGGCAAAACAATCGGAAAACTCTAAACCCCTTTTTTTGGAGATTAATCTTTTAAATTTTGAGTTTTTGGGCCCAAAAAGGGTCAGAAAAGCCCTGTATGTAAAATGAATGCATGTAAAAAGATGGGAATTAGAGAGGCGAAAGTTTTAAGCCCTCTCTCGTCATTCTAGCATAAATATTTACCGAGTTATTAAAGAACATGTGTATCGATCAAACACAGTACGTTGTCTTATGGGGGTTTTACGCTAGAAAAACCTGTTATTCCTTTGTTAGAGTATTTTTATCATCCCCGGCAACCTCATGCCTACTTTCAAGCCTGTCTGGATCTTCTCCTAACCTTATAATGCGCAAAATTGTATTCCCAGCTCTGCAAGTAAATTAAACCAGGAGTATCAGAACAGCCAAAAATCAATGTTTTCAGTTTCAATAAAAATTGGACTAAATGTATGTTTATACACTGATTTTGAGTTTTAAAAGTTTTTATGTGGAAATTCACTTTCCTCACATCAGCGTGCTGCGTGCGAACTCGTTTTTAATTTACATAAATAATATTTCAAAACTTAACTTTTTTGGTAAGCATTTTTTATTTGCGGATGACAGTTTGGTAACGAAAAGGTGGCTTGGCCAAAATATCCTCTCTTTAAATACTTCAAAACTAAGTTCATGCCCAATCTCTCTTAGTAAAATGTTGGACTACAATTTGCAGGACCTTATAATACATACTTGCGGGGATAATCATAATGTCATTTGTTCGTGTGAATCAATTGAAAGGGTTGAGTCATACAAATATTTAGGTGTGTTTTTTATCAAAGCCTGAGTCACATACAAATTGTAAACAGTAAAATTAGAAAATAAATTTTTGTTTGCTTTGAGACAGTTAAATTACATTCAATGAACATGAAATAAAAATGGTTTAATATGCATATGTACAATCGCTCTATCGTTTGGGATTCTAGTTTGGGGTGGATGTTTTAAAATTATTCTGGAACCACTGAGTATAATGCAAAAGTTTATTTTAAAAATAGGTTTTGGAAAGTGTAAACGATACCCGACTGACGCTCTGTTTCAAGAAACTTCCGTTTTAACTATCAGACAACTTTTTATAAAAAAAATTTTAATTCATATTTTTAATAATCACAACGATCTTTATCTTCAAATTTGTCACTCACATAACACCCCAGATAACGTCAAGAGTTGGAATTGCTTTGTTACAAATTTATAAAACATTTTCTACAACTAACGCATTTTACATTTCTCATGTAGTGTACCGTAATTTATGTAATCATTTCCAAGACCTGGATATATTTAATTCCCCTTCTATAAATATATTCAAAAGACGTGTTAATGAATGGTTGCTCAAGTTGGGTATAGACGAGGCAGAGTCTATTATCGCAGCAGATTACACGCAGCCCTGAACTGACCCTTGTACTCTGGCCGCCCTTCAACACCCCCCCCCCCAGCCCCTCGCCATCATGCATGGACATTTTCAGCTGCTGCCAGCATTCTCATAGTTTTTATTATATTTTGTTTTTCCCTGATATGTTTACTACATATCAATTATTATTTGGTCATTTTTATTTTGGACACAACTCAGAGCCGACGCACAGGCCTCAGCGCCCATGTCAGCTTATTCCAAAGACCATAACTAAACTTTGTTCATAACATTAAAGGTTATTTTATAATTTCTCAAAGCACAAATTTTCTTTTATTAATAAAAACAAAAAAAAACTTACTTAAATAATGTTGTATGTATATATATTTTTTTGATATTTATAAGTGCTGTAAAATTTTGTATTTGTTATTATTTTTGTTTCTGGAATAAATTCTTTCATTCATTCATTCATTCATTCATTCATTCAGTATCCTTCCACTAGCATTACTCTGGGAACTGACCACGATCTGGTTTTTTTCAACCATTAAGGCTTGGTTATTTATTTTGTCTAAGAGATTTGGTTAGTTAAGCTGTTTTGCACATTAGAATCAAACTCAAGAAATAATTGCCCTGAGTGAGACTAACAATCTTCTCAGTCTTTAGAGCCTTTCCACAACCAATCAAAACATGTTCTGCGTGTGTAAGCTCCTACTTTGAAAGCATTTGATAGCTTGAAATATTTAAAGAGAAATTCCTTAAAAGTATGGGTGTACTAAAGTTTAATTATATTTGTTATGTATGCTGCATCAATTATACTGGGGGAGCCATAAAAACCTGACTGTTTTCATACGGTGATTGATCAGCTGGTATATTTTTCACAGAGTTCATTGTTGCATTCAATTGTGGTTTGGTTAATGCCATTTTGAGGTTAGTTACCCTGGATCATTAGTGGTAAGTACATCATCGTGCTTTCGTGATTGAAACGTTTAAAAAAAATTATGAGTCCGTGATTGATACGCAACGAAAGTTTCGTGCTCACTTCAACATCGGTTGCCATGGTGACATTCCTTGTCGAAATACGATTTTAAAGTGGGTAAATAATTTCCGGAATATGGCTTTGGCTCTCAAAATAAAGCCAAGTGGGAGGCCCCGTACAGTTCGAACACCGGAAAACATTGCAAATGTCCGTGCAAGTATACTGCAAAGTCCTAAACGTTCGGCCCGTAAACAATCTGTTGCATTGGCAATATCCAACACTTCCCTGCGAAGAATTTTACATCGTGACTTGAATTTTCACCCCTTTAAAATAGCAATGGCACAGAAACTGAAAAACAGAGATTTCGTACCACGCATTATCTTATGTCAGAGATTATTACAGCTTGTGAATGAAGAAAACCTCCTTCAAGTTTTGATAATGTCCGATGAAGCACACTTTGAATTGTCAGGTAAAGTGAACAAACAAAATTTTCGGTACTGGTCAGCCGAAAATCCAAAAGAAATTCATGAACCCCCACTTCTAAAGAGAAAGTGACTGTTTGGTGCGGAGTGGCGCGGTTTGGGATAATCGGGCCATATTTTTTTGAGGACAATGGGGGAAGGACTGTCACTGTCAATTTAGTCCGCTATGAGGCAATGATTAGGGACTTTTTGGTGCCGCAGTTATGCCTTTTAGGAATTGACACTCAAGCTATCTGGTTTCAGCAGGATGGGGCCACTTGCCATACAGCAGGACCCTCTATGACGGTTTTACGTCAGTTGTTTCCGGGACACTTGATTTCACGATTTGGTGATGTTCAGTGGTCTGCGCAGTCCCCAGACCTTATGTCGTGTTACTTTGGCTATGGAGATATCAGAAAAGTAAAGTTTTTGAGTCGAAGCCCCGCGATATAGCTGAACTTAAGCAGTGCATAAGAAACGAGGTTGCTGCTACTCCTTGATCAATGTTATGAAAAGTAACTGCAAGTTTACATAAAAGATGGGAAGCCTGTATAGACGTGAATGGACGTCACCTGAGAGACATTATGAAATAAATAAAATGGCAAAATCATATAAATATTTTAGTTGTATTTGCAATAATAAACAATTTTTGGTTCTTGAACAATTTAATTTTAAAAACAGTCATGTTTTTTTGGCTTACCCCGTATTAATACACAATTATTAAAACCTTTAAATTATTAAACCTGAAAATAATATTATGAATGCAGTTGAGTAAACAAACTAGAGATTATTAAGAAAGAGTGATGTTAAAAACTAAACACTCCTGAACGAGAATTTGAAAAAAAAAAAAATACCTAAGAAACAAAAGTGAGAGCAGCATGTTTGGGATAAAATAACTGAACAATAGCAATAGCTATTCAAATCAATATTATTTCAGCAGGAGGAAAAATATAGGATACAGCTAACTCACCTTAAAAAAGCACTGATGAGTCAGCACATAATTTACATACCTTTTATTGGGTGTAAATTATGTGTTCTTTCACTAATCAGTGTTTTTGTGAGGCGAGATAGCTGTATCCTATCTTTTTCCTCCGACTGAAATGTTCAAGCCTTGTGCTTTTAATAATCCAGAAATATTTAACGTCGATGTTTACTTTTGATGAATCAAGCATTTAAGAAAATGTTGGTACACTGTCTGGACCATGTTTACAGTAGGTATTCCAGTATTAAATTATGTTTTATTAGTGAATTTCTAATGGAAAAGTGAACTATTAGCATGACCTGTGAAACTTAAGCCCGGGACCACCATAGAAGTTCCTAATGTGACCCCCTGAAACGTTTTTCACTCTAGCGGTCACATTTTTTGTCCGATTTTCTTCAAGTTTTTCCATAATCAGTTGGGCTAAACAATCGGATAACTCTAACATATGTTTTAACACTGATTTTGATTTTTAAAAGTTTTTCATGTGGAAATTCACTTCTCTCAAGTCAGCGTGCTGCGTGTGAACTCGTTTAACTTTTTGTTTAAAACATGTCAATGACAAGCATAATTATGCTCAACTTGCTACTTGGTTGTTGTTAATCTTCTCAATTTAATAAAATCACAGTAAAATCAAGTTCAATATACAAACAATACGATTTAATAAAACATACATTTTTAGAATCCAAAGAAAGTACAATGTATAGTAATAAAATTTAATTTTAATTTCTAATAAAAGATAATAATTTTCAAGAGTGTTGAAGTTCTTACCAAGGAGACACGTTGAGGGTATGTCCCAGGGACGTCATAAACACCGCGATGATGTCACACTGTTTGAACGTCACTGCGAGATAACGTCCCTTGCTGTCCCACACCAAACTGCTTACCTCTCCTCCCACTCTACATCAAACAGCACAATATACTAAACTGCACAACTTGATAGTAATTTAACGTATTAATAGGTTAAATCAAAATATGCTATTTTAATGTTTTTTTTTTTCAATTTAAATCTGAAAAATAACACGTAATAAGGAATATATGCAAGTTATAGAACACTGGATGTTTTAAAAATCATAGTTCCTGAAAATAAACGATTCAAATTTATAAATTACATTGAGTAACTCTCGAGTCCTCGGGACTCAGCTAATGGTGTTAATATTATATGGACTACCACCTTGTAGCAAGTTTGATTGGGTATCTTTGCAGAAAATACTTCTACAATTTACGTCTGCTAATTTGATACGTCTGCTAATTTGTACCTTCATTATTTATCCGCCCAATCATCAAATTTCTTTACTTTCTTTAGGGATTGGTCAGTCATTGCCAGAGACAAAAGCTCCTGTGGATAATCGTGTGTGTATTGATAATCATGAAGTTACTATGGATTTGCGGGTGCAGTTATTCTACAGGGCTGTTTTGTGGTGATGAGGAGAATATTGGTGAGAAATTAGAATTTTTAACGCTATTTCATATGCCGACACACATTTGTGCGCAAATGAATGAGTTGTGAGTGAGATGCATAGTGTACCCTTGTTATTGATAAAGACCCATCGTTTTTAAGCCAGAATCCATTAGTTAATAATCCAGTGACCAATGGCAATTGGGATATTCACTTTTTAACAGTCTCTGAATTCAGTGGATTTGTAAAAGATGGCAATCCTTCATTAAATATATATGTTGATGACTGTTTTTAAAATCTATTTGCCTCTTTTGTTTGAAGTACTGTTTGAACGTCACTGCGAGATAACGTCCCTTACTGTCCCAAACCAAACTGCTTACCTCTCCTCACACTACAAAAAACAGCAAAAAATACTAAACTGCCCAACTTGATAGTAATTTAACCTATTAATTGCCTTTCAAACTCTTAATAGCCATTTTTAGAAGCACTTGGGCTGTTGCAATGAACGATGAAGATTGAGAAATCCAAAAACAAACCTTTCTCCACTGTCGAGTTCCACCGGAGTGAGGTCTATCAAGGGGGTGGCGGCGCGGCGGTCCTCTGCCTGGAATACTCCTGCGCTCTGACTGCACACGAGCGAGTAGATGACAGGCTCGAGTGACACCGCGAACAGCACAAGAGAGGAGCAGGGCGACCACACCGCAGCCACCACGCGACCAACGGCCAGCGTCCAACGATCAGGCTCCCACTGACATGTCTCCCACACCCTGCGGGGCACACAAACTGTGAGGCATCAATGCAAATACTATCTCAGGATAAAAAAATTGGAAATTTTTTAATTCTTGTAGGGTTTACCTGCCTAAAAGTAGTGATGGACAGGACCCAAAATTTAGGGATATTTTTTGGAGAAAATAATTTTGTTTATCGGGAGGGGTTTCACTGGTTGTCTTTTGCGGCGAATTGCAGTGTGATAGTTTTAATTTCTGATTTAGTCTGCACACCGCATGATCGTCATTTTTAGCCAAATTATATCACAAGGTGCAATTGTCATTTACAGCTGTTATCTTGTGGTTCGGATGTCTATTACACTGATGACTAGAGGCTCGGTTGTCTTTTACAGCGTGATTGTTATTATCATTAAATTTAGTGCAGTGCGGTCTTCATTTATGGCCAATACTATGAAGTTGTGATGTCAAAAATGACTAATGTTATATGGTGCGATTGTCGGATATGATGGAACCGAAACCGGGACATAATGATCAGTTTTGGGTCTTTCTAACAGGTTTTGGGTCTTTGAACGGGGAGAAGGAGACAGAGACATCACCAGGAAACTACACCCTGTCACACCCAGCCACACCACCATAGAAAAGTGTCGTGATACTCATAGCTCCCATTTGTATAATAGAGGTTTTTTAAACTCTGGTAAAAAAAGTCTGGTGGGGAGACATGGGTCCAAGTAATGCACCTGTATAGTCAGTCTCTGAGAAATAATGTTAATGATTTGTCAGTAATAATAGATGAAAATATCTGTGATGTTGTATTAATAAATTATCACTGGCTTCTTATTGACGAGATACATTTGTATGTGTCGAGAGGTTTTAGATTAGCTGCTGCATATTGTAGAGATGAGCCCTATGGAGGAGCCTCTATCTTGGATAGAGATCATATCTTGGATATGATCATATGACATTTGAAATAGTTGATATCTCCCATCTCACCTTAACCAGTATTTTTGAAGCTGTATGTATATATGTGAATATTTTTAATGCAATATTTCTTTCTTTGTATAGTACCCCTGAGACTAATTGTAACTTATTTTTTACGTATCTTGAATCTCTGCTCCTTTTTATATGTATTACAAATTTAGCATAAAAAACACAAACACAAATTTACAAAAGGTATATAACAATGATTGTCACATTTTACTATAAGATACCAAGCTGACCTTTTTGTGTATAACAGAGAAATATCAAATTCCTCCAAGGCTTAGCCTGTTTGGAGGCTTTATTAAAACTTAACAATTCACTACATATCTAGATTGCAGCTATAACTATGTATTTATAACTTTAATCGTCACAAGAATAACAAATATAATAAACTAAGTGTTTTATAAAATAAATTAATTAACAAATTTGAATACAATACATACAATTAAGCTTCCTTTAATAGGAAATCCTTCTAAAACAATCCATATACATAATACAATTACATTACTCTACAAATAAATGTAAAAAAACAACTAATGAACTTTATATGACTATTCTTACAGCCTGTGTTGTACATAAATTATTATATAATAATATGAAATAACAAATCTTCAATATCCTGAATTGTAAAAAGCCATACCTTTAGATTTCTAAGAAAAACATTTACATTATTTATTTAATTATTTTATATAGTTTGGCAGTTTATTGTAAATCCTAGGTGCTAAAAATCTGTAGGTTTTGGTAAAATATGTATTAGATGGTTTTGGTACAAGCACATGTCTACAATTCCGCAGTCTTTTCTTATAACCACCAATCTCCCTACAACTTCTACTTCTCACATAAAGAATCTTCAGTACTTTGTATACATATATATACCTTAAAGGAAGTATTTTCAGGAACAAAATATTGGAAAAGATCTTTCAAAATGATTGCTTTTTGTTATTAGTCTAATGAAATGTTTTTGAATTGTATCTATCGATTTTAGATTTGTGTCATATGTAGCCCCCCAACACACAATACCATATTCTAACCTGCTATGAACTAATGAAAGATACAATGATCTCAATAAATTGTCTCGACACATATCTCAAATAAAATAAAACAACCTTACAGCATTGCAATTTTTTGTTTTTTGTTTGGATGTGTTCCTTCCAATTTGAACATTCATCCAAAGTGACTCCTAAATATTTTACGCTAGGTACACCTTTTACTTCAACACAATAGTCACTAGATTTATCACCATTACATAGACATTTAATACATTTTAAAATTATTTTATCTTCATGCTTAAAATTTCCTCTAAGGGTAAAGTTGATGAGTTTAGTTTTTTCTGCACTTAAAACCATATTATTTCTACAAAACCACTATTGAATTGACAAGAAGTCGTTAATTTTTCTAGAGACTTCATTCCAAGAGTCTCCGTTATAAGACAAAGCGGTGTCATCGGCAAAAGAGGTTATACTTCCATTTAGAGTGGTGTTGCAAAGGTCATTGATATATACTAAAAATAAAGTTGCTCCCAAAACTGATCCTTGAGGAACCCCGTGCTTAATTTCTCCCATCCCACTTACAACTCCATTAACTTTCACACACTGCATTCTCTTTTCCAAATAACTTCTAAACCAATTATAAGCAACCCCTGTTATTCCATATTTAAATAATTTATCTAACAAAATTCTATGCTCTACAGTGTCAAAAGCTTTTGTTATATCTAAAAACAGTCCACTAACTTTTTTGCCATTGTTTAACCCATTCGTCAACCTATCCATGAATTCTAATAATGAAGCTTCTGTATTAATTCCTGCCCTGAAACCAAATTGTTTTTTGACTAAACATTTTATTTTTTCAAGAAAATCAATTAGCTTTTCTTTTATATCTCTTCCAATAATTTTGGCAAAGGTATTAGCAAAGATCAAAGGTATTGGCAAGGATAGCAAAGATATTGGTCTATAGTTATTGCAAACGTCCCTCGTGCCCTTCTTAAAAATTGGTATCACCAAAGCATTCTTCAATCTTTCAGGAAAACCCCCAGTTTCAAAACTCAAATTAATTATGTATAGTAGTAAATTGCTAATTTCCTTAAAATGTCTTTTGATTTAACTAGAATTAACTCCATCAAGACCAGGTGATGTTCCATTCTTTAACAAATTAACTGCTTTTTGCAAATCATTTTCAACCACAGGGACCAGAAACATTGATTTTGCTAATGACTGATTAGTAAGCAATCCTTGAAGTTCATTAAATATAAATTTGTAGGTTTTTTAATGTGACTGACTAATTTCTCAGAGATGCAAAAGAAATATGTATTAAATTCTTCAGCAGCGTCCATAGCATTACTTATAATACCATCTTCTACTTTCAAAGAAATAGGCAAATCATATTTTGGTTTCTGTCCGGTTACTTGTCTTAAAACATTCCAAGTTTCCTTAGAATTTCCCTGATGTTTGTCAAACAGATTGCTGTAATAATTATTTTTGAGGTTCTTTATGTCCATCTTTAATTTATTTCTGAATGATCTAAGGTACACCAAGAGTTCTTTATTTTTAGGATTCTTTTAAATCGCTTTTAGTAAACGGTTACGCTTTTCAATTTGTTTACATGTAACATCTATCCACGGCTTTATTTTTTAAATTTTGCTAAATTTTCTGTGCATAGGCTGTTTACTTTTATTTAATAAATCACAAAACTTGTTGTGAAACAAGTCAAAAGCTAGAGATGCATTTCTTTCTTTAAAAATTGGATCCCAATTTCCATTGCAAAGCATAGTATTAAAGTATTGATGGTCTACGCGAGTAGCCAGTGCGGTTTCAGTGAGCTTTACATTGTAGGTGCGCGGCGGCTGCGGTGCGCATCACTCTCTCTCACTCTTTACCCAGACATGTGTTAAACAATGATCTGTTACAGAACTGTCAATCACTGCCGCTTGAACATTTAACCTATTTATATTTCTTACCTTCATGTGAATATGATCTATACATGTTTGTGAAGTGTTAGTGATGCGTGTTGGTTCGTTAATCATGGATTGTAAGCCATTTAAAGCTAAGGTAATCTTATATAGTTATCTATCAGTTCCTTATTTTTAATATATTTACGTTCACGTCTTCTACAATTATAACATTATCACAATGCTTAACATCTTGTTTCACTAAATATTTAGATAACTCATTAAAAATAAGTTGCCAGATGATTGATGCAATCTATACAATGCTAAAAGTTTAAAATCAAAACCTAACACACTAAAAGAAAGCTCCAATGCATCAGATGAATTGAAATTACTGGGAGTTACTGATATTTTAGTGATGTTCTCATGCACATATACTGCTACACCTCCTGCACGGTAATTTTAATTTGTTTTAAGAAGCCTAACAGTAGAATTGTTCTTGGAGCTGACTTCAATGTGGATTTTTTAGCTGTTAAAGATGCAGAAATGGTAATGCTCAATAATATACTCAAATCTTTTAATTAGGGGTGTGCGAGTAGTGATTTTTTTATTCGAGTTGAGTAGTGCTAATTATTTTCGAGTTTTGAGTATTTTCGAGCGAGTATTTGCCATCAGTTGGTAGTTTAAAATAGTGTAATGGATTTGGTTTCTAACTAAAATGACCGCCAGAAAGTAAATTATTATTAATAAATATTTAGTTGTAAGATGTTTAACCTTCAAATAAGTATGTTTTTAATGTGTGTTCAGTTGAGGTAGTATAATATTCTTAAGTCAGATACAGGGAAAATGTTCGTGACTAGATAATTTGAGTTGGATATTTTACAAAGGTCGTATTTTTAAATAACCTCAACGATTAAACTTGTCTCACGGTAAATTGTATGGATTTCATTCGGAAATAAATTCATGGTCCAATTAAATAATTATTTTAGAGCACCTAAGCTACTAAGAGTAATTTAACTGTGTTTCAATTTAGGATGTTTAATGGAGGGATGTTTTATATAAATATGTTTTGGTTCACATTCAGTATGCATAGATATACCATTTAATTTAAAGACAACCACAGTTCTGGGTTATAAAATGATAAGTATATGGCAATGAATTTTAAATATATTTTATTCTAGATAATTATTTGTTTGTAGTGAAAATGTATAAATGCCTATTCTAATATTAATGTAAGGTTATTATTTATTTATTTTTTTAAAGTATGGAATATCATATGGATAGGTGATGGGCTCATGTTTCACATTTGTTTAGGTGGACTAAGCCTGCAGAAATATTTCAGTTTAAATATTTTGGGGAAATTAAATCATGTGTCTGAAATTGTAGTTTACTTTCATGTTTTATATTGCTGAAACATGCTCAGAGGGAAATTATATCATCACAACAGTAATGTGATTAATCTAGGATTGGGACTTGTTATCTTGCTGTGGTATATTTCATATTTAAAGATCATATGTTTCAAGTTACATCTGTTATAATGTTTATGTTGATCCTTGTTTTTTATTGTAAAAAAAATATAGTTTATTCTAATGTACAAAGAACGATGATTTTCCATATTAGTTAAATATGTTTTAGTGGCGACGAGAAATATGAGTTTTTTGTAAAATGTCTTTTGTTCATAGCAAGTATTTTGCATAATTTATTTACATGACCTTTCATTGAACAGAAATGGCTGAACAACTTTCTTCTATCCTTTCTAAGTTTGTTGAGCAACAAGCTGAGCTATTAACCAGATTTAATGAGATAACACATTTGCACGAACGAAACCCACAACCCTCTGAACGCACGGAAACACAGAACGTTATATCATCATTCCATTTTGACCAATTTGATGATAATATTGAGGAATTCAGTTCATACAGGCAACGACTGGAAAATTTCTTTCAACTAAAAAATATTACTGGGCACGAAGATGACGAACAGCGAATCAAAGCACGAATATTAATAAACTGCATTGGACCGAAACATTATCAACTATTAGTTGGCCTTGTATCACCGGACTTGCCAACAAACAAAAGTTACAATGAGCTAATTGAAATCGCAGAAAAACATTTATGTCCCAAACCAAATGTGTTTGTGCAACAACACACCTTTTTATCACGAGTTCAAAGTCCAACAGAGACTATATCCGATTTTGTGGCAGCATTACGGAAACTTACATTTACGTGTGAATTTGATTGCGGAACCTGTGGTGAGTCGGTGGCTGACTTATTCTTAAGGGCACAATTTATACGAGGATTGCGTGACGAATCTATTAGTGAGAAAATTCTTCAACAACCCGATCTATCGTTTAATGGTGCTTGCGAACTAGCTCTGACTCTTCATGCATCGAAAACAGGAAGCAAGACATTTCACCAGACTGAAACTGTGGGTAAAGTATCTCAGGGGAAACCCTATGTTCCTAGTTATCCACCAACCACACAGAATGATCGCCGGCGTGGATTTTATGAACGTCTGGGAATATCTGGTCTATGCCTCCGTTGTGGAGATGACAATCACACAACGAAAACATGCAACAAAAATAGCAAAACTTTGTTCTGTAGTTTGTGCCGTAAACAAGGACATGTAGCAAAGGTTTGTATTTCTAGTATTTCCCGATGTAATCCACGCAAAGTAAATGCAGTTAATCTCGATTATGTAGCACGGAGTGCTTCTGATGACCTTGAAAATGTAACAGATCCAAATTTTTCTGTTGGACAAATAATAACAGTTTGTAATACATCAACTACTTCTCTACAGGGAAAGTTTACTGTTACACTGAACATTGAAACTGGACGTCTGAAGTTTGAGATTGACACTGGAAGTCCAGTTACCATCATTACTAACAAAGACTTTAAGCAACTTTGCCCAAATAGAGCACTCAAACAAACTTCTATTAAATTTAGAACTGTAACAGGTGAAATGTTTGAACCTTTGGGTGTTGCCAAAGTTGAGGTACAGCATAACAACCAGCTATTTTACCAAAACTTGTTTGTCGTTGATCGTCTGACGAACCCGTTGTTGGGCCGTGATTGGTTGCGACAGTTGAAGATTCCTCTAATTTCTGAAGAGCCCATCAATATTGTAAACACTGATATCCGTTTCAAACTACGAGAAGAAGTTCTTAACAAATATGCAAAACTGTTTGAAGAGAAGATTGGAGAAGCCCCATATTCTTGTAACCTAATCCTCAAAAGCAATGCTCGTCCTATATTTTTAAAACCAAGAGTAGTCCCTTTTGCACTCCGAGATGAGGTTGAGGCTGAACTTGATAGGCTGGAAAACGAAAATATAATTGAAAAAGTGGACAATGCACAATGGGGAAGTCCGTTGGTGGTAGTTCCAAAGCCGGACGGAAAGGTAAGATTGTGTTTTGACTATAAATGCACAATAAACTCACAGCTTGAGGACACAAGATACCCTATACCAGTCATCGATGAAATCCTGGGGAAAATCAGAGGAGGTAACTTTTTCTGCGTGCTTGACATCCACAAAGCATATCTTCACATTCCAGTAGACACAGAAAGCCAAAAACTACAGGCAATATCTACACATCGTGGAACGTATCTAATGAAAAGATTGTCTTTTGGCATTAAAACCGCACCTAGCGAATTTGCAAAATTTATTGACACTGTATTACAAGGCCTTGAGTGTACCTTAGCATATTTTGATGATATTATAATTTGGGGGTCAAATGTTGAAGAATGCCATAACCGGTTGCTTGCTTGTTTGGCCCGTCTAGAAAGATTCAATCTTCACATCAACAAAGGCAAAAGTAAATTTTTCGAAGACGAAATAACATACCTTGGTCACAAGATAAGCAAACGCGGTATCCAGAAGAGCCCAGAAAAGGTGACAGCCATTCTCAATGCCCCTAGTCCTACGAATTTAGAGGAGGTAAGAACGTTTATCGGCTATGTATCATACTACTCTAAGTTTATTCCGAATGTAGCCACTATTATGCATCCAATTTACCAACTTCTTAAAAGGGGGAATACTCCTTTCCGGTGGACAGAAGCTTGCGAAAATGCTGCAATCAAAATCAAGGCAGCCATAGCTAGCGATAAAGTTCTAGTTGGATATGACCCATCTTTACCTCTTGTCTTAGCAACCGATGCTAGTCCCGTGGGAATTTCAGCAATTTTATCACACACAATAGACGGCACGGAACGTCTAATCTTCTTCGCATCCCGATCATTGACACCTACAGAGAAAAATTACTCTCAAATTGACAGAGAGGCAACGGCAATCTATTGGGCTTTCTTAAAGTTTTATCCTTATATTTACGGAAGGAAGTTTTCACTCATTACCGATAACAAACCGCTAACTCACATTTTTAGTTCCAGTTCTAAGTTACCGGTAATAACAGCTTCCAGACTGCTTCGCTATGCCATGTTTTTGTCTGGGTTTGACTTTGACATCATCTTCAGACGTTCATCAGACCATGCTAATGCCGACTATCTGTCAAGATTTCCATTGCCATCCACACAAACATCTGTTGATGAAAATTACACAATTTGCAATGTAACCTTGTCTAATATTTCAAGTGAGGAAATTACACACAAGAATGTATCAGAAGAAACCGATAAGGATCCAGAGCTTATTCCTCTAAAGTTATCCCTACAAAATGGCACATGCACTTCACTTGAATACAGCCTTCATGAAGGAATAATATTTCGAGGGGAGAGAGTAGTAATTCCAAAAACTCTGCAACAGTATGTCCTCCGTGAACTCCACAAGACACATCAAGGTATAGTACGTATGAAATCATTGGCCCGTAGATATTGTTACTGGAAACTGATTGACAAAGACATTGAATCGGTGGCAAAGTCATGTAGAGCATGCGCCGATGTGCAAAATAATCAGATGAAAGTTCCCGCTCACCCATGGGAATCACCTAAAGGCAACTGGGAACGTGTGCACATTGATTATGCTGGTCCATTTCTCGGACATCACTTTTTAATTGTGGTAGATAGTTTATCAAAATGGCCAGAGGTATCCATTTCAAAGTCAGCACCTACAACTGACTCCACTATCGTACATCTTAGAGAAATATTTAGCCGGAATGGACTCCCCGTTACAGTTGTAAGTGACAATGCGTCAATTTTTACTTCAGATGCCTTTCAAGCATTTTTGTCTAGGAACGGTATACAACACAAGACTATAGCCCCTGGACACCCGGCCACTAATGGACAAGCTGAGCAATTCGTGCAAAGTTTCAAGAATAAATTGAAAGCTGTTGTATCTGATCCTGGAACACTTCATTCCAAGGTGCACGAAGCTCTGTTTTACTATCGAGCAACACCATTTGGTAATGACGACAAATCACCAGCGGAGAATTTTATGCAGAGGAGATTCCGAACTAAACTTGACCTTCTAAGGTTTCACACTCCTCAAGAAATTAAACCTCGCACTGCACCACAGTTGCCACAGTCACTCAAATTATTCCCTGGAGAACGTGTTCAAGTGAGAAATTATAGTTCCGGAAACAACACTACCAAATGGAAGTATGGAAAAATAGCAAAGGTACTAGGCCGCCTACATTATTTAGTAGAAATTGATGATGGAACAATGGTGAAACGGCACATTGAGCAACTAAGAAGGTCCGAAGTTCCTGCTCCCCATCAACCACATCCACACCAGCTACAACATCACCAAATCCCACAGACCAAATTAGTTCACAAAAAAAATACTGGCAATAGTTTCATTAATATTCAATATAGGAATGTACCAATTCCCATGCCCCGGGAGAATCATGATGATGCAGATGAGACTGCCTTGTTAGAAGCTAGGCAGCCACAAATTCAAGAAGAACACGAACCTAATCATTCCCCGGTCCAGCTGAGAAGGTCAACAAGGGTCCGTCGACCAGTAGTGAGGTTAAACCTATGACTTTGTTCGGTTCAACAGTTCTTCAGTTATTTCTTCTACAGTGGGGGAGACTGTGGTATATTTCATATTTAAAGATCATATGTTTCAAGTTACATCTGTTATAATGTTTATGTTGATCCTTGTTTTTTATTGTAAAAAAAATATAGTTTATTCTAATGTACAAAGAACGATGATTTTCCATATTAGTTAAATATGTTTTACTTGCCAAGATGTTATGAGATAAAATAGACATTTGTAAGGGGAATACGGGACATAAGAATTATGTGGTTATTCGGTCGGGTCAAATATTATTCTGGCACTGTGCTAGCAAAGGGTTTTGACAGTCAGTCACCTTAGAGGCGCTGGACACCACCTACCACTGTGGGAGCTGGCTGCCACCTTGGACTACTCCTAGGACTTCTACACCAGACAGCCTGGTGCTACTCTGTGCTGCTTGGATTACTGGCAGCCAGTAGTCCAAGCTACTGCTTGGACTACTTAGTACTAAATGGCAGCCAGTATAAGCGAGAATATATATTATTATGTACACAAATGTAAGAGTCTCGCTACGAGATCTTGGCACTTTTCGCAATAGACCTGGGATCTCGCTACGAGATCCTCGGCACTCAAGGTACATTAACGGCGCATCTCGCTACGGGACTCGCGGCACTGAAAGGGTTAGTTTTAATTTGAATATTTAATTGTCTACATTTATAAAACATTTTTGTTCAGCAGATTATATAATCTGCTATACATATGTATGTATAGTAATTTAAATTAACATAATTTTGATGATGACATGATTTCATGTATCAAGTTTTAAATTTATGAAATAAATATATTTTGATTGATTGATTGAAGATATATTTGGTTTTTCAAATAAAACAGTAAAACCCATTTATTTTTTTATAGTTGAACCCTTGACTTACATGATTAATTTTAGTCTATCATCTTCACACTTTCCAAGCTGTTTACAGTAGACGCCCTCTAGTTCGGCTTCGGTTGGATCGGCCGCCGGATGGTCTGGCCGGTCCTGAGGGTGAGTCATATCCATCACGTCGCCGCGCCGCGGAGTGAACGACATTCGACAGGATTTATCTTGAATGATTAGTTTCCGGCCGTAGAAGTACAGTAAACTATTTATGTCAGTTTAGTTTACGGGCGAACTTGTTTATGAGATGTTTATGAGAAAATGGCGTGACTATGCTTTCAAAAACACTCTTAATCAGAAAAAGCAAAAGAAAATAACAGATTTCTTTTAATGTTTATAGGTTATGAGACAAGTAATACGTGTACAGTAATTTCCTCAAATAAATTTTAGCTTTGTTTTTACAGTACGTAATGTGTTTTTCTGTTTTATCCTTAGTACGGTATCGGTATTTAATTTTTAATATGTACTGCAAAAACGTAACTATGAGTGGCACAACATGACAATTCAACCAAGAGACGTCCAAATCTTCTCTTTGGTAGGTACATAATGTTGTAAAAAGTTTAAACAACGTCTTTTGTTGATTTTTAAGCATATGTAATGCATTTAATAGGGATATTTAAAATTTTGATAGTACATCCGGATAGTCTGGCCATTTTGAAGTCCGGCCGGTGGTCCGGTCCCGAGGTGGGCGAACTAGAGGGAGTCCACTGTAAAAGCATCCAAAAGTATTCCCTTGTTTAAGAAAGGTGACAGATCTTCTATTGATAATTATAGGAAAATAACAATTACATAAGTTTTTTTCAAAAATTTTAGAAACTTGTGTTCAGGAGCAGCAACTTGATTTCTTGGAAAGGTATCAAATTCTGTCAGATAGCCAATTTGGATTTTGGCCAGGATATTCTTCAGTTAAGGCTTTAGAAAATACTGTTACAAATATTTTAAATAGTTTTGAGGCCAATGAGTTTGAGGGAATTACTTTTTTGGACCTCAGCAAGGCCTTCTATAGTATTTCTCATAAAATTTTGCTAACCCATTGGCTTACCTGAAATTTTCCACCTGACAAACCGTTCAGTTTCCTAAGAAAAATTACATCAATGTAGGCTTTTACTAAAACTGTCGCTATAGCAACAATTATTGCTCAAATTACTTAATTTCTGCACTAATCTTTAGAGAAATAAATTATCTACAAGAAGAAAATACTTTTGACAGCATTTATGTGTGGTAAATATTATATATATATATATATATATATATATAGTTTATAAAAAACAATAATTTTAAAAGGAGGTACATGTAAAAAAACAAAAAAAATGTTTCAGCCCAACAACTATTATGCACTTGTAGGTTATTTATTTGTTTACAAGAAAATAAAAATGTTAGTGATACATTTATATTTGACCTAGATATAACATATTTACCAAAATCATATTTTTCCGAAATTTGACTAAGTTTCCCCAAGTATGGGCATATGCATAAAAAATACATACAAACAAAAAATAAAAACAAATTAAAACAAAAAATAAATAAAAAATAAAAAATTTAAAAATTAAAAATTTGTTTGAACAAAAAAATAAAAAGGTGCTATCCCAAGTATACTCGGGTTTGCACGTTCGGGCTACTTTCGGCAGCCACGAGTATACTCGGGGTTGTGAGCCAATGGGTTGAATAAACTCAAGTTTTATGAAATCATCAAAAATCTGTTAACATTTGTTCAATCATACTTGTGTGGTAGGTTACATATGGTCAGTGTAAATAACTGGGACGTCGGTTCTTACAAAAAAAAACAAAAAACTGAGAACCGATGGTAAAATGTTGATTTCGGTTTTTCACTGTCAGCAAGTGCTTTTATTGAAAATACGCATTGTAATTTTTTATAAATATCGCTTGAACTCCTAACCCAGTCAATGAGATATATCAGTGAAAGTCTAATGACACGATAAGTCAAAAAATTGAACGATAAAAGAGACACGCTTATCGCGATACATAAGCTCAATACTTAATGTCGTCTCGCTTTGGTATAACAATCAGTGCAGAGTTTACTGCTTATCGATCACAAGTACTCAATATTATCACAAGTATTGCCGAATCATATCGAGGCACTGAATCGCAATACCCGTGTTGTTAAAAACCTTTTGCCTTTGGAATATTGTATTCAAAATGATTGATTTCTAAGTTAACAAACAGTTTAAACTTAAAAAATAAGAACATACGTGATGAGTTAATCTTAACACAAATTTAAAAGAACGCCAGATTTGGGAAATTAAACATGTTTGGACTTAGTCTGCTAGTGATAGTGACACATCATATGTATCGTATTGTATCATCTCTATCGCAATATTTCAATACTTTATCGAACAAGCACATCACAACTATAAGTTACATTACTGAATTTACCTCCCGGAACAAGAGTGCCTCTTTGTGGCAGGAATACAAATGACAACCAATGCAAGAACGACAAGAAGCACAAGATTCAACCTCCAACCACCAGGATCACTAGTGTTTTCTACTCCAGACACCAGGATCGTTAGTATCTTTGGGCGACAACTCACGTATAACCTTCATGGCTGTATTAGTTTATATCAGATTGTGCATATCATATCGTACCACAACATCACTCACTAGCAGACGACGACACAACGTCTAAGAGGGTCTACGGGATTACTGTAAATTTTACTGCGTATTGAATAAAGTCGGGCATTTTTATTAAGAAAGTTTGTTAATATCGTCAAGAATACCCGGAGAAGAATTAGTCAACGATCTACCATTTAGCCCAATTGACATTGCTAATAACCCAAAACCCGGAGGTAGATCTAGGCTTACTGTTTCCGTAAATGTAAATCCTACTGTATTTACAATTATATTCTTCCTGTAGGAAAAGATTCTAGGGTTTCCTAAGTCTGCAAAACTAAAATATCAGCAAAACCAGGTGGGCCTAGACTTATATTTTGTTTTAGCGAATTTCCCCTATAGGGAAGAAGCTATTACTGTAGGTCTCACGGTAAGACTTAAGCCCAAGACCATGATAACTTTTTGTTTTGAAGTCCCCATATGCCAAAAACACTATTCGTTCAAATTCATATATATGTATATATATCTATATATGTGTCCGTTGACTCGATAACTTTAATAAAAAACATCCGATTTTGATGAAATTTGGCACAAACGTGTAAAGCGACATTCATGACTTTAAGTTCGAAAACCAGAACGATCAGACCATGGGAAGGGGGTTTTAATTTTTTACCCTAAAATTTTAAAACACTCAATTTTGGTTTTGACCACTTTATAGAGCTTAAAAAAACAAATAATATGGTATTTTGAATTATTAACCTAGGTTAAGTGTTAAGTGGTTGCGGAGAAAATCCAAAAAACGTGTTCATAAAATCTCCCATGTTAATCTTATGGGAAAAAGGGTTTTAGCATTTCCACAGTTAATTTTACAGTAAACTTGACATTTGCTAATACCAATCGGTTCAGCTCTATACAAAACAATCATTTTGGTGTTTAAATTGTGATTCTACGTCCATTCGTTGCAGAGATATTCAAAGTGCTAAACACAGAACGTTGTCCAATGTTAACCTTATGGAGAATAATTAAAATTTTATATCTCGATTATTTATGAATGTATATTGATGAAACGTGGTATGTGGCTTCAAATAGTACTGGTATATTGATATTTGCATAAAAAAAGATTTTTTGTTGATTGTCCCCGTAGCAGCAAACCTGCATACTCAGCCCTAATGTTATTGTTTTATATCTCCCTTGATTATGAACATAAATGATTAAAACTTGGTACATAGCTTCACCTGGTGAGTTATATTGATAAATGCACATTTCTTATACATCTTGTTGCAGCAAACCTGCATACTCAGCCCTAATGTTATTCTTATGGAGAATAAATAAATTGCTATGTATCACTTATTTATAAATGTATTTTTATGAAACTTGGTAAATGGCTTTATGTGGTAGTAAGGAACATATACATGCATTGGAAATTCGCTTAGTATGCAGGTTTGCTGCGACGGGGGTATTTAAGGTTAGGCCTAAAGTAGGCTAAACTTAAACCTTAACTGCTTAACAATAAGTTATCAAGATTACTTAGACTACGGTACTGCCCTAGGCTAACTTTGTTATTATTTGTCTAAAAATGGTTTTAAGCCTCCTAGGTGATTAAATAGGTTTGTAATGGCTCATAATATTTAATTTAAATTTATTTGATTTGTCTTTGACTGATTATTTGTGAATTTTTAACTAATTCTCCTGCGTAGTATCTCTGCAACAGTATTTGTGTACACCAGTGAAACAAAGTCTAAAATAGGTATTTATAGGTATATAATCAATTAAAGTTTGGTAACATCGTTATTTGTGAGTTTATAATGACCCTGTGATATAAGATAAGCATAATTTCAGAATCTAGATAGAACCTTAAATTAAATTTAAAGTATGGATGGGACAGTTAATAGGGAAGTTCTTTGAAAAATAACTGAAACCGACAACAGTTTTTTGTAAAAAACCAAACCGATAAAAATGCAACCTACCCATCCCTAGTAAATAATCAATGTTCGTCTTTTCAGGAGGTTCTTGCTGGGTTCCCACAGGGTTTGGTCCTAGGCCCTCTTCTTTTTATTCTCTGTGTTAATGACTTGCCCTATAACTTAAATTGTAACACCATACTTTATGCTGACGATACCTCTGTTTTAGTAAATGAGAATTGCTTGAATAATGTTATAAGAAATATTATTTTATCAGTTGATACAGCTCATTGCTGGTTCAAATCTAACTCTCTAAAAATAAATGAAAACAAAACTGAACATATTATTTTATCTTTGAGAAATATAGGAATTGAAAATGGAATTGCAAAAGCGGTGAAACTCTTGGGTGCTTCTCTTGATAAAAAACTTATCTGGGAGGAAGACACTAATACCGGTAACATCATTTCAAAGCTATCAAGGGTGTGCTTTGCATTGAGAATACTAAATAGCTGGGTCAGTAATAATAATAATTAGATGAGAATGGTCTATTTAAGTTTTTTTTTCATTCCCATTTATTATATGCAAATCTATTATGGGGTAATAGTGTGGGTGCAGAGTTTTCTTGTGGCAGAAGAAGGCAGTAAGAATTTTATTTGGTTTGGGGTACAGGGACGGTTACAAGGCCTATTTTACTAATTACAAAATAATGACTGTTCCTAGTATTTTCATTTTTCAGAATTTAATCTATGTTAGAGAAAATATTACAATATTTGTAAGGTTTAGTAACATACATAACTATCAAACAAGACATGTCAAAGATTTAGTTTTACCGGATTGGAGAAGTATGCCATAAATATTTACAAATTAAATTGTTCAACAGACTTCCCGAAACATGGAGATTATTAGATTTAGAAACATATAGGAAAAATATTTCTATATGTCTTATTGTTAATGCTTTTTACTCTGTGAATAAATTTTTAAACTCAGAGCAAAATAATTGATTGTTAATTTTATACTGTGTATTATGTGTTACTATGTAATATATTATGATATGTATTATGTTAATATTCCTGACATTTTTGCTGAATATTTTCTTGTTATGATATTGTATTTGATGTTGTCCATTCTGTATGAAAAAATTACAATAAATAAAATGATTCTGATTCTGAAAATGATTTCTCCAAAAACCAATAAAAACTGTGAACTGGAACTGGCATATCCCTAAAATCAATACTACTTAAGTCTAAGTTTGTAATTAATTTTCAATATGAAGTTTGAAAAAGTTATAATTGAATACATATATAAACGCACTAAAATACTTTTTAAACGAGTATTTTTTTTACGTGATTCAATTATAAATTTACCATGGTTGAGTGTACCCTATCAATAGTTTTTCAATGACTGATTATGTATCAAACCTTTTTGAATATGATTGTGCAGACTTTTTAACACTTCAGTTAAAATCCCAAACAAAAATTTCCCAAATCTGGGAGGAAAGCAAAATTCTGTCTCATCCCAAACACAAAATCCAATCCTGTCCATCCCTAATTAAATGCCTGCAAATGTTAATTTGACAAAAACATAGTTAAAGCAGAACATATAGCCTAATGACATGCAAAGTTGAGTAAATTAGCCTACTACTATACCTAAGGTTTTCTAAATATACTACAACCATCACTACCACCAATCACTACTGGTCACTGTCCGACACTGAAAACAAGCGGAATTTTTATTATTTTCTAAAAATGTTAATAACACAGGTAAACAGGTTAGATCCGTATCACCCAAGTCCAAACCTGTCATTCTATCTTGAACGATATCAAAGATAACTCACCTAAACACCAAGTTGGTGGTGGCAGCAAACAGTTTAAGAGAGTCTGATGACCATGAGACTAGACTTATCCCCCCACCACCCACTCTCTTAAGCGACACAGCCTTGTCTAGTCCTACGGCCCAGACATACATTGTCGGGTCCCGGGCACTGCCGCTGACTAGGAGGTCTCCCTGAAACATGAGATCCACCGAGATAAACTAGTTATCCTCCAAGGATAATCAAAATAACCAAACAAAAAAAAAGCTTGATCAAAATAGGAGTGCAATACACCCTTTAAAGATATGTTCTGAATCATAATCAATATTTGGTCAGGGATAGTTTTGTATCTGTTTTAAACAACATGAATTTGCCAAGCTTAATAGGACTGACAAATTACCGCTGAGAGTTTCAATTACATTTTGAAATATAACAGTAAAATTGTATAGACCTTTTTAGCAAATTTCCCCTATAGGGAAGAACCTATTACCGTAGTCAGCATGGTAAGACCTAGGCCCGGTACCATGATAACTTTTCGTTTTGAGGTCCCCAGACCCCAAAAACACCATTTGTTCAATATATATATATATATATATGTCTCTTTGTGGGTGTGATAACTCTCGTAAAAAAGGTCAGATTTTGATTAAATTTGGTATAAACGTGTAAAGCAACATTTATGACTTTAAGTTCAAAAACCAGTCATATCGCTCTATCTAAAGGGGTATTTTGGGGGGGGTTTGTACCCCAAAAGTGGGTTTTTTGAACTTTTTACATATAATTTTTTGAATAATCAAATTTTAATTTTCACCATTGGATTCAGCTTAAAAAAACACACAATTTGGTATTTTGATCATTCCTCTATTTCAATCGATTACCGAGATATTGAAAGTGCAAAACACAGTGCGTTGTCTAATGCCATTCTTATGGAGAATAAGAAAATAATTATATCTCGCTTCTTTATGAACGTATACTCACGAAACTTGGTATAAGCATTGATTATACATCCTACGGAATAGATAAACCTAGCTTACGGGCTGAGCATGCCTCGAGATTGTCTCCGCTGTTCGAGTTTGATGTGAGATGCCGCCAGAGCGCTACCAGCAGTGTTTCCACTTAACGGATTTTTATCCCATATATGGGATATTTCACTGCTTGTGGGATAAATTGGGATTTTTTTGGAAATCAGCATTACGTCTGCTAGTTTGCTTACGAACAGAGCACCTTGGCACAAGCGGGCATTCCCATTTTTTTAAATATCGTTGAGCCTTGTCCGCACCTATTATTATTATTTTATAAACATCACAGAACGCACAATGAATCACATCAATGTCGCTGACCTGGCCATGTTGGAATTAAAATATTTGCCATTTCTAGTACCTATGTCGTACCGTGCTATTTAGTACTAACATTGATTTTGAATACCAGAATAGATGAACCGAGCTTATGGTCGATCTGTAACCCGAAAAATATACTATGAAACTAGTGCTACACCATCTCAAGAAAAGGCTCTGGCAACAAATGTTTCAATTTGCGGGATTTGCTAAACGTATACTAAAACCTAATACCACATCCATAAAAAAGATTGTTGACCTTGGCAATAGGCGGTAAGGGGATACACGCCACAGGTTGAGCCTAGAAGCCTACAGATCCCAGACTCCCTTACTTTGAAGTACTTTGAACCCCCCCCCCCTTACTCAATTCCACCACTTCAATTCCACTTGGGCATGAGCGTGAGCGTGTCCTAGTTGGGTGTGTGATGCGATACCATGAATATGTAGAATGGAGAACACATCGCGTCGTCACCGTTATAATTTGTTGTTTTGAATAGTTTGGACACCGTTTTCGTCGTCGGCAGGAGTGATATCGGTCATATCGCCGACAGAATTCTCGTCGCCTAACTAGAACGGAGCCTTAGAAGCAGTAGAACGAAGTCGTAGTATATGCGTTGTTTCTTACTCTAAGAAAACCAGTATGAAGGTAACCCCTTCTCCAACCCTTACACTTCTCGTTTCGCGTTGTTGGTTATTTGACTAGTCTAGCTGGACAAAATTTGTATACAGAAATAAAATTCTAGCTACTCTTTTGTTATGTATAGAATCATGTGGTAATGTGTTCCCTAGCGATTAATAACAAGATGTTTTGATAACAACTTTAAGTTCAGTTTACATGTTCAAGTTTTGTTCAAATAAATATAATAATTGGTGCAGTCAATATTAATTTCGAACCGGATAAGCATGAGTTTTAAAGTGCAATCTTAATTAGTTAGTGTTCAAAAGGATGAGAGAAGAGTTTCATAAATGGAATTAGTAAGTTGTTTTTGCCATTTTTGGATTATCTAGGCTTGACTTTTACCAGCGTGGCAATGGCGTCGATCGGACATATGAATGAATTCAAACCAAATGAAGAGGAAATAACGTCATACTTAATGTGATTGAAACATTTTTTTAAAGCCAATAAAATTAAAGATGAAAATAAAGTTTCAGTTTTAATAACGGTTATTGGTCCCAAAGTACTGTCTACGTTATCGGATGTAGTTTCTCCATCTGAGGTTGATGACAAAACTTACAAACAATTAGAGTCAGTTTTAAAAGATCATTTCAAACCTCAAAAGAATAAAGTAGCGGAACGGTATGTATTTTACAGTCAAAATCAAAAACCGGAGGAATCTATCACAGATTTTGCAGTAGCAATTAAACATTTAGCTTCTTTGTGCGAGTTTTCTACATTTTTAAAAGAGGCACTTCGCGATAAATTTGTAGTGGGCATATCAAATGACAGTATTAGACAAAAGCTTTTTCCGAGGAATACGATTTCGATTCAGCATTCAAATTCGCAGTTAGCCTTGAACAGGCTGATATACAAACAAGTCTAATAGCTCCAAAACAACATTTGGAAGTTGATACATTGTGAAGCAAGAACAAATAGTCAAAGACAGAATAGGTCTGGGGAAAATAGGAACTGGAAAAAGGACAACTCTTCAAGTTTAAAATGTTTACGCTGTGGAGGAAATGATCACAACTCACAAAACTGTATTTATTCTTCTTACAAGTGTTTCAAGTGCAAGAAAGTGGGACATTTAGGACGAAAGTGTAGAAATCGAAATAGTTTTAGTAATAACAATAACGGTAACTGGAACTCAAACGATAATCCTATAAATTCCATGGAAGAAGAAAGTCGCTCGATCCAGAACAATGAACAGGTCCACATCGCCAACTAATCACGATATGTATTCATTGAATGAAGTTGGACCTAAGCTAACTTTAGGTCTCCACCCTTTCAAGGTAAGGTTAAACATAGAAAACAAACCAATATCTATGGAACTTGATACTGGAGCGGCCGTATCTGTAATGCCAGAGAATACTTTTAAGGAAAGTTGTTTTAATGTTAGCCTAAAGTCAGAAAAAGTCAAATTAATAGGTTATAGAGGTCATGAAGTACCTGTTCTGGGGAGGGTGTTGGTTAACGTTGAATACAAGGATCAGAAGGCAACTTTGCCTCTTATAATAGTTAAAACCAAACCTCATGATAGGTTACCTGTTCTATTAGGTCGTAACTGGCTAGAAGTGTTAAAGTTAGATTGGAAAGCTATCTTTTATGTACAAGTGGGGCTACAACCAGAAGAAAAGTCACAGTTAGTAAATATGCCTATTGAAGATGAGCGTTCCAAAATAGTAAATGGTCTCAAACAAAAATATTCAGACATTTTCAAAAGTGGGCTAGGACTTATTAAAAACATAAGTGTTAGTATTGGCTTACAGCCTGGAGCTATGCCAAAGTTTTGCAAGGCCAGGCCAGTACCTTACTCGATGCGAGGTCCTGTAGAAGATGAGATTGATCGGTTGATTGAACAAGGTATTGCTTACCCGGTAACCAACAGCCAGTGGGCTACTCCATGTGTATGTGTGGCAAAACAACAGGGTGGAGTAAGATTATGTAGAGATCTTAAAGTTACATTAAATCCAGTTATACAGGACGAGTACTATCCTTTGCCTGTCCCAGAGGATATTTTTGCTTCATTGGCGGGCGGCAAGTATTTTTGCACCATAGACTTATCATCAGCATATTTGCAGTTGCCTGTGGATGAACAATCGCAGCCTTTGCTAACACTTAACACCCACCGCGGATTAATTCGACTGACGAGATTACCTTTTGGACTAAAGTCAGCACCATCACTCTTCCAGTCTTGCATTGATAGGATTATTACTAATCTTCCAGGAACAGCAGCATACTTAGATGATATACTGGTATTTGGAGCTTCTAGGGAGGAGACAGTACACCGGCTGGATCTGGTAATGCAACGACTGCAAGACTATGGAGTTAGGGTAAATCTGAGTAAGTGTAGATTTTTGGAAACAGAAGTTAAGTATTTGGGTTATGTTTTGTCAGAACATGGAATTTCTCCTTCCAAATCTTTAGTGACAGCTATACGGAATGCTCCAGAACCGACAGGTAAAGATGAGTTACGTGCTTATGTAGGCTTATTGAATTTTTATGGTAAGTTTATCCAGAATTTATCAGGTAGAATCGCAATTTTCTATGATTTGCTAAAACTTAATGTGCCATGGAACTGGACACCATCTCATCAGAAGCTTTTTGAGGAAAGCAAAACATGGGTTCTTGAATCACAGGTATTGGTACACTATGATGTTAGGAAACCTCTGGTACAGACGTGCGATTCCAGCTCGAGGGGTGTCGGGGCAGTCCTGTCGCACATAATAGATGGTGTGGAACGACCTGTTGGGTTTGCATCCTAAACACTTTCAAAAGCGGAACAAAATTATTCACAGTTGCATAAGGAGGATTTGGCAATAATCTTTGAGGTTAAAAAATTTCATAACCATTTGTATGGAAGAAAGTTTTGCTTGCAGACTAATCATAGACCTTTGACAGCAATATTTGGTGAAAAGAAGCAAGTTCCAGTGATGGCGGCCGACTTCAGCGTTGGGCGCTTATTTTGTCCTCTTATGATTTTGAAATTTACTATAAAGCAGGAAAACTGATTCCTCATACTGACGCACTCTCCAGACTACCTTTACCGGAATGCGAATCTCTAGAAATGGCGTAAAACTATTTTTCACCGGTATTTCAAGTTGGAAAGACTCTGTTATTTTAAAATAAATAACCAAAACCCAATAACTGCCAAAGATATTGCTCAAGAGACTAGGAAAGAACCCATCCTGAGTCGGGTAATGGATTACGTCATGCACGGGCGAGACAAGATTTCGGAGCTATCGGATTATTTTTCTCGAAAAGATGAACTTTCAATTGAACAACAATGTTTGTGCTTAGGAAATAGAGTTGTAATTCCACAGAAACTAAGACCATCAATTCTAGAGTTATTACATGAGCAACATCCAGGTATTATGAGGATGAAACTGCTAGCGAGGAGTTATGATTGGTTTCCAAATATTGACAAGGCCATAGAGAATATGGTAGCTTCTTGTTAGCGAATTTCCCCTATAGGGAAGAAGCTATTACCGTAGGTCTCATGGTAAGACTTAAGCCCGAGACCATGATAACTTTTTGTTTTGAGGTCCCCAGATGTACAAAACACTATTCGTTCAAATTTATATATATGTATATATATATCTATATATATATATATATATATCTATATATATATATATATCTATATATATATATATATATATATATCTATATATGTGTCCGTGAATGCGATAACTTGAGTAAAAAACGTCCGATTTCGATGAAATTTGGCTCAAATGTGTAAACTGACATTTATGACTTTAAGTTCGAAAACCAGAAAAATCGGACTATGGGAAGGGGGGTTTATGGGGGTTTTAAATTTTCCAAAAATCAGTTTTTTGCATTTTTTACCCTAAAATTTTTAAAACACTTAATTTAGGTTTAGACCATGTTATAGAGCTTAAAAAAACAAATAATATGGTATTTTGAATTATTAACCTAGGTTAAGTGGGTGCGGAAAAAATCCAAAAAACATGCTCATAAAATCTCCCATGTTAATCTTATGGGAAAAAGGTTTTTGGCTTTTCCTCAGTTAATTTTACTTTAAACTTCACATTTTCTTTTACCAATCACTTCAGCTCCACAAAAAAATCATTTTGGTGTTTAAATTGTGATTCTACGTCAAACCGTTGCAGAGATATTCAAAGTGCTAAACACAGTACGTTGTCCAATGTTATCCTTATGGAGAATAAATAAAATTTGATATCTTGATTATTTATGAATGTAGATTGATGAAATTTGGTATGTGGCTTCATGTTGTACTGGTATATTGATAATTGCACAAAAAATAAATGTTTTGCTGATTGTCCCCGTAGCAGCTAACCTGCATACTCAGCCCTAATATTATTCTTATGGAGAATAAGTAACGTTTTATATCTCCCTTAATTATGAACATAAATTAATAAAACATGGTAAGTAGCTTCACCTGGTTCAGTTATATTAATAATTGCATAAAAACTCATTTCTTATCTTCCTCGTTGCAGCAAACCTGCGTACTCAGTCCTAATGTTATTCTTATGGGGAATAAATAAAATGTAATAAATCACTTATTTATGAATGTATTTTTGTCAAACTTGGTGAGTGGCTTTATGTACTAGTGAGAAACATATCAATGCATTGGAAATTCGCTGAGTACGCAGGTTTGCTGCGACGGGGGGTATTTTATTTGTCACAGCACCCGCAATGCTGCTATGAAGGCTCCTTTACAGCCTTGGGGCTGGTCATCGAGATGCTGGCAACGTATTCATGTGGATTTTGCTAAGGACACTTCAGATAAGCTAATGTGCACTGAGAGTGGACATTATTTATTGTGTGTAATTGATAGTCATTCAAAATGGTTGGAGGTTTTTCCAATGAAATCTATTTCTACTCTGAAAACAATCGAACGCTTGCGGTCTTTATTTGCATCATATGGCCTTCCTGAACAGTTGGTATCTGATAACGGGCCACAGCTCGTTGCAGAAGAGTTTAAGTCATTTTTAGCCTCCAATGGAATTAAACACGTACTTACGCCATCTTACCATCCAGCCTCAAATGGTCAGATTGAAAGTTCTATTTAGGATATTAAGAAGAATTTGCTTAGGCAAGTAATGTCAGAACAATGCTCGGGTTATACTCAAACAATACAACATAGAATAGACAACTTTTTGTTTGCGTATAGAAATACTCCACATTCTGCTACAGGTGTAACACCAGCCAAACTGTTTTTAAAATGTAAACCCCGCTCAAAACTCTCGTTGTTAAAACAAAATCTTCAGGCTTCCATGGAAAACAGAAAATTTGAAGAAAAACTAGTAGCCGATCGACATCACAGTTCATATCGAGATTTTGTGGAAGGGGAGAAGGTGTTGGTCAAAACAGTTTGTATGGAAAAACTAAGTTGGGTTCCAGGTGATTGCTATGAAAGTAAGTTCAGTAACCTACTCAGTTATGGTGTTGGGAAAATCCAGATTCTGTCATGTGGATCATTTGAGGAAAAGTTATCTGGAGGAGTCAGAACCAGCAACTTTTACACCTGTTACCATTCCGACAGAGTCTACTTCCTCTACGGGCTGTCCAGATGTTTTAAGACGGTCGAAGAGGATTGTGCAACAGCCTCGTTTGAACTTATGAATAAAAAAAATTGAATCAGAGCTGTTGCAGCTGTAGTAGGAGTGCTATTAAAATTGTGTTAGTTTTATTTCAAGTATGAATTATGTACATTTACCACATTTGATATAATTGTTTATAAACTAGTTTTGACGACAAAGACATGCAATTGGTGTTCAGAGACATTTGAAAAGGGACGAGTGTTATGTATAGAATCATATGGTAATGTGTTCCCTAGCGATTAATAACAAGATATTTTGATAACAACTTAAGTCCAGTTTACATGTTCAAGTTTTGTTCAAATAAATATAATATCTTTTATGTTATTGATTGTTTCCGTTAAAATCGATCATAATATGCATGTTTAAAGAGATAACATGGTATTTGGAAGAGTAGAACATGTTTAAATAATTTAATTCTAGCACGAAAAATAGGTAAATATAAACATATATGCAATTAAAAGAGAGCAGCTAGTAAAAGTAAATATAATAAACGGTATCAGGAAACTGACACATACTTTCTCCCTTTTAGCCAAACTTTAATGACAAAAATATTTGTTATTTACTAAATATAGAATATGAAGTATAGATAAATGTACAGAAAATTGTCTAAAATAGTTGTTTTCAGAAATATCCACCCAAATCCCTTTTTGGGAGGCACTATAGAGTCCGTTGCTACACACAGTGGTTTTGAGAGGGGAAATGCCCCCTTGCCCCCCCAGGGTTAAATAGCAACACATTTCGAACATCATCTGTTGTTCAATGCTAACTTGACCTGCATATCAAATTTTAATGAAATTGATCAGTAAATAAGAGAGAAATAGTTATATTTGTATTCCCCATAAGAATAACATTGGACAACGTACTGCTTTTACCGCTAAATGAAAATTTCAATTTTCTCCTAAACCAGCAGTCGTAGAATAGTAATTCAAAATACTAAATTATTTAGTTTTTAAGCTCTTTTTAATGGTGAATAGTAATCTTTTTTAACATTTATGATTTTTTATAAAAAATCCAAAAAATTGAATTTTGGATGTTTTAAGTCCTGTAATTTCTGAACCCGAATTTTTCAAGAAATGCGGGTGGTGTCATTTTGTTGCAAACCTAAAGTTCTACAAACCACGAAAGTTTAATCAAAATCGTTAGAGCCGTTTTTGAGAAATTTGGATTTTTCATGTTTTTGGCGGTTTTTGGGGGATAATTACCCTTAAAAATCAAAAATCCAAAAAAATGAAAAAAACACCTGGAGATATCGTGGATACCAAACGACCCACAGACCAGCGTGGATACCTACATACCAAATTTCATAAAAATCGGCCCATAGGTTAGGGCTCTAGCTCTGTAAACATCCACACAGACACACACACACACACACACACACACACACACACACACACACACACACACACACACACACACACACACACACACACACACACACACACGGACACACACACACGGACACACACACACACGGACACACACACAGACAGACATCACGTAAAAACCACTTTTTTGGGTTCAGGGAGCACCAAAACGAATATTTCCACTAACGACTCAAATTCGAAAATTTTTACGAAAACAATACTTTCTCCATATACTATGTATAGGGGGAGAAAGTAAAAATATTTGATTATGCAATCTAGTGCAATCTGTGATCTCAGATTAAAAGCGGGATGAAAAGGGATTTTTTAATGTAATTCAAAGGGATAAAACGGGATTCTTTTTATATGAAAAATGGGTTTGTTATTTTTGTTTCATACACAGCTGATGTAGCTGTCTGATTAGTGGACCAGCTGGTTCATTTTCCTGGCTTCAAAAATTAACTAGTCTTGGGATATCTATTCTGTATTCAAAATCAATGGTATAAGGCTTTTTCAGGTTGTGGTCCATTGATATTTGATAAAAAAAAATTTTTGCTATAGGTACCAGTAGCAGCAAACCTGCGTACTCAGCCCCCATGTTATTCTTATGGAGAAAAATTAAAATGCAATGTCTCTCTTAATTATGAACATAAATTAATAAAACCTTATATATGACTTCACCTAGTTGAATTATATTGATATTTGCCTAAACGCTTATTTTTTCATTCCTTGTTGCAGCAAGCCTGCGTACTCATCCCCCATGTTATTCTTATGGAGATTAATGAAAATGGGATATATCGCTTACTTATGAATGTACATTGATGAAACTAGGTATGTGGCTTCACCTAGTTGAGTTATATTGATATTTGCATAGAAACCAATTGTTTATGTTTCTTGTTTCAGCAAACCTATGTACTCATCCCCAATGTTATCTTATGGAGAATAATTAAAATTGTATATATCGCTACTTATGAATATATTTTTATGAAACTTGGTATGCGGCTTTATTTGGTATTAAGACCTATATTATGCATTGGAAATTTGCTGAGTATGCAGGTTTGCTGCGACGGGGGTATTTTATATATTACATTGTTTACGTTTTAATATTGAAAATCAGAAAATTATATCAACAACATATTATATTATTTATGTAATCTTCATTTTTTTAGTTAGTTTTGTTTGACTTCTTCTCACTAAATGTTTTTCTTGAATAGTCGAATAGTCTTGCATATGGATTAACAGTTTCTTCTTAAAAAATAATTTGAATAATGCTAAGACCCACTAAGACAGTTTTAATTAATCAAAATATTTTATTGATTTGCACTCAAAAACACTTTTTATTGGTCTTTCGTTTAAAAAACAATCCTATTTAATACGTTTTCAAAAAATAAATTTGTCTTCTCAATCTTCTTCCAAAAGATTTTTAACTTTTGTTTTCTAATTTTCATACCTGTTATTTTTTGGTATTTTATCTTAGTTTTTCTATCTTGTAATTCTATTTCACCAACTTTTTATTAACTTGTATTTTTTCTTCTGTATTATTCCATCCTTTATTTTTTTGAATCAATGGAATTACATAAATTGAGCCTGATATATCCGTTCTTCGCACGAGGTACAAAGGTTGAGAAATGTACTGAAAGATAAATTTCTTTACCTAATTAAATACCTGTGTTATAAGTTAGCTTTAAACAGCTGTTCTTGCTTCTACTCTTTAGGTTGTCAAAGGGAAGTATCCACAACTGTTTGCATTACACTTTCTCAATGTTTACTTTCTTCTGAAATGTAAACATTGAAACTTAGGACGTTCACGGGGCGTAGCCCAAGGGGATTTTAAAGTGAATAGGCCTATGTGTTGCACGGGTTCAAGATCTACCTTTGTGTAAAGTTTCAGCCCAGTCCAGTCGGTTCAGTAGTTTTTGCGTTTACCCGGAACATCAGATAGACAGACAGACAGAAACCACCTCTTCTTTACAACTAGTTGAATGTACCCGTTCTTCGAACGGGTTAGAAAGGTAAGTTAGCTTGAAACAACTGTTCTTGCTTCTGCTTTTTAATCTGTCAAATGAAAGTGTCCACAGCTGTTCGCATTACAGTTTCTGAATGTTTACTTTCTTCTGAAATGTAAAGATTGAAACTTAGGATGTTCACGGGGCGTAGCCCAAGGGGATTTTAAGGAAGTGAGTAGGCCTATGTGTTGCGCATGGGCTCAAGATCTACCTTTGTGTAAAGTTTCAGCCCAATTGGTTCGGTAGTTTTTGCGTTTACCCGGAACATCAGACAAACAGACAGAAACCACCTCTTCTTTATAATATTATAGAAGATATACCACAAACTTTGCTTTATTCATTCACCAAGTTGGCATGTGGTTGACATGCCATTCTAGCCTAAAAACGGGTTTCACAATCTTTTAAATTGTTTTGTTACATACTCAGAATCATTCTAAGGTTTACTAAATCAACTTGTATTCACTTACCTGACAACTTCAACTAATTCTCTGACTTTAAAACGACAAGAGATAACCCACTGCTATCCCACTGCATATTTCTGCCTAATCAGTGGCCCATTAGTGGCATCTCAGGTTGACAAGCTTCGTTTACTCACGTGAGGGCTCCAGGCGAGGTCGGACACATGGGTGTGACCCGGTCGGGTGAGCACCTGCGTGTTGGAGGCCGAGGGTCGGGTGATGACGGAGTTGGGGTCGACGTGCCAGACGATCACACCGGCCTCACAGCCCACCGCCAGCTCTGACCCACAGAGCGGCCTGCAACCCGAGCACCACACAAACATTTAAAAAAATAAAACTGAAAGGAAAATAAATGTGAGGAAAGGTATTGAGCAAAATGAATTTGCTTGTATTTGATCACCTGGTAAGGAAAGGTTAATGAACAAAGCATATTTACCTCTCATATTTACAACTGGGCAAATGAACTAGGGTAACCGAAACGGCCCAATTCTAAGAGACAAGCAAAGCAAATTCACTAAACTTAAAAATAACATTGAATGAGCATTGTGAATTTGCCCACCATGAGGAAAGCCCTACTAAACCATCAGACTAACTTTCTTTGAGCAAAGCTCAGCCCTCTTACTACTAAACAAAAAAAGCTTCATTCTTATTTTCTGGTAACTATTATGTTGTAGGATCTATTGATAATTTACTATATTAGCATTAGATTAAAAGTATATGGAACAATCTTAACTACTTTTGATAGTTAGTCAATCTTTAAGTGCAAAGTTTGCTTTTACTGTCACGACCAGGTATGTGAGGAAAAGCTGACAAACACCCAACACTAAACTCACCTCCAGGCGAGACAAGAGACGTGATGTTGCCCACGACACTTGAGCAGTGGAGTGAGTTGTGAGTTGTCTGAGTACACCCGGACAGAATCGTCACTAGCTGCCACGGCCAGCCTGGTGCAGTGAGGGTGCCACGCGAGACAACGCACATTGCTGCTGCTGTAGACAGGGTTCTGTGACACCATCAGCTCCCCACTGTCCTGCACAACATTACCATCTAACATGAGCACACCCGGACAAAGTCGTCACTGGCAGCCACAGCAAGCATGGTGCAGTGAGGGTGCCAGGCGAGACAATGCACATTGCTGCTGCTGTAGACAGGGTTCTGTGACACCATCAGCTCCCCACTGTCCTGCACAACATTACCATCAAACATTAGCACACCCGGACAAAGTCGTCACTGGCAGCCACGGCCAGCATGGTGCAGTGAGGGTGCCACGCGAGACAATGCACATTGCTGCTGCTGTAGACAGGGTTCTGTGACACCATCAGCTCCCCACTGTCCTGCACAACATTACCATCTAACATGAGCACACCCGGACAAAGTCGTCACTGGCAGCCACGGCCAGCATGGTGCAGTGAGGGTGCCAGGCGAGACAATGCACATTGCTGCTGCTGTAGACAGGGTTCTGTGACACCATCAGCTCCCCACTGTCCTGCACAACATTACCATCAAACATGAGCACACCCGGACAAAGTCGTCACTGGCAGCCACGGCCAGCATGGTGCAGTGAGGGTGCCACGCGAGACAATGCACATTGCTGCTGCTGTAGACAGGGTTCTGTGACACCATCAGCTCCCCACTGTCCTGCACAACATTACCATCAAACATTAGCACACCCGGACAAAGTCGTCACTGGCAGCCACGGCCAGCATGGTGCAGTGAGGGTGCCACGCGAGACAATGCACATTGCTGCTGCTGTAGACAAGGTTCTGTGACACCATCAGCTCCCCACTGTCCTGCACAACATTACCATCTAACATGAGCACACCCGAACAAAGTCGTCACTGGCAGCCACGGCCAGCATGGTGCAGTGAGGGTGCCACGCGAGACAATGCACATTGCTGCTGCTGTAGACAGGGTTCTGTGACACCATCAGCTCCCCACTGTCCTGCACAACATTACCATCTAACATGAGCACACCAGGACAAAGTCGTCACTGGCAGCCACGGCCAGCATGGTGCAGTGAGGGTGCCAGGCGAGACAATGCACATTGCTGCTACTGTAGACAAGGTTCTGTGACACCATCAGCTCCCCACTGTCCTGCACAACATTACCATCAAACATGAGCACACCCGGACAAAGTCGTCACTGGCAGCCACGGCCAGCATGGTGCAGTGAGGGTGCCACGCGAGACAATGCACATTGCTGCTGCTGTAGACAGGGTTCTGTGACACCATCAGCTCCCCACTGTCCTGCACAACATTACCATCAAACATTAGCACACCCGGACAAAGTCGTCACTGGCAGCCACGGCCAGCATGGTGCAGTGAGGGTGCCACGCGAGACAATGCACATTGCTGCTGCTGTAGACAGGGTTCTGTGACACCATCAGCTCCCCTCTGTCCTGCACAACATTACCATCTAACATGAGCACACCCGGACAAAGTCGTCACTGGCAGCCACGGCCAGCATGGTGCAGTGAGGGTGCCAGGCGAGACAATGCACATTGCTGCTGCTGTACACAGGGTTCTGTGACACCATCAGCTCCCCACTGTCCTGCACAACATTACCATCTAACATGAGCACACCCGGACAAAGTCGTCACTGGCAGCCACGGCCAGCATGGTGCAGTGAGGGTGCCAGGCGAGACAATGCACATTGCTGCTGCTGTAGACAGGGTTCTGTGACACCATCAGCTCCCCACTGTCCTGCACAACATTACCATCAAACATGAGCACACCCGGACAAAGTCGTCACTGGCAGCCACGACCAGCATGGTGCAGTGAGGGTGCCACGCGAGACAATGCACATTGCTGCTGCTGTAGACAGGGTTCTGTGACACCATCAGCTCCCCACTGTCCTGCACAACATTACCATCAAACATTAGCACACCCGGACAAAGTCGTCACTGGCAGCCACGGCCAGCATGGTGCGGTGAGGGTGCCACGCGAGACAATGCACATTGCTGCTGCTGTAGACAGGGTTCTGTGACACCATCAGCTCCCCACTGTCCTGCACAACATTACCATCTAACATGAGCACACCCGGACAAAGTCGTCACTGGCAGCCACGGCCAGCATGGTGCAGTGAGGGTGCCAGGCGAGACAATGCACATTGTTGCTGCTGTAGACAGGGTTCTGTGACACCATCAGCTCCCCACTGTCCTGCACAACATTACCATCTAACATGAGCACACCCGGACAAAGTCGTCACTGGCAGCCACGGCCAGCAAGGTGCAGTGAGGGTGCCACGCAAGACAATGCACATTACTGCTGCTGTAGACAAGGTTCTGTGACACCATCAGCTCCCCACTGTCCTGCAAAACATTACCATCTAACATGAGCACACACGGACAAAGTCGTCACTGGCAGCCACGGCCAGCATGGTGCAGTGAGGGTGCCACGCAAGACAATGCACATTGCTGCTGCTGTAGACAAGGTTCTGTGACACCATCAGCTCCCCACTGTCCTGCACAATATAACCATCTAACATGAGCACACCCAGACAAAGTCATCACTGGCAGCCACGGCCAGCATGGTGCAGTGAGGGTGCCACGCGAGACAATGCACATTGCTGCTGCTGTAGACAGGGTTCTGTGACACCATCAGCTCCCCACTGTCCTGCAGAACATTACCATCTAACATGAGCACACCCGGACAAAGTCGTCACTGGCAGCCACGGCCAGCATGGTGCAGTGAGGGTGCCACGCAAGACAATGCACATTGCTGCTGCTGTAGACAAGGTTCTGTGACACCATCAGCTCCCCACTGTCCTGCACAACATTACCATCTAACATGAGCACACCCGGACAAAGTCGTCACTGACAGCCACGGCCAGCATGGTGCAGTGAGGGTGCCACGCAAGACAATGCACATTGCTGCTGCTGTAGACAAGGTTCTGTGACACCATCAGCTCCCCACTGTCCTGCACAACATTACCATCTAACATGAGCACACCCGGACAAAGTCGTCACTGGCAGCCACGGCCAGCATGGTGCAGTGAGGGTGCCACGCAAGACAATGCACATTGCTGCTGCTGTAGACAAGGTTCTGTGACACCATCAGCTCCCCACTGTCCTGCACAACATTACCATCTAACATGAGCACACCCGGACAAAGTCGTCACTGGCAGCCACGGCCAGCATGGTGCAGTGAGGGTGCCACGCAAGACAATGCACATTGCTGCTGCTGTAGACAGGGTTCTGTGACACCATCAGCTCCCCACTGTCCTGCACAACATTACCATCTAACATGAGCACACCCGGACAAAGTCATCACTGGCAGCCACGGCCAGCATGGTGCAGTGAGGGTGCCACGCAAGACAATGCACATTGCTGCTGCTGTAGACAAGGTTCTGTGACACCATCAGCTCCCCACTGTCCTGCACAACATTACCATCTAACATGAGCACACCCGGACAAAGTCGTCACTGGCAGCCACGGCCAGCATGGTGCAGTGAGGGTGCCACGCAAGACAATGCACATTGCTGCTGCTGTAGACAAGGTTCTGTGACACCATCAGCTCCCCACTGTCCTGCACAACATTACTATCTAACATGAGCACACCCGGACAAAGTCGTCACTGGCAGCCACGGCCAGCATGGTGCAGTGAGGGTGCCACGCAAGACAATGCACATTGCTGCTGCTGTAGACAAGGTTCTGTGACACCATCAGCTCCCCACTGTCCTGCACAACATTACCATCTAACATGAGCACACCCGGACAAAGTCGTCACTGGCAGCCACGGCCAGCATGGTGCAGTGAGGGTGCCACGCAAGACAATGCACATTGCTGCTGCTGTAGACAAGGTTCTGTGACACCATCAGCTCCCCACTGTCCTGCACAACATTGCCATCTAACATGAGCACACGTGAGGGTGCCACGCGAGACAATGCACATTGCTGCTGCTGTAGACAGGGTTCTGTGACACCATCAGCTCCCCACTGTGCACAACATTACCATCTAACATGAGCACACCCAGACAAAGTCGTCACTGGCAGCCACGGCCAGCATGGTGCAGTGAGGGTGCCACGCGAGACAATGCACATTGCTGCTGCTGTAGACAGGGTTCTGTGACACCATCAGCTCCCCACTGTCCTGCACAACATTACCATCTAACATGAGCACACCCGGACAAAGTCGTCACTGGCAGCCACAGCCAGCATGGTGCAGTGAGGGTGCCACGCGAGACAATGCACATTGCTGCTGCTGTAGACAGGGTTCTGTGACACCATCAGCTCCCCACTGTCCTGCACAACATTACCATCTAACATGAGCACACCCGGACAAAGTCGTCACTGGCAGCCACGGCCAGCATGGTGCAGTGAGGGTGCCACGCGAGACAATGCACATTGCTGCTGCTGTAGACAGGGTTCTGTGACACCATCAGCTCCCCACTGTCCTGCACAACATTACCATCTAACATGAGCACACCCAGACAAAGTCGTCACTGGCAGCCACGACCAGCATGGTGCAGTGAGGGTGCCTTGCGAGACAATGCACATTGCTGCTGCTGTAGACAGGGTTCTGTGACACCATCAGCTCCCCACTGTCCTGCACAACATTACCATCTAACATGAGCACACCCAGACACAGTCGTCACTGGCAACCACGAACAGCATGGTGCAGTGAGGGTGCCACGCGAGACAATGCACATTGCTGCTGCTGTAGACAGGGTTCTGTGACACCATCAGCTCCCCACTGTCCTGCACAACTTTACCATCTAACATGAGCACACCCAGACACAGTCGTCACTGGCAGCCACGGCCAGCATGGTGCAGTGAGGGTGCCACGCGAGACAATGCACATTGCTGCTGCTGTAGGCAGGGTTCTGTGACACCATCAGCTCCCCACTGTCCTGCACAACATTACCATCTAACATGAGCACACCCAGACAAAGTCGTCACTGGCAGCCACGGCCAGCATGGTGCAGTGAGGGTGCCACGCGAGACAATGCACATTGCTGCTGCTGTAGACAGGGTTCTGTGACACCATCAGCTCCCCACTGTCCTGCACAACATTACCATCTAACATGAGCACACCGGACAAAGTCGTCACTGGCAGCCACGGCCAGCATGGTGCAGTGAGGGTGCCACGCGAGACAATGCACATTGCTGCTGCTGTAGACAGGGTTCTGTGACACCATCAGCTCCCGACTGTCCTGCACAACATTACCATCAAACATTAGCACACCCGGACAAAGTCGTCACTGGCAGCCACGGCCAGCATGGTGCAGTGAGGGTGCCACGCGAGATATGCACATTGCTGCTGCTGTAGACAAGGTTCTGTGACACCATCAGCTCCCCACTGTCCTGCACAACATTACCATCTAACATGAGCACACCCGGACAAAGTCGTCACTGGCAGCCACGGCCAGCATGGTGCAGTGAGGGTGCCACGCGAGACAATGCACATTGCTGCTGCTGTAGACAGGGTTCTGTGACACCATCAGCTCCCCACTGTCCTGAACAACATTACCATCCAACCTGAGTACATTCGGATAGTCACAACTATGGTTTTACTTATTTTAAAATTTTTTATTAGTGTTTAATTTTAATTTATCTTACCTTCTTCTTATATCCTGGTACAACATTTTTAAGAGTTGAAGCTAAATTTATCGCACACAACATGTGTTTGGCAACAAACTCCAGAACAATAAAGCCTTGGTTCTCTCTTGGATGCGCAGCCACTTCTAGCATTGGGACGAATCCTTTTTCATACCTGGAACACAATGTTTTTAGAAAATTGTTTCTTTATGACCTTTTTACGAATTTTAAGGAGGTTTGCTGGGACTGCAAGTGGATCTTGAATACTAATATACTCTTTTTTAAACATCACAGTTAGGCTTATAGCATAGATAATGATTAATAATGATTATTGCATTTGTTTCCTTGCTAAGCTTTCAAACTTTAAAAATGCCACTGGCGTATAAACTTTACGAAAAACAAACATTTGTATAACCAGAGTTTTCTCGATTGATTTATTCTCTATTTATCCTGAACTGTGTCAGGAACTTTGAGTTAAGTCTGACACTCATCAACCCCATTGTTGAATGGAAGGTTTTGGTGTGAAAATATAAGAACAAATATTAGTTTGGCAATAACTCAGAACTCTATATGTGCCAGAAATATTATAATAAATACATTGGTTCGTCATCTTAAAACTAACAGTTGTTCTCCTTAAAACTAACAATCAATCATGCTTTAAAAATCATCAATAGCTCATGTGCTTATTAATAATGGTTTTGTTTTATAAAAAGGGTTGTTTAAGAAAAATGTATATAAAACCTTTTGAAACGATTTGTCACCTAAGCAAAACCATCCAAAAGGCATTAATTATTAAACAGCCCCAATCACAGCAAACCTGCTAATACAGCTAATTTCAAATGCACCTTATGTATCTAACTGCTTTATGAAGCCACGTATAGAAAACTCTGGACTTTTGATAACCTGATGTCAACATTCCAGTTACTAGAATATAATTCAAAGACTTTCTAGAGAAGTACTAATAATTGACAATTATTAAACACCCCCATCGCAGCAAACCTGCGAATACAGCTAATTCCAAATGCACCTTATGTATCTAACTGCTTTATGAAGCCACGTATAGAAAACTCTGGACTTTTGATAACCTGATGTCAACATTCCAGTTACTAGAATATAATTTAAAGACTTTCCAGAGAAGTACTAATAATTGACAATTATTTAACACCCCCATCGCAGCAAACCTGCGAATACAGCTAATTCCAAATGCACCTTATGTATCTAACTGCTTTTTGAAGCCACGTATAGAAAACTCTGGACTTTTGATAACCTGATGTCAACATTCCAGTTACTAGAATATAATTCAAAGACTTTCTAGAGAAGTACTAATAATTGACAATTATTAAACACCCCCATCGCAGCAAACCTGCGAATACAGCTAATTCCAAATGCACCTTATGTATCTAACTGCTTTATGAAGCCACGTATAGAAAACTCTGGACTTTTGATAACCTGATGTCAACATTCCAGTTACTAGAATATAATTTAAAGACTTTCCAGAGAAGTACTAATAATTGACAATTATTTAACACCCCCATCGCAGCAAACCTGCGAATACAGCTAATTCCAAATGCACCTTATGTATCTAACTGCTTTTTGAAGCCACGTATAGAAAACTCTGGACTTTTGATAACCTGATGTCAACATTCCAGTTACTAGAATATAATTCAAAGACTTTCCAGAGAAGTACTAATAATTGACAATTATTAAACACCCCCATCGCAGCAAACCTGCGAATACAGCTAATTCCAAATGCACCTTATGTATCTAACTGCTTTATGAAGCCACGTATAGAAAACTCTGGACTTTTGATAACCTGATGTCAACATTCCAGTTACTAGAATATAATTTAAAGACTTTCCAGAGAAGTACTAATAATTGACAATTATTTAACACCCCCATCGCAGCAAACCTGCGAATACAGCTAATTCCAAATGCACCTTATGTATCTAACTGCTTTTTGAAGCCACGTATAGAAAACTCTGGACTTTTGATAACCTGATGTCAACATTCCAGTTACTAGAATATAATTTAAAGACTTTCCAGAGAAGTACTAATAATTGACAATTATTAAACACCCCATCGCAGCAAACCTGCGAAAACAGCTAATTTCAAATGCACATTATGTATCTAACTGCTTTATGAAGCCACGTATGGAAAACTCTGAACTTCTGACAACCTGATGTCAACATTCCAGTTACTAGAATATAATTTAGACTTTCCAGAGAAGTACTAATAATTGACATCGCAGCAAACCTGCGAATACAGCTAATTCAAAATGCACCTTATGTATCTAACCGCTTTTTGAAGCCACGTATAGAAAACTCTGGACTTTTGATAACCTGATGTCAACATTCCAGTTACTAGAATATAATTCAAAGACTTTCCAGAGAAGTAATTAATTATAATTGACAATTATTAAACACCCCATCGCAGCAAACCTGCGAAAACAGCTAATTTCAAATGCACATTATGTATCTAACTGCTTTATGAAGCCACGTATAGAAAACTCTGGACTTTTGATAACCTGATGTCAACATTCCAGTTACTAGAATATAATTTAAAGACTTTCCAGAGAAGTACTAATAATTGACAATTATTTAACACCCCCATCGCAGAAAACGTGCGAATACAGCTAATTCCAAATGCACCTTATGTATCTAACTACTTTTTGAAGCCACGTATAGAAAACTCTGGACTTTTGATAACCTGATGTCAACATTCCAGTTACTAGAATATAATTCAAAGACTTTCCAGAGAAGTACTAATAATTGACAATTATTAAACACCCCATCGCAGCAAACCTGCGAAAACAGCTAATTTCAAATGCACATTATGTATCTAACTGCTTTATGAAGCCACGTATGGAAAACTCTGAACTTCTGACAACCTGATGTCAACATTCCAGTTACTAGAATATAATTTAGACTTTCCAGAGAAGTACTAATAATTGACAAATATGTTGTTGTCAAAAGCCACAAGATATATATTTACTTAAATTTAACATGTTCGCTCCCAGGCGGCACATATATGTGCCGGGCAAAGTGTATCTATAGCCCGCACATAATGCTAAAGAGTCAACCAGTGTACCGCTATTCTGAGTATTACACTACCCGCAGCCCAAAGTTAAAAATTGCTAAAATTAGGTTTGTTTACCCAAATAATGAGTTATTATATATTAAAATTCAAATATTAGCAGTTTATTTCCCTTTTAGACATTTTTTTTTTGATGGCACATATATGTGCCGCTCGGGCTATAGCAATAAAAAGTGTTGTTTTTATTGCTGCAGCCCAGCTGGCACATATATGTGCCGCATAATAAATATTCTGTTTTTAAAAAATAAGAGGTTGTTTGAATAAAACAAACATTATACAACTAAGTTAGGTTTTATTTACGGAAAAACACGTCAAATTAATAAAAACCGCTGCAATAAAACACACATTATTCAATCAAGTTGGGTTTTATTTACGGAAAAAAAATTGAAGTACCCAGAAACCGAGCGGCACACAAGTGTGCCAGACATCTCTATAGACCGCATCCCCGAAGTTTCAGAGCGTTACCATAGCCTGTATTGAAATAAATTAACAAAGAGTCGGGTGGAGTCAACGGCACACATTTGTGCTGCCGGGCTATTTGTATGGCCCGGCCGGCACATATATGTGCCGCCGGGCTATTTGAATGGCCCGGCCGGCACATATATGAGCCGGCCGGTCTATATTTATGGAATTTTTTAGTACTGCGGGAGCGAACGTGTTAAACAAATCTAATCATTGTTATTTAAGAGTAAATTAAACAAAATAGTTAACAATATGTCTAAACATTAATGGTAAAGTAATTAACAATGTTTACCAAGTATGCTGTAGTTTTTTCCATAATGTTTGTGAGACCGGCAAGAATACTTTACTGCTGTCCTCTTTAGACATTGAAGGATGCAACATTTCATTAGATATCACTATGTGAGGATGGGATGATACCTGAAAGAACAATAATAAAAATTGTGTTTATTTTGGTTTGTCAATATTTAAACGGGATTGATTATTGCTTAAAAAAAAAACTGAGGAGAGGTTACCTAAAATTTATATTAATTACCATAGGCTATACAATTCTCCTTAATATTTGAACTGCATATGGTCTATTCAGCTGTTCTATAGCGTGTTGTTGCTAGGCAATTAACTAATTATTTAGAATCTTACAACCTCATGTCCGCAGAACAACACAGTTTTAGAAAAAACAAATCTGTTATAACCGCAGGCATTGAATTCATTGACTCAATTATTGAATCTGTTGATAAAAATGAACAATCAATTGGGATTTGTATGGATTTAAGTAAAGCATTTGACAGTGTCTGTCATGGCAAACTATTGGATATACTCTCAAACCTTGGAATTAAAAATAGGGCCAACTCCTGGATTAAGTCATATTTGAGAGATAGAAGTCACTTTGTTGAGTTGAAATATCTCAATAATTATAATAGGTTGACTTCATTCCACTCTTCAAGAACCCTTGTGAAATATGGAGTTCCACAGGGCTCTATTCTGGGCCCGTTGTTGTTTTTATGTTACATCAATGGAGTGCCAAAATCATCAACATTTAGTAAAGTCATGTTATATGCAGACGACATTAATTTAAAAATTTCAGGAACCGAAACCAATAGTATTAAAGTATCTGCGTTTACCCAGCTAACGGATATTTAACAATATTTAGCTGGCTTGAATCTCTTATTAAATCCTTTAAAAACCAAATTCATTTCCTTCTCAGCTACTGAAAATAAGCCTCAAAGACTATCAACTAATATCTGTCTAAACGAACATTTTTTGGAAGAGATTAATGAATCAAAATTTCTAGGGTTTTACATTGATAATCATCTTAATTGGAATTCACATATTGCAAACGTTTGCAATAAAATTTCCTCAGGAATTTTTGTACTAAGAAAAATATCACCAGTGTGCGATTTGGCAACTATGAAATCTGTATATTTCACACTCACCCATTCTCACATCTCTTTTGGATTGGTTATGTATGGCAGTACCTCCAATGAAAATTTAAACAAAATTTTAGTTTTTCAATAAAAAAGCTCTACGGATAATGTTGAAATTAAATTGGCTCGAATCAGCCAAAGAACATTTTCCAGTATTAGGAATCATGACTGTTTTTACCTTATACGTTTTTGAACTGATTATGGCAGTTAAAAGTAACTCAAATGACCTATGATTATTGGGGTCTTATCACAACCATAACACCAGGCGTAGGAATAATTTTAGTTACAACAGATACAAATTAAAATTCTAAGAGAGAAAACCATGTTATGCGGGTATCCCCTAACCTGATCAGGTATTTTAATGCCTTGCCCGCTAAATTAAAAAATATTTCAGATTTTGATAAATTTAAAAACAAGTTAAAGAAATTTATGATTTGTAAATCTTTATATTCTTTGGAGGAGTTTTTTGAATAGTTATAAGAAACTGTGCAATAAATAACAATGTTATTAGATTATGTACCTTAGTATTAAGTTACAAAGCTTGTATGAATACGCTATGATTGATGCCATTCTGTACTGTTGTATTGCAATGAATAAAGATGATTTTATTTGATTTGATCTAACAGGCCTATTTGCATATTTTTTATTTACTGAAAGATATCTCATCACACAATACCACATTGGCCTTCAAAGTTGCCATGTTAACTTTGTTAACCTTATAGACAACAGCTTATTTGAACAGACGATTTCATATGTTCATTACTGAAGATTGCATTAGGTTCACAGCAAACAGCATGTGTGCAAATGATTTATTTAATAATGTTTACAATTATGATCAAACAGATGTTCTGATGGAGATTTTATTGTGCGTACTTAAGGGCTAACGCGCACTAGCCCTACCACAACGATGACCACGACCATGGCTGGTTGGAGGCGGCCAATTTTAACATAAAAACAAATGGAACGAAGCGCAGTAGGCAAACTCGACACGTTGGTCAGAGGTTGGTCGGACTCACCAAAATCTGGAGTTTTGGTCGCGCCCAACTCGCCTGTCTTGCGGCTGGATATTATACGGAGTGTTATGGCACGATGCGCATTGCCTCCGACTCCGACCCAACCATTAGTGCCTGACAGATTGAAGTGCAGGGTCGTGGTCGTAATCGGGCTTCTTGTCGTACTGTCCCTGACCAAGATTTTTCATAGTCGTAGTCGTAGTCGTGGTCTTGGTCGGAATAGATACTGGTTGTTGCCTCCAAACATTGGCAGAGTTTAAATGAATGAAGGTGACCGTAAGAATGAAGATGTGTATTTCACTGCGACTTGTGTTATTCCAGCTGATTATTCACATTTTAAAATTACTCGCAGAGTTACTTATCTGAGCCACTCAATAAACATTCTACCAGAGTGTGCATATGGCTGAAAAGTATTCACAATATAAACTACAAAATGTATATTTCAAAACAGAGTAAAGTCAATATTTATCGTGTTATTAGCAGACATCTGCACATACAAATATTTAAATTTGAATATATAGTGTTTTTTCGTATATTCGGATATAACAGTAAAAAATGTTTTCATGGTCTCAGATGATAATTTTTCCTATCATAATAGTTTATTATATAAAAAGCAGGATAAATAAAATACGTCTTTCAACACTATAAAGTATATTTACACTTATACTGTACTTACATACAAGACGGTAAAATATACACAAAAGATGGTACAAGGCGATCGATTTCAACCAGTTACACCGGTCATCATCAGGTCCAATCAGAGAATGACAGAAACAAGATGGCGAACAGCTTATATACTATTGGCTACCGGAAGTTCCGGAAACAAGTTGCGATAAGTACCACCAGAGTCAAAGTTGACCTGTTCATTGATCAATTTATCCCTAGCCTTACATCTTTCCTTAAAAATAAACAATTCTTCCCATGCATTCATTACATTTCCTTTCTTACAAATATGGAGAATATTCAAATTGTCTACAATTGTTCCTAATGAGTGGCCATTTTCCAGGATGTGTTTTGCGAGATTCGATCTTTCCGGTTTTCGGTTCTTCCATGCTGAAACATGATTCTTGTATCTTTTTACAACATTAACAGTATGACCAACATAAAAATTATCACAATCTTTACAACTGATTTTATATACACCGGGCTTATCAAACTTATCACAATCTTCTACGTTCGTTTGCAGAATTTTACTCATGGTGTTTTGTGGGAAAGATGTAAGGCTAGGGATAAATTGATCAATGAACAGGTCAACTTTGACTCTGGTGGTACTTATCGCAACTTGTTTCCGGAACTTCCGGTAGCCACTCATGGCTGATGACTCAAACTTAAAAGTTTCGGGCAAATCACAAGAGGATATCGAACTATTTTCAAATATAGAACTTGATCATATAGATCAGTTTTTTGAAAATCTTAATTTACGTCTAAATCCAAGTAAAACTAAAGGTATTTGTTTCAAAACAAAACAAAGTAAAAATTGCATCTCCCCAAAATTAATGATTAAAAACAAACATGTAGAGTTAATTGAGCAAACAAAGTTTCTAGGGCTATTAATTGATAATAGCCTGTCATGGGATGGGCATGTGAAGTATGTTTTAAACAAAGCAAATTCTGGTTTATTTGCAATCAGAACAATGTCCAAACTGTGCAACATTTATGTTTTGCGTAGTATATATTTCGCTCTTATTCAGTCATATTGCATATGGAATATGTATATATGGCTCCACAACAAAAGAAAATTTGAATAGTATGTTGAAAATTCAAAAAAAGCAATTAGAATTATTTTACAACTAAAAACTCAAGACTCAGCCCAGGAATATTCTAAACAACTAAAAATCATGACCGTTCATGGACTATCATGGATTATATATTATATTATATATAATGGATTCATGGATATCTTTGATACAATCATGCATGTCAGGAATAATCAGAATAATGAATTTATCCCAGTGCATCAATACTACACACAAAACACTAGAAACAAAATTGAACCCATTCCCCATCATAAATTAGAAATTTTCAAAAATAAAGTGTCTTTTGCAGGCAAAAAGTTTTTAAGAAAAATACCAGATTGTATAAAAAATAAAATTAGTCATCCAAAGTTTAAACGAAAATTAAAGGATTATTTGATTGATTTAGCTGTATATGACTTGGGTGAATTTTAAACGGGTAAAAATTTTAATTGATTCGGGATTATGATGTTTTAATTGTAAGTAACACTATTTTAATGTATTTTTATTTTATATATGAATCATGCCTCTGTTTATTTTGTATAGTACTCATATTTAATACTTGTATTTTGTAGTACTTATTGTATACAGTTCTACTTGTTGTTGACACTATTCTATGTATACAAGAGTATCATTATGAATAAAGAAATCTGAATTGAATTGTGTCTTGAAGGCTATGAACACTCCATACTTCTTAAATCGATTTGCAATATTCTGTGTTTTATCGCCAGTGAAGTTAAATGCAACATATCTCGTACTCTCCTTCTCCCGTTCGTTGCTCAGAGTTGTCATATTTCGGAGCCGTTCTTGGTTCTTCATCTACTTCAATATCTTCGCCCCCATTTCATCAATGAGTGTAAATTGGTATCCGTTGGCTCGAGCTATAGATTTGATTGTAGCTATTTCATTTCTTCTGTTTTTTCACTTAATGGGATCTTGTAGGCTCTGCAGCATTGAACGAAATGAAGAGCGACAAATGAATGTAAGGATATTGCTACTTTTGAAAGTATTTTGACTGAATCCCTTGTTTTCAGACCAATATTATCCTGATGATTCGTTTTTTTTTCAGTTTAAAAACTTTGTTCCTCTTATCAGAATCACCCCAAAAAATTATGCCTTAGTTAAGAATAAGATAGACTTATCCATAGTGAACCATCATGAGAGTGGCAACGTCAACTGATTTAGATCAAATAAGAATTACAAAATGAGCTCTATTCAATGTTTTAATAACTTCTGTAATATGCATTTTCTAGGTTAATTCATTATCAATTGTTACTCCCAGATATTTTGTAAAATTAATAAAGTTAAACAGCAGATTAGTATTATGGTTGCATGCTGAATGTGGATTCTGGTAATTTTTTTGGAAGCTTACAAAAACGGACTTGTATTTAACAAAAAAAGCCTATTGACCTCAAACCATCTTTCCAGCTCATAAAAATCATGTTCTATTGCCTGTGAAAGCATTCATTTATCAGGATGAGTAAAAATAGCAGAAGTGTCATCAGCAAACAAAACTAATTTTGAATTTAACGTTCTCGGCAGATAATTTACATATATCAGAAAGAGCAAAGGTCCAAGTATTGACCCTTGGGGCACACCTTCTGTAATCAGTTTATAATCAGATTTAAGATTTAAGGACTGCAAACTGTGCAAACTTATATTCTGTTTTCTGCTGGATACAAATGAAACCACCCATTTAATAGCCCTGCCCGACGCTCCATAAAATTGCAACTTCCTGATTAAAATAACGTGGTTGACACAGTTAATTGCTCTTGACAGGTCACAGAAGAGACAAACTACACTCTGCGACCCGTCAAGAGCATCCGATTTAGTATCCCCTCAGTATACAGATACAGCTATTTATTGTATAAACATTTTTAAAATGTGTACAATACCATATAAGAGAATATGTATATGGTATAAAAAAGGAGAACAAAATGTATAGAAGTTCACATTCATGTCCTTTATAAAAGTTCACTAGTATGAGGTCCTTTGATTAGAGTTGTTGAAAATCATCATCGATGTAATAGACAGTTTTCAAACAAAATATTTTTTTATTTAAATCTTTTCTGGATTCCATTGCTAATTTATATTTCTTCTGTATGTGATTAATCAATTTTCCAGATGTATATATAATTGATCTTTTGTACAAAGTTGTTCGATGAATATGATGTATTATTAAACAATTTTTTCTTGTATTAAATTTGTTGACTTGCTGAGATTCAGTAAATTTGTTTTCATTTTTCAAGACAAATTTTGCTAATCAAGAATACACAGGCCGAATACAGTTAATATTTCTGTATCTTTAAAATAGTTGTAACATGATTCCGTCCGTGGTATTGTAAATAATTCTGATTGTTTTTGAATTTTGTAAATTTGTATTTTGTTCTCAGATGAAGTGCCAAACCAAATTGGTAAACAATAGGACAGTATGTTTTAAAAATATGCAAAATATGTTATTCTTAAAATTTCTCTACTTAGACATTTAGAGAAAACTCTTAAACAATAACAATATGAACTTATTTTTTTGGCTGTTTACTGTCAATTAAATACCCAGAACTGATACTTCTTCTACTGTAGAAATTGCTGTGCCATTAATTTGAGCATGAATCATTTTTTTTGTTTTGTTCTTTTAGCTAATTTCCCCTATAGGGAAGAAGCTATTACCGTAGTTGGCATGGTAAGACCTAGGCCCGGGACCATTATAACTTTTTGTTTTGAGGTCCCCAGACCCCAAAAATACCATTCATTCGAAACTGTATAGTGATAACTTACTCCAAATTTTGATCTTACTTTAAAATGTGATTTTACCCTATAAATTAGTATTTTGGGTACCAATAAACCAAATTTTTAATAGAAGAAGAGCCACAGGCATTAGCTAAACCTTTTTGTTAAGGCCGTGAAGAAGTGTAAGCCTGTGGTGAGACCAACCCTTTTCTCCATTGTAAAACCACTTGTGAACTTTCAACAACTAACTATAAATTTAATAAAATACCAATCCACTACTAGACTTTTATCCATTATAAAATAGTAAAGAACACTTTTTCAATATCTCAAATTTCATATCCAAGGACTATTTCAAGAGTTAAATTAAATTTGAATAGTTTTAAAATCAATTAACAGTAGCTAAGAAACTACGTTGTCAGGCATGATATGTCGGAGGACTCCATATCATATAGAAGTGAACATTCCTTACCTTCCAAATGTTATTGAGCAAACCTTTAATACTTTATCTAAACTCATAGACTTTAACAAAATTATTTTATATTATATCAATAGAATATGAGTATAATCGATGAATCCAATCGTAAGAATATATTCGACGCCAGCCCGACAACCCCTTCCCTGAGAAAGAATCTTGTGACCCTGAGCCTAAAAGACTATAATTAGAAATAATACAAATACCTTAAGTAATAAAACACTTCCCCATCATTGTACACTTTTATTGTAAATGCCTTTTTTTGATATCTCAAGTTTATCATTATTGTATTTCAAAGCAATAAAGTTAGGTCTATCTTTGTACCTTGTGTGTGATTTATTCAAAGGTAAAAACGATACATGAGTTTGTAAAATATTGTTAGTGAGTCAGCTGCTAGGCTAGGTAATCCTTTTAAGAAGACAGTTGCCAGAGTAAAATAAGATCTAATTAACAAATCATTAAAGATAGACATATATTTATTTATTTATTCATTGTATAAGAATCATTTGAGTTATTTCCTACAACAGAGAGAAATAACAAGCGTGTAGTTGTTTACATTGGATTTATTCAATGCCAATCCATTTGCATTAAACCACTGATCTATGTCAATCAGAGACTCGTTTATACCATTATGCAGATCTTCGAAGCTTTCTGCTGATACCACTAAGCTGATACCATCATCAGCAAATTGGACAATTTGGCTTGCTTTAACATTAAATGGCATATCAGCAACATAGATAATAAATAATAGTGGCCCACTTGTGGCACGCCAAATTTTACAGTTTTGAGTTCTGATTCAGATGATTTATTTTTAACCCTAGCAGTGGCCAATGTTAGAAGTGGGGAATGACCAACCAATTTTGGCGATTTTGCAGACCTTTTTTTAAAAATATGTACAAATTACAATTTTGGAGTAAACCTATCAATATGTATACCCATTTTATTCAGAAAGACCAGGGGAATCTGAATATACAGTGGAGTCTCACAAACTCGACACAATGTGGACTAAGACCCTGTCGAGTTTGTGGAATGTCGAGTTATCCAGAATTACATTGGGAGGGGAGGAAAACACATTATTTAGCTGTAAATTGTATACTGTATTAGATTTTAATTAAACACATTATAGTATAAATGTATAATGATACTGTATTACAAACTTAAGAAAAATATAAAATTTAGATAAATACTTAAAAATTGAGAATTAATAACTAATTGTCCTCGTTTCCAAAATATATAGTCTTGTAATACATGTACTGTATAGTAAATGAGGTGTCGAGTTTCCCAGAGTGTCGAGTTATCGGGAGTCGAGTTTGTGAGACTCTACTGTATATAAAAGAAATGAATCTGGAAAGGTAATGTTTTTACAAAATACAAAAAAATAAAAAATTCAAAAATTTCCGATTGTAATTTCAAAAGTAAAGTTTTGTAATTTCTACATTAGATTTTTTAGGCAAAAACCATTATATACATTTCGTAGTAAATTAGATTCCCTACATAAAAATGTATAACACATGGAGAAAATATTTTTTTGTACATGTGTTATGTAATAAAATACGAAAAAATCGCAACTTTTGTCGAGTAAGACGAATAATTAGTGAATCGGAGATAACTCATGTAAGGTAATTTTTATAATAATATTGCACATATATTTTTGTAGGCTATGAACTAAGGGAAAAAGATATGTCTTATTGTAGGGAGTACAAAAATTATTATTACCCGTTTATTATACGAATAACTAGAAAATTAGCATTTACGTAAAAACATTTCCAACACATTGAAGTACAAAAATCTTGTACAGATTTTTTTAGGCCAAATATATTATAAAAATGTTGTAGTAAATTCAATTCCCTACATAGAAATGTATAACACATGGGGAAAATTCTTTTTGTACATGTGTTATGTAATAAAATACGAAAAATCACAACTTTTGTCGAGTAAGACGAATAATTAGTGAATCGGAGATAACTCATGTAAGGTAATTATTTATAATAATATTGTACATAAATTTTTGTAGGATTTGAACCAAGGAAAAAATATATGCTATATTGTAGGGAGTAAAAAAAATATTATTACCCATTTATTATACGAATAACTAGAAAATTAGCATTTACGTAAAAACAATTTCCGACACATTGAAGTACAAAAATATTGTACAGATTTTTTTAGGCCAAATATATTGTAAACATGTTGTAGTAAATTCAATTCCCTACATAGAAATGTATAACACATAGGGAAAATATTTTTTTGTACATGTGTTATGTAATAAAATACGAAAAATCACAACTTTTGTCGAGTAAGACGAATAATTAGTGAATCGGAGATAACTCATGCAAGGTAATTTTTTATAATAATATTGTACATATATTTTTGTAGGTTATGAACTAAGGAAAACAAATATGTAATATTGTGGGGAGTAAATAACTTATTATTACCCGTTTACTATACAAATAACTAGAAAATTAGCATTTACGTAAAAACATTTCCGACACACTGAAGTACAAAAATCTTGTACAGATTTTCTCAGGCCAAAAATATTATAAACATGTTGTAGTAAATTCAATTCCCTACCCAGTAATGTATAACTAGGGGTCTCAATCCCGGACCTAAATTTTAATCCCGGGATTTCGGGATTGACAAAAGCCGATTCCCGTTTTGTACATATCTAGAATATATTGTTGTGTGATGACAACGCTAATAGAATTTTTTATTAACATTTTAAACTAACTATAATTTTATCTTACAAACTCGTCAAATCTGGGTAGCTTGACGTATTTTAGACTATTGTCTTGAAGGCTGCAGCTATCAGATAGTGACGGTTTTGCCGAATACCATGTCGGCAGTGCACTTTTGACTGTACCTCACGTGTCTCCAATTCTGGGGAAGATAAGACATCATTCTGCTCCTTTTGTATTTAGTTCCTTAGATAAACTATTTATTTTAGCCCAAATAAAGAGAGATAAAAACCTCAGATGATTTTGGCTTTATACAGTATTATTATAATTAGTTTATCGTTTTCACCAATGCTATAGAAATAGTGTTTGCTTAAAAGTTAAAATAATACTGAACAACAGGTGAAAAATAACTGAAACATCATATTTTTTCAAATTATTTAATACAATTAATTAAAAAAAACCATTAAACATATTTTTTAACAATATAATATATTGTTTAATAAAAATAACAACTCGCACAGATGTTCGCTTCACGAAAGCCCGATAGCAACTAAGATAAACAAAATTCAGTAAGATAAAAAATATCAGAATAAAGTCACCTGTGCCTGTGTCGTGTGGCCGTGGGATACCTCGATTTGTGGGAATTAACTGTAACTGTTCGGAGCGATAAGGAAACTATTCAGTGCTGTCTCACTGCTGTCCCATTATATTCCAGAAATAGGTTGTCATTGTTGAACTGAATTTTGGTTTAGGACAAAGTCAACTTTGGGAAAGGTAAATAACAGTCTTAAGGGACGTGAATTAGAAAAATAAACAACTTTGCTATGAATTATTAATATTGAAATATTAATTACCTAAAACATTTTTATGTTTATATGTTTGTTAAGACGACTTTTGCAGTAGTTAAAACATTCAAATCACGCAAAAATTGTGAAAATATTATTTGTTTGCAATCCCGCTAATCCCGGGATTGAGAGGCTCTAATCCCGGAATTATCAGGTACCCAAAAACGACCGGGATCCCGAATCCCGGGATTGAGAACCCTATGTATAACACATGGGAAAAACATTTTTATTTACATATATTATGTATATAAACAAATATACACGCGATACTATGAATGATAGGCCTAACAATCGTCTAACATTATGCTAAAACACACAAAAACATTAGACTCACTTTCACTTCACCAATTGACTAATTTATCCCTTTTCAGTAATATTTATGTATAAAGATTACTGTTATAAACACACAACCACTACAGTGTCACTATAAACTCCGAATTTAGAACAATTTCTGAAATAATCGCGGATAAAAATTCACTTACAAAGATGTAGGTTACTTGAGGTTCATCTGACAACACCAAAAATCGGCTAAACACCTGCCTAACTGATATTTACTTGCGTTGCTCAAAGTAGTAAGAGTGACCAGTGCTGCCATTTGTCAAAACAAAATTATTCTACGTTTCTTCTGCTACAATTTGACACAACTATTGACTAGTTATAAAACTTCCTATATATATATATATATATATATATATTTACAGCGTTTCATAATGGTCGCCTAAAGCGTTTCATAATGGTCGCCGGGCGACCATTGACCATTTGTCAGTTTTGGCAAAAACAGCTGTTTTATAAAAAATCATTTGCTCTTTTTTATCAATGTATCGTTCAAATAATCAATACGATAATGTACAGCCACTCTTTTGCTGTCCAGTGGTACCAACCGCAACTCCATAAGACGACATTTACCCCAGTTCTGTTATTTTGTCCCAGGCCATGTTTGACGAATTTCTATGAGTCAGTTGCAGGTATTGATTTGCACTAAAAAACCATTCACTTTATATAGTCGTTACGTTCTTATACAACTGCTATATGGTTCATTTATATAATAAAATGAAAGTTCAGAATGTCATCTTTCAAATGGTATATAACTTGTCCACTTTCGAGTTAATTATATATTACTTTTTAGCATCGGAAAATATTTGGACATTAATGGTCGCCCGGCGACCATGGCCATTTTAAGGGTAAGCATTGAAATGGTCGCCGGGCGACCATTGGCCACGGCTAGGGTTAAATTTAATTTTTACTTTCTCCCCTTATACATAGTATATGGAGAAAGTATTGTTTTCGTCAAAATTTTCAAATTTGAGTTGTTAGTGGAAATATTCGTTTTGGTGCTCCCTGAACCAAAAAAAGTGATTTTTACGTGATGTCTGTGTGTGTCTGTCTGTCTGTCTGTCTGTATGGATGGTATAGAGCTAGAGCCCAAACCAATGGTCCGATTTTTATGAAATTCGGTATGTAGGTATTAATTCACAATATCTCCAGGGTTTTATTTAATTTTTTGAATATTTTATTTTTAAGGGTAATTATCCCCCAAAAACCGCCAAAAACATGAAAAATCAAAATTTCTTAAAAACGGCTCTAACGATTTTAATTAAACTTTAGCCATTACTATTCTACGATTGCTAGTTGCGGAGAATATTTAAATTTTCATTTTGCGGTGAATGCAGTACGTTGTCCAATGTTATTATTATGGGGAATACAAAAATTACTATTTCTCCCTTATTTACTGATCAATTTTGTTCAAACTTGATATGCTTATCAAGTTAGCATTGACCAACAGAGGAAATTCGAAATATGTTGCCCCTTAACAACCCTGAGGGGGGAATAGGGGCCATTTCCCCTCTTAAAACCACGTATGTAGCAACGGATTCTGTAGTGCCTCCTAAACAGGGATTTGGGTAGATGTTTTTGGAATCAACTTGTTTACAAGATTTTCTGTACATTCGACTATGCTTTGTATTCTATACTTAGTAAATAAAAATAAATTTATTCATTAAATTTGGGCTAAAAGAGAGAAAGTATGTGTCCTGATACCGTTTATTAATAATTGTTTCTTATTGCTTGGGTATGAAAGAAAAAAACTCCTGCTACACCTCTTATGCCATAAAATTGTAACTTTTCAAGTAGTAATTTATGATTAAAACTATTAAAAGCTTTTGACAAATCGCATATAATTGATGCTGTGAATTGATTTTGTTCAATATTTTCAATGATTAGATTAGTACATTTCGTTAATGTGTTTAAAGTAGACGTATTTCTTCGAAAACCATATTGTTCGGCATTTAACATATTATATTTCTCTATAAAATTAATAAGTCTCTCATATGCCAATTTTTTTAAGATTTTTGAGAATGATGAAAGGATGGATATTGGCCTGCAGTTTTCCAAAGTATTCGTCCTATTCTTCTTTTTAATTAGAATGACAACTGATAGTTTAAAAAGATCAGGAAATACAGAAAATTGTAAACATATTTTAAAGATATAAGCAAGGTGTGAGACTATTGAATATATATGAATTGTTTGATTAGATGAATACCATCCCAGCCTGCAGCATGTTTATCAGTATTTATTTAAATTGTAACAAAATAATAACAAAAATATAATTGTTAAATAAAAATAACTTACCGCAGCAGTGTAAATATGGACGTTAGTGAACTCGGGTGTGTTGTATTGAACTTTTCCTTCAGTGAGACATACTGGTATCTGATTGCCATCAGGGAGTGATGGAAAATCTGCTAAACTACAAATCATCTTTCTTAAAATATCCTGAAAAAAAAATTAATAATTTAAGAGATGACATACAACTGTAAAAGCTAAACAGTGCTTGGATGTAGAAAGAGTAGCATTACTTTTTAGTACAGTATTATGTCACATCATTGGTGGTGCAAAATCCTTTTTGGGTTGGTTCCAAGTTTCTACATAACTTATGCCTGATGACATCTTTGATTCAAACGTCCTTTTAATTGTTGTGTAGTATTGATTAAATTGGAAATACAGTTGACTATTTTATATCTGACTTAACTTTGCTTTAAAGCATTGGTTTAAATTCAAGTTTTAAAAGAAGATCAATTCATTTAGTTATTTTATAATTTTTCAAAGTAAGCCAAGGTAAGCCAACCTACCTATAACTTGGATGTACAGTTGACTCCCTCTAGTCCAGCCTCGGATGGTCCGGCCGACTTCTGGGAAATGACTAAAAATTATAATCTATGTAAAGAAGAGTTTCTCACGGCAGAAATCAACAGGAATGAACCTGTCTGTTCATTTTCCAGCTCAAATATAAACAAATCAGTTCACTTGGCGATTGCTTTTCTTACAAACGTGCATTCTTTGCTTAGGAATTTTAATGTAGTGTTGTTAGTATTTTTTAGGTGAGTTTAATTTTTAATTTGATTTTTTTGGTTACGGTAAGTACGCTTTAAAAAACCGTCAAACCATCTTAGAAATGATTCTTATTCACAGGAGTGCTATTATAGATTATAATTTACATGTTTAAAAAACCGTCGGATGGTTCGGCCGTTTTTTACTCCAGCCGGGGGTCCAGTCCCGAGGTGGCCGAATTAGAGGGAGTCAACAGTATTTGGAATTATTATTTTGAGTTAGTGGAGTAATAATTAAAAATCCTGTTTTACTGAGTTTTTTAGCGAATTTCCCCTATAGGGAAGAAGCTATTACCGTAGGTCTCATGGTAAGACTTAAGCCCGAGACCATGATAACTTTTTGTTTTGATGTCCCCAGATGTCCAAAACACTATTCGTTCAAATTTATATATATGTATATATATATCTATATATATATATATATCTATATATATATATATATCTATATATATATATATCTATATATGTGTCCGTGAATGCGATAACTTGAGTAAAAAACTTCCGATTTCGATGAAATTTGGCTCAAATGTGTAAACTGACATTTATGACTTTAAGTTCGAAAACCAGAAAAATCGGACCATGGGAAGGGGGGTTTATGGGGGTTTTAAATTTTCCAAAAATCAGTTTTTTGCATTTTTTACCCTAAAATTTTTAAAACACTTAATTTTGGTTTAGACCATGTTATAGAGCTTAAAAAAACAAATAATATGGTATTTTGAATTATTAACCTAGGTTAAGTGGTTGCGGAAAAAATCCAAAAAACATGCTCATAAAATCTCCCATGTTAATCTTATGGGAAAAAGGTTTTTGGCTTTTCCTCAGTTAATTTTACTTTAAACTTCACATTTTCTTTTACCAATCACTTCAGCTCCACAAAACAATCATTTTGGTGTTTAAATTGTGATTCTACGTCAAACCGTTGCAGAGATATTCAAAGTGCTAAACACAGTACGTTGTCCAATGTTATCCTTATGGAGAATAAATAAAATTGGATATCTTGATTATTTATTAATGTATATTGATGAAATTTGGTATGTGGCTTCATGTTGTACTGGTATATTGATAATTGCACAAAAAATAAATGTTTTGTTGATTGTCCCCGTAGCAGCTAACCTGCATACTCAGCCCTAATGTTATTCTTATGGAGAATAAGTAAAGTTTTATATCTCCCTTAATTATGAACATAAATTAATAAAACATGGTAAGTAGCTTCACCTGGTTCAGTTATATTGATAATTGCATAAAAAATCATTTCTTATCTTCCTCGTTGCAGCAAACCTGCGTACTCAGTCCTAATGTTATTCTTATGGGGAATAAATAAAATGTAATAAATAACTTATTTAGGAATGTATTTTTGTCAAAATTGGTGAGTGGCTTTATGTACTAGTGAGAAACATATCAATGCATTGGAAATTCGCTGAGTACGCAGGTTTGCTGCGACGGGGGGTATTTTCTTTTTTTAATAGTGGTAAGTACATTTTATTTTAAGTTTAGGCTATGGTTTTCTTAAAAATGAAAAAAGCTGAAATTTGGAAAATTTGAAGTCCTTAATTTCCAAATCCATTTTTTTTAGAACTACAGGTGATGTAATTTTATTAGAGACCTAAAGTACTATAAACTACCAATTTAAATAAAATAGGCTAGTAAGAGCAGTTTTTAGCGAATTTCCCCTATAGGGAAGAAGCTATTACCGTAGGTCTCATGGTAAGACTTAAGTCCGAGACCATGATAATTTTTCGTTTTGAGGTCCCCAGATGACAAAAACACTATTCGTTCAAATTTATATATATGTATATATATATCTATATATATATATATCTATATATGTGTCCGTGAATGCGATAACTTGAGTAAAAAACGTCCGATTTCAATGAAATTTGGCTCAAATGTGTAAAATAACAATCATGACTTTAAGTTCGAAAACCAGAAAAATCGGACCATGGGAAGAGGGGTTTATGGGGGTTTTAAATTTTCCAAAAATCAGTTTTTTGCATTTTTCACCCTACAATTTTTTAAAAACTTAATTTTGGTTTTGACCATGTTATAGAGCTTAAAAAAACAAATAATATAGTATTTTGAATTATTAACCTAGGTTAAGTGGTTGCGGAGAAAATCCAAAAAAACCTACTCATAAAATCTCCCATGTTAATCTTATGGGAAAACGGTTTTTGGCATTTCCTCAGTTTATTTTAATTTAAACTTCACATTTGCTCTTAGAAATCTGTTCAGTTCCACAAAACAATCATTTTGGTGTTTAAATTGTGATTCTACGCCCAACCGTTGCTGAGATATTCAATGTGCTAAACACAGTACGTTGTCCAATGTTATCCTTATGGAGAATAAGTAAAATTTGATATCTCGATTATTTATGAATGTATGTTGATGAAACTTGGTATGTGGCTTCAAATAGTACTGGTATATTGATATTTGCACAAAAAATTGATTTTTTGTTGGTTATTCCTGTAGCAGCATACCTGCGTACTCAGCCCCCATGTTATTCTTATGGAGAATAACTAAAATGTTATATAGCGCTTATTTATGATTGAATATTGATGAAACTTGGTATGTGGCTTCGCCTAGTTAAATTATAATTATATTAGCATAAAAAACAATTGTTTGTGTTCCTTGTTTCAGCAAACCTACGTACTCATTACCAATGTTATTCTTATGGAAAATAATTAAAATCGCTTATATGTGAATATATTTTTATGAAACTTGGTACGCGGCTTTATGTGGAATTCAGACAAATATTATGCATTGGAAATTCGCTGAGTACGCAGGTTTGCTGCGACAGGGGTATTTTTATTTTGAATGTTCATATTTTATATCAATTTTTAAGAAATATACCTTATCATTCAAAATCAAACTTTAAACACTTTTCTTTAAACACCTCTGATAAGATTCCATGGATTAGTAAAACTTACAAAATTGCAATGGATATTGCCCCGTGGTGAAAAAAGTCACATTTGTATTTATTTATTTGCAATATTAAGTACAATTGAGTTAAATAAGAAAATTAATTTTTTTTCAAAATCATGTAATTAAAACTAATTATTGACAATATGCAACTTAAGAAGGGCCTACCTGTCCTAAAAACCGGTACCCGGTAAAAACTGACTGTACTGTGAGTAAATACGTACCGGTAAGATCAAATGGGTTTCATAAGTGAAGCGATATAAAGAACCAAATGAAATTTTACAATAAGGTATATCAATTAGGTCGATGTTTGTATCGATTGCAAAATATTTTATTGTTTGTATCTTAGTCGCTATGCCATATTTGTTTTGTTTGTTTTTCAATTAAACTGAAAATAAAAATGTTTAAGTAATAGTGGAATCACCGCTTGTTATCTGGACAAATTTCGATACACCTAAATTGAAACATAACATAACCGAATAACCTAAATAATCGTTATACCTTATCGAACAATTTCATTCGGTTTTTTATATCGTTCCGCTTATGAAACCATAAGCAAATCCGATCAAATCATAACTTCTTTATTTACACAATAACTTGCACATCATATATATAGGTACAGTGGAACCTCGATAACTCGAACCTCAACCTCGATATTTCGATAAGTCAAATTCCTTGATAACTCAAATTTTTGTCATTCCCCTTGAACTTGCCTACCAATGCTATGTTATTTTACCTCTATAAGTCGAAGGGTTAACAGGAAACACCTTGATAACTCAAATTTTTGCAGTATTCTTAGCCTGTCGCTGCACCTCTATAAATTGAAGTTTTAGCTGTAGAACCTCTATAACTCGAATATGTACAATTGCCGTACCTCTATAAGTCGAAGTATTGACTAGAGTACCTCTATAAGTCAAAGTTATTTTTCTAGTTTACTATTCACCAAACCTCCAGTGACTTTGCAGACGAAAATTTCAACCCTCCCTCCCCACAAATCTCTTTCCCGGGTGCTTCTGGTGTCGGTAAAACAACCGACAAATTTATGTTGATGAGCAAAACGCATATCAAACACACTCATCCTCACGCACGGGTTTCACCTATGTGTTTTAAAATAAAATGGTTTTGATTTGATTAGATTTGTGTTCCGAGTCGTTAGTTAATGTGAGTTCAGGGGTTCTGGATGTGAAACGTAGTTTTTGGGTTGTTTTTACGAAGTGTTTGCAGTTTGGTCAAACATGTTGGCAAAACTCTGCCCCATGAGGAGAAGTTTAAGACTATTTGAGGCTATTGACACAGGAAATAAAAACAGTGACATCGGGAAGCAGATTGGAACACCAGTGAACACTGTCGACAATTGAAAAACAAAATACACCCGTCGCAGCAAACCTGCATACTCAGCGAATTTCCAATGAATATATATAACATAACACTTAACAGGATTCATAAGAAATGTATTCACAAACAAGCGATATTTAAAATATTAATTATTCTCCATAAGAATAACATTGGGGATGAGTACGCAGGTTTGCTGCAACAAGGCACGAAAAATAATGGGTTTTTATGCAAATATCAATAGAACTCATCTTAGTGAAGTCACATACCAAGATTCATCCATATACATTCATAAATAAGCGATATATAACATTTTAAGTATTTTCCATAAGAATAACATGAGGACTAAGTACCTAGGTTTGCTGCTACAGGAACCATAGGCGAAAAATTGTTTTTTTGTGCAAACAACAATAAACCATAACCAGATCAAGCCATATACCAAATTTTGCCAGTTTATATTCATAAATAAGTGAGATATACAATTTTTCTTTTTCTCCATAAGAATAACATTGGACAACGTACTGTGTTTAGCACTTTCAATATCTCGGTAACCAATTGACGTAGAGCAATGATAAAAATACCAAATTGTTTGTTTTTTTAAGCTGAATTCAATGGTATAAATTAAAATTTGATTTAAATTAAAACTACATGTGAAAACCCCAAAAAACACATTTTTGGGGTACAAAACCCCCCAAAAACCCCCCTTCGGATGGTGCGATTCATCTGGTTTTTGAACTTGTTCAAATAAATGGTACTTTACACATTTGTACCAAATTTCATTAAGATCGGACCTTTTTTACGAGAGTTATCGTGCTTACGGACACATATATATATATATATATATATACATATATAAAAATTTGAACGAATGGTGTTTTTGGCATCTGGGGACCTCAAAATGAAAAGTTATCATGGTCTCGGGCTTAAGTCTTACCATGAGACCTACGGTAATAGCTTCTTCCCTATAGGGGAAATTCGCTAAAAGTGTCGTACTGCTTCACCCTAATTCCAACAATGCTCTGCAATTTTAATTGTTATCATGTTTTGTTCCCTTTTAGTTTTGCAAATTATTTTGATAGCCTACAATACATTAATGTTCAGCTAAATGAAATTGATGCGTAGATGGTCAGAACTGACTTCCATAAGGGGGACGGATTTGTTTGGGGCAGGTGATAAGAAGTGAGCAAAAAAGTCTAGAAAATAGACAGGAAGTGGTTGAACGGGCAAAACATCACCAAAATACCAAACTGTGAGTCATTATTTGTTTACTTTCCTCCTCTACAATATTTTCACTGAAGGAAGTATTTCGTCCTCTACTACGTTAACCAAAGAAGTTTTACAATATATTTCCGGACTTATTTTAGACACATAAAATTGTTCAAATCTATTTTAATTTTAATAATTATTATTATACGGTATGATTATTTTTAGCGAATTTCCCCTATAGGGAAGAAGCTATTACCGTAGGTCTCATGGTAAGACTTAAGCCCGAGACCATGATAACTTTTCATTTTGAGGTCCCCAGATGCCAAAAACACCATTCGTTCAAATTTTTATATATGTATATATATATATATATATATATATATATGTGTGTGTCCGTAAGCACGATAACTCTCGTAAAAAAGGTCCAATCTTAATGAAATTTGGTACAAATGTGTAAAGCACCATTTATTTGAACGAGTTCGAAAACCAGACGAATCGCACCATCCAAAGGGGGGTTTTGGGGGGGTTTTGTACCCCAAAAATGGGTTTTTTGGAGTTTTCACATATAATTGTTATTTAAATCCAATTTTATTTTATACCATTGAATTAAGCTTAAAAAAACAAACAATTTGGTATTTTGATCATTGCTCTACGTCAATTGGTTACTGAAATATGACAAGTGCTAAACACAGTACGTTGTCCAATGTTATTCTTATGGAGAAAAATAAAAATTTTATATCTCTGTTATTTATGAACATAAACTGACGAAACTTGGTATATCGCTTCATCTGGTTGTGGTTTATTGTTGTTTGAACCAAAAACTAATTTTTCGCCTATGGTTCTCGAAGCAGCAAACCTAGGTACTCGGTCTCCATGTTATTCTTATGGAGAATGATAAAAATGTTATATATCGCTTATTTATGAATGAATATATATCAAAATTGGTATGTGGCTTCACTTAGATGAGTACTATTGATATTTATATAAAAACCCATTATTTTATGTTCCTTGTTGCAGCAAACCTGCGTACTCATCCCTAATGTTATTCTTATGGAGAATAATGAATATTTTAAATATCGCTTATTTATGAATATATTTTTTATAAATAAGAGGCATAACGTAATATTAAGACATATATATTCATTGGAAATTCGCTGAGTACGCAGGTTTGCTGCGACGGGGGTATTTATACATAGCTCGAACTTATGTAAGGATTATACCCTTCCATGATCCATCTATTGTGTTACCGTGATCCTCAATAAGTCGAAGTCTGTGGAATATCACCTTGATAAGTCGAACATTAATATTTTGAAATATTCGATAACTCAAATTTTTACCATTCCCCCTGAGGTTCGAGTTATCGAGGTTCCACTGTATTAAGATTAGCCTATTTGCAGGGCGAAGCCTGCGGGAACAGCTAGTGTTTTAATATAACTTATTAAGGAATAATGAGGTTAACTGACAAAAAGTGATTTTCCAGCTTTATAAAATTGCTTTGGCACTTGAAATGTTGTTATATGTTAATAGGCAAAATATTCTAAAATTTTATTATTTTATTTTGTTTTACTTACCTCTGCCCAAAAGGCGTATTCTGAACAAGTATGTGTTGTACTTCCGCAGATGCCCGGTAGAACAATCGAATGAAAATAATCTATATAAAATATCGATATAGGCCTACATAATAGATTTTTTCTATTAAATTATTAAGGTTTCGCAATAAATACAAGTACATTTATCATACATTTATTAACTTGAAACTAAAATAATTCAACTAACATAAATAACATGAAATATTTACAATTTTAATTTCCCGGATATACGCTTTTAGCAGCTTTTAAACAATTTAAAAATGAATCTTTCCCTAAAATTCACATTTCTCTTTTATAGAGGTATCCTGATAAATGATATGATCTGCGTCGAGTTTTTGAAAAATCGTCGTTTACACAATCAATGACATGCAGAGTTTGTAACGACAATATGAAGATGAAAATCAAGGGAGAAAATCAAGTGTTGTTTCGGTGTTGTAAACATATATTATTACGGTTATAATGTAACAGTTTTATCGATTTGATCTGATATATTTATATCGAAATATCAAAACATTAACGTATATCGATAATTTATATAGATTATTTTCATTCGATTGTTCCACCGGGCGTTTGCGGAGGTGCAACCCAAGTATGCATGAACTGAATCTTGAGGAGGGAGTGTTGTGATGTGGCATTCTGATGCAGGACCAGTCAGTGCTCTCAAGCTGTAGGGTGCAGTTCCGTATCTGGGCTACCTTACTATCGAATGAAAATATCAACAATCGATGTATTTATCAAATAAGTTTAATTGAACATTATTCGGTTTTTTATAATCATATGTTTTTAAACAATAATAATTTAAATTGTTTATTTACATTTTACAATTACAATAAAGTTAATACAAATGGAAGCAGAACGTGATTGTGATTTTGTGAATTTTCGCTATTTGTGTAAAATGTGTTCAGTTCGATAGAAAAATGTGTTAGTTTTCTTCAAGAAAAAGAACTTTTACCTTATAATTCTAATTGTAATGTGTGTGGAGACAAAACAAAAACAGTAATACGTGGTGAAAATTCCGTCAAATTTCGATGCCAAAAATAGGTCAATGGCGGCCACGACGTAAGAATTAATGCGTTGGAAAACACCTTTTTTGGAAATGCAAAGTTCGGTTTGATTAACATTCAAACTTTAGTTTATTTTTTTTGTATAAATGTAGTAAATTATGATTTTTTGATTAGGGAAACAAGCACATCAACATGTAAAACCAGCAGGAAAACGATCGCAGATTGGATGTCGTTTTGTAGAGAGGTTAATTTTTATATTGAGTAATCAATATATCGATGGTTAAAACTTTGATATTTTCATTCGATAAATACATCGATTGTTAAAACTTCGATATTTTCATTCGATAGTAAGGTAGCCCAGATACGGAACTGCACCCAAGCTGTAGCGTTGTAAGCCTAGATTCTCCCATTTAGAAAACTAAATTGATTGATCAGTGGGAGTGTTGTGATGTGGCATTCTAATGCAGAACCAGTCAATGCTCTCAAGCTGTAGCATTGTAGGCCTAGATTCTCCCATTTAGAAAACTAAATTGATAGATCGTGAGGATACCAACGTTTAATATACAGTAATAGGCTAGAAATCCAAAATTAGGACCGGAACCAAACCTTATCATCAAAATATTTGTTTATAGAAAATATGTTAAAGAATAAAAGAATACAGGGACTGGACTCTCCCTGACTAGGGTATGTTCATAAAATGTGACCTCTAGAAATCATAACCTAGAAAATTAATAAATACTATATACTCTACCTGGGCTGCGAGTATGAAATAAATCTTAGACAGGCTTGAATGGTTCCATTCAATTTTTTGTATAAACTAAAAAATGAATTATGAATGGCTGTATTTGTTTGAAGATGCGAATAAAAAAAGGGGCTAACCTATTAGTTATTTCCGAAGAAAATTCAAATATTGTTGCCTTTCATCCTCTTTTGCTCTTTCCCTCTCCAGTAGCAGTTTGTCCAATCCAGAAAATGCTACCCAAAATTCCCTACATCCATTCAGTGAAAACTTCCCCTACATGTTTTTAAATCATTTAAGTTGAATGAATAATCAAGCTAATAATATTGATTTTGAAATTGAATGCTAATATTTAGTAAACATTTAGTACGATACCAAGTAGTATCATAGACTAACTACAGTATAGACTAGGCACGCAATGCAAAAGGAATGTTATTAGTGAATTTCCTTTGGAAAGTGAACTATTAGCATGACCCGCACGATGAAACTTAAGCCCGGGACCACCATAGAAGTTCCTAACGTGACCCCCTGAACACGTTTTGGGGGGTCGTTCAAAATTGTGTATATATATATATATATATATATATATATATATATATATATATATATATATATATATATATATATATATATATATATATATATGTGTGTATGCACTCTAGCGGTCGCATTTTTTATCCGATTTACTTCAAATTTGGTAGGGACGTTTCTTTCTATAATCTGTTGGACAAGTTCGTTGGGCAAAACAATCGGAAAACTCTAAACCCATTTTTTGGGGATTAATCTTTAGAATTTCGAGTTTTTGGACTCAAAAAGGGTCAGGAAATCCCCAGATGTAAAATTAATGCATTTAAAAAGATGGGAATTAGAGAGGCGAAAGTTTTAAGCCCTCTCTCGTCATTCTAGCATAAATATTTACCGAGTTATTAAAGAAAATGTGTATCGGCTAAACACAGTACGTTGTCTTATGAGGGCTTTACACTAGAAAAGCCTGTTATTCCTTTGTTAGAGTACTTTAATTATCCCCAGCAACCTCACGCCTACTTTCAAGCCTGTCTGGACCTTCTCCTAACCTTATAATGAGCAAAATTGTATTCCCAGCTTTGCAAGTAAATGAAACCAGGAGTACCAGAACAGCCAAAAAATCAATGTTTTCAGATTTCAATAAAAATTGGACAAATGTTTGTTTTTACACATATTTTGAGTTTTAAAAGTTTTTTGTGGAAATTCACTTCCCTCACGTCAGCGTGCTGCGTGCGAACTCGTTTCTCGTTGTGGTCTATTGATATTTGTACAAAAAAATACAAGTTTTTACTGATGGTTCCTGTAGCAGTAAACCTACGTTCTCAGCCCCCATGTCATTCTTATGGAGAATAAGTAATGTGTGGACAAACCCATTGTTAAAACACTGTAATTGTTTATTTTTAGCGAATTTCCCCTATAGGGAAGAAGCTATTACCGTAGGTCTCATGGTAAGACTTAAGCCCGAGACCATGATAACTTTTCATTTTGAGGTCCCCAGATGCCAAAAACACCATTCGTTCAAATTTATATATATATATATATATATATATATATATATATATGTGTGTCCGTAAGCACGATAACTCTCGTAAAAAAGGTTCGATCTTAATGAAATTTGGTACAAATGTGTAAAGTACCATTTATTTGAACGAGTTCGAAAACCAGATGAATCGCACCATCCGAAGGGGGGTTCTGGGGGGGTTTTGTACCCCAAAAATGTGTTTTTTGGGGTTTTCACATGTAGTTTTAATTTAAATCAAATTTTAATTTATACCATTGAATTCAGCTTAAAAAAAACAAACAATTAGGTATTTTGATCATTGCTCTACGTCAATTAGTTACTGAGATATTGAAAGTGCTAAACACAGTACGTTGTCTAATGTTATTCTTATGGAGAAAAAGAAAAAATGTATATCTCGCTTATTTATGAACATAAACTGGCAAAATTTGGTATATGGCTTAATCTGGTTGTGGTTTATTGTTGTTTGCACAAAAAAACAATTTTTCGCCTATGGTTCCTGTAGCAGCAAACCTAGGTACTCGGTCCCCATGTTATTCTTATGGAAAATACTTAAAATGTTATATATCGCTTATTTATGAATGTATATGGATGAAACTTGGTATGTGACTTCACTAACATGAGTTCTATTGATATTTGCATAAAAACCCATTATTTTGTGTGCCTTGTTGCAGCGAACCTGCGTACTCATCCCCAATGTTATTCTTATGGAGAATAATTAATATTTTAAATATTGCTTGTTTGTGAATACATTTCTTATGAATCCTGTGAAGTGGTTTAATGTGTTATGTTATATATTCATTGGAAATTCGCTGAGTATGCAGGTTTGCTGCGACGGGGGTATTTATTAATTTAATATACGCACATATTTTTGTTACAGAACAATCTATGCTGAACACATCAGTGGCGAGGAAGAAACGTAGTTAATGGGAGATAATTTTGAAAGAGGGTTAAGACTGATATTATAGATTAAATAATTGTTATAGTTTATATTTGTCAATAAAACTTTTTAATTTTTAATTGGATTTATTTTGTATCCAGGATTCTTAATGCATACACATTTTGCATAAAGGTTTTTATAAATTATATGAGAAATACAGTTTTTATTTTTTAACGATTTTAAAGGAGTTTTAGTAAACTAATTGTAAAAAGTCAGCTTGTTAATATTGCACAACAAATTTAAGAATAAATCACCGGTTATATGTTGAGAATTAAATTTTACAACATAACCAACGAAACAAATTAGTTGGTTCAATACCAACAAAAATAACTTTGGTTGAAAAAGCACCAGCCAGTTTGTATGACAATGTTTGGCCAGGTCCTTTTTTCAAAAGTCTATTGTACTTTGCCACATAATGAAGTGTTACATCAAATAATTGATTTAATATAGCTGTTACATTCTCAGTTCACGATTACCGTATGTTTAATCTATGACGATAGTGTGATTACTTTGTCTTATATTTGGGATATTTGAAACAAGTAAGTCTCACCTTTAATCACCCTAAATGGTGTTAAAAACCATTTATGGACCATTCCTCAACCATATTTGAATGTTGTAAGTTTATTCCAGGTTGTTTGTGCCAACAACATAATAGTTAATGCTGAACAAACATTCTAAGATTATAAAAGTCCACAGACTATTATCATAAAATATCCATTCACAACATTCTGTGACCATTCCCAGCAAAACATACATGCTTATGTATAACATACATATTTTTTTATTTAATTTCTTTTCAATCATACTATAATTCACAGTACCGAACAAACACAGCACGTTGTCTTATGGGGGTTTTACATTAGAAAAGCCTGTTATTCATTTGTTGGTGTACTTTTATCATCCCCAACAACCTCACTCTACTTTAAAGCCTGACTGGACTTTCTCCTAACCTTATAATGCACAAAATTGTATTCCCAGCATTGCAGGTAAATAGAATCAGGAGCATAAGAACAGCCAAAAAATCAAAGTTTTCAGATTTGAATAAAAATTTTAGCGAATTTCCCCTATAGGGAAGAAGCTATTACCGTAGGTGGCATGGTAAGACTTAAGCCCGAGACCATGATAACTTTTCGTTTTGAGGTCCCCAGATTCCAAAAACACTATTCGTTCAAATTTATATATGTGTGTGTGTGTGTGTGTGTGTGTGTGTGTGTGTGTGTGTGTGTGTGTGTGTGTGTGTGTGTGTGTGTGTGTGTGTGAAACTAGGTTATTTTTACTTACCAATACAAAATTTGTAAATACACTTGAATAACCTATGGTTTATTACTAAAATGCTCAAAAGTAAATACATTTTTAAAAATATACCAATTGATTTAGCTAAAGCAATAGAATTGGAAGGTTCATAAATTTGTATATATTTGTCAATGTTTACATTTGGCTATTTGATTTGATAGGTAAACTATCCGTCAATTGAAGTCTCACACGTGGGGAATTCAAACAAACAAAGCAAAAATCAACTGGAAGGTGAGTTGACTGACTCATCTCTCACCAGTTTTAAAAATATGCTCCCTCTTTAGGTTCTGTATGCCCCTGGGCTCGACGTGTGAAGCGGGCCCTTACCGCCAAGGTTAACGGGCAGAAGGGACTTTTTATGTACGTCGTTTTTGTGTGGTTTGAGCTCCTTGTGATGAGGGTTCCTAGGTTTTTACGTTCCAACTTATAATCCGTCTCTGGTTCTTAAGAGTTGTAAATTAAAAGTAATTAGGAGGGTGGTGAACAAGTGTTGAGGGTTATTCCGGGGAAAAGCGGGTAACTGCTGTCTTAGTAGTTAGTCTATGCTTTAGAAAGGGTAGAGGACAGGGAGGTTTAATTTTTAACTGGAGGTAACACTGCTTAACGATTTTGGCCAAAAACGCGAGCCGGTGGTTTTGTCTGGTTGGTACACTTAGTGAGGCAAATTTACCGTTCTTTATTCTTGTTTTTTTATCTTAATTGTCTGTTTTATTCCTATAAGTGAATCTACTCATGCAAACCACTGGAATAAAAGTAATAAAAGTTGGAGTAAATTAATTTTTTCGTTTGGTTTATGTATCTAATTTTTCCGTGAAACATGATTAATAATGAGGAAATAAACAAATACAAGTTTATTGAGTTTAAAATCATGGATAGGTACTTGGTTGTTTCACTTTGTAAACTCGTTCGATTTCCGCGAGTCGGCTCGCAGTTTTGTTCAACAGTCGTACCTCCAGGAGTGCCAAAAGAAGTCCTATATAGTGGGTGCCACCTTAATTGGCAATTGGCAACACTGAACTCTGTATCAGGAACAGTGTTGACAGAAACCTGGTAATTATCCGGTTTTCGGGTATTTTGAAGGCCGTGCGGGGATTTTGCGGGGATTAAGAAAAAACCGGGTAAAATCGGGGATTTTGGACTTGAGTTGCGGGGATTTTCCCGAAATACCGGGTTTAAGATTTTCGTGTGGCAGTTGATATATAAACGACAGCGGTAAACAATCAAGCAATTTAACACAAACTGGAACATAATAAATATTCCCGTCTCAGCAAACCTGCATACTCAGCGAATTTCCAATGAATATATAACATATAACACATTAAACACTTAACAGGATTCATAAGAAATATATTCACAAACAAGCGATATTTAAAATATTAATTATTCTCCATAAGAATAACATTGGGGATGAGTACGCAGGTTTGCTGCAACATGGAACACAAAATAATGGGTTTTTATGGAAATATCAATAGAACTCACCTTGGTGAAGTCACATACCAAGTTTCATCCATATACATTCATAAATAAGCGATATATAAAATTTTAATTATTTTCCATAAGAATAACATGGGGACCAAGTACCTAGGTTTGCTGCAACGGGAACCATAGCATACTGGGAAGACGGCCTTGGTGTACCTGAAGAAAATGACTGTCAACATGAAGGCTTCACCTTTATACCCACACAAGACCTCTTGATGTATTAAACTCTTTGAATCCATACAACTATTTTGTTCCATACAACTTATAGGAAATCTAGCGCATTATGGTTGATGTGTGTCGTCTCCAGTAAGGGGCCGTACATAATTACGCCATACTATATTTATCACTTTTAGACCCCCTCCCCCTCACAACGTTACGCTCAGTCACACTGCTCATACCTCCCCCCTCCACCAGTCACGACACACTAATTAATTATTAAGTATTTGATTGTTGGTACGGTATTTTATCACTGTGTAACTGACGATTTCGCAGGCTTAACTCCATTAATCGTGACGCGTCACGCAGACCTTAACCCCCTATCCCATGTGTCACGGGTCTGTCGCTATGTGCTGCACCCACTCTCCCCCGGGGAGGCGTGACGTAATATATGCACGACCTCTAACACCAATTGGCCTTGGTTAAAACTAAGTGAGGGCCGGAATTAAGCTTAGGACAAGGCGTGCGCCTAGAGGCCCGTACCACACAGGACCCTTTTCAACAGCCTGATACAAGCAAGAATAAAAGGTCATCAATTTGGACCTGGTCGCAACAAGGACAACAAGGGCCCTTACCATTGGTTGAGCCTTGGGGCCCACGGCTCCTAAATCCGGCCTTAGTAAGCGCTAAGATTACTAAAACTAGCAATATTTCGGGTACACTAGTTAATTTCCGGGTAATCATATGGCAATTTCCAATAAATTACCCGGTTTTCGGGTATTTAAAGCTCGTGCGGGGATTTTGTGGGGATTACTACAGGATGACCGGGTAAAATTGGGGATTTTATAGGTAGTTTGCGGGTAAAATAGCAAACCCAGTCTGGCAACACTGATCAGGAATCTGAACCAGAACTGAAAGTAGGACGCGTCATTCTTTCCGCCATTTTAACTACATCAATTTTCAGGTAATTTGACTCTACTTCTATTTTACATTGATAAATTTTCATGATAACATTTGTCTAATTCTTACGTTTTCTAGTAAATCTCACTTTATTGTTTAACCTTATTTTATTATAAATAACTTGGTAGGGGATTCAGCTTTTTTGCTTTGTTTCTGCTAAAAAAGCGGCCTCTCAGTCTCCTTTATTTAGCCTGTGTAAATTAGTCCGGGCTAGAGTAGCCAAAATGCTAAACACCTAATATAGGTATCACACAAATGATTAGCAGTTGCCTGGTTAAGAATTAATATATCCTTAGATTAGTTTGCCCCCAGAGTTAATTTGTACTTGTATATAGGTTTAACCCTAGGACTTCCCAGGGCCTGATGTCAGGCCATTGCATGTGTGCGCTGACTGCCCTGTTCTGATTTAGGCTGAATTGCTCGGTGCCCTGGCAATTTTGGCCATTTTGCAGAGGTTTTAGCGAATTTCCTCTATAGGGAAGAAGCTATTACCATAGGTCTCATGGTAAGACTTAACCCTAGCAGTGGCCAATGTTAGAAGTGGGGAATGGCCAACCAATTTTGGCGATTTTGCAGACCTTTTTTAAAAAATATGTATAAATTACAATTTTGGGGTAAACCTATCAATATGTATACCCATTTTATTTAGAAAGACCAGGGAAATCTGAATATATATAAAAGAAATGAATCTGGAAAGGTAATTTTTTTATAAAATACAAAAAAATAAAACATTTTAAAATTTCCAATTGTAATTTCAAAAGTAAAGTTTTGTAATTTCTACATTAGATTTTTTAGGCAAAAACCATTATATACATTTTGTAGTAAATTGGATTCCCTACATAGAAATGTATAACACATGGGGAAAATATTTTTTTGTACATGTGTTATGTAATAAAATACGAACAATCACAACTTTTGTTGAGTAAGACGAATAATTAGTGAATCGGAGATAACTCATGTAAGGTAATTATTTATAATAATATTGTACATAAATTTTTGTAGCTTTTGAACCAAGGGAAAAATATATGCCATATTGTAGGGAGTAAAAAAATTATTATTACCCGTTTATTATATGAATAACTAGAAAATTAGCATTTACGTAAAAACAATTTCCGACACATTGAGGTACAAAAATATTGTGCAGATTTTTTTAGGCCAAATATATTACAAACATGTTGTAGTAAATGTAATTCCCTATATAGAAATGTATAACACATGGGACAATATTTTTTGTACATGTGTTATGTAATAAAATACGAAAAATCACAACTTTTGTCGAGTAAGACGAATAATTAGTGAATCGGAGATAACTCATGTAAGGTAATTTTTTATAATAATATTGTACATATATTTTTGTAGGTTATGAACTAAGGGAAACAAATATGTAATATTGTGGGAAGTAAACAAATTATTATTACCCGTTTACCATACAAATAACTAGAAAATTAGCATTTACATAAAAACATTTCCGACACACTGAAGTACAAAAATCTTGTACAGATTTTCTTAGGCCAAAAATATAATAAACATGTTGTAGTAAATTCTATTCCTACACAGTAATGTATAACACATGGGAAAAACATTTTTATTTACATGTCTTATTTATGTAAACAAATATACACGCGATACTATGAATGATAGGCCTAACAATCGTCTTAACATTATGCTAAAACACACAAAAACATTAGACTCACTTTCACTTCACCAATTGACTAACTTATCCCTTTGCAGTAATATTTATGTATAAAGATTACTGTTATAAACACACAACCACTACAGTGTCACTATAAACTCCGAATTTAGAACAATTTCTGAAATAATAGCGGATAAAAATTCACTTACAAAGATGTAGGTTACTTGAGGTTCATCTGACAACAGCAAAAGTCGGCTAAACACCTGCCTAACTGACATTTACTTGCGTTGCTGAAGGTTGTGAGAGTGACCAGTGCTGCCATTTGTCAAAACAAAATTATTCTACTTCTGCTACAATTTAACACAACTGTTGACTAGTTATAAAACTTCCTATATATATATATATATATATTTACAGCGTTTCATAATGGTCGCCGGGCGACCATTGGCCACGGCTAGGGTTAAGCCCGAGATGATAACTTTTTGTTTTGAGGTCCTCAGATGCCAAAAACACTATTCGTTCAAGTTTATATATATGTGTGTGTCCGTGAATGCGATAACTTGAGTAAAAAAGTCTGATTTTGATGAAATTTGGCTCAAATGTGTAAAGTGGCATTCATGACTTTTAAGTTCGAAAACCAGAAAAATCGGACCGTGGGAAAAGGGGTTTATGGGGTTTTAAAATTGTCCAAAAATCATATTTTTGCACTTTTCACTCTGAAATTTTTTAAACACACAATTTTTGTTTCGTAACCATTTTATAGAGCTTAAAAAACAAATAATATAGTATTTTGAGTCATTAAAATTAACCTAGGTTAAGTGGTTGTGGATAAAATCCAAAAAACGTGTTCATAAAATCTCCCATGTTAATCTAATGGGAAAATGGTTTTTAGCTAAAATTTTCCTTAATTAATTTTACTGTACACTTCACATTTGCTTTTACCAATCAGTTTAGCTCTACAATACCCCCGTCGCAGCAAACCTGCATACTCAGCGAATTTCCAATGGAGAAATAAATGTCTTAATACTACATTTAGCCACTTACCAAGTTTCATAAAAATATATTCACAAATAAGCAATATATACAATTTTAATTATTTATTTATTTATTCATACACGGTATAACCATTTTACAATAATTAATCATTCCTAATGCTCAAAATAAGCCAAATAAATATAAAGTGTTTCCCTTGTTCAACATAGTATACAAATAATAATAATAAATACAAATATAACTTGGTATAACAAAAAACAACATAGTAGCAACTAATGTACAATACAAATATATACTTATATAAACGACAACAACTAATACAACCAAAATAAAAGAACTCTCATCTCACAGCAACAAAAACCATAGAACACAACTCAGAGCAAGGCAACAACCCGGCGCCTGACAATCCAATCACTGGAGGCAAAAAAGTCCACATGCGGTGAAACAACGTTGCCAAGATGCTGGATTCGAGCTAAAGTTGACTGCTGGGCGTAGTTGGTACTATATTGCCTCCGTGCAAACAGGTCTTTGGATCTTGTAGAAGAAGGAACATGAAAGTAAATCCTCTCAAGCAGATAGGGGCAGTCCACAAGTCCATTAACCAGCTTGTAGAGGAAAACCACATCTTGAACATCACGTCTGGTTTGCAAGCTCGGGGAAGATTCAGCATATCGGAAATCTCGCTCAACGGAACTTCAAGATATCGGTAGCCGACACGGAATCCCACCAGTCTCAAAAATCTGTTTTGAATCCCCTGGAGACGATCACGAAGAGTGACTTGATGAGGAGCCCATACTACGGAGCAGTACTCCAACAAAGGTCTCACATTACAACAGTACAGGGTTCTAAGTGTACGAAACTGGGAAAGATGTCTTGAGGAACGAACAAGAAGTCCCAGAGCCCTACCAGCTTGCAAGCAAACCCTTTCGACATGGGCCTCACAACTCAAGGATGGCAGTACCTCTACCCCAAGATCCCTGACGGATGCAGGCCTAGCAAGAACATTAGTCTCCAATCTGTAGGCATGCAATCGAGGAGCAGTTATTCTGTGAAAGGTAAAGGCGATGCACTTTTTCAAATTCAAGCTCATTCTGTTATCTGTACACCACTCATAAATGGCCTGAAGATCACCCTGAAGTGCATTAAAGTCCTGTGCAGAGCCAATAACATTGAAAACCTTAATATCATCCGCAAACAGAAGACAATTGGTAGAAATACAGCACACAATGTCATTTATAAAAATGTTGGAAAGTGTAGGCCCCAGGATTGACCCCTGCGGTACTCCCGATGTTCCGATGAAGGCCTCAGATGTGGTCGAGGCAAACCTCACAGAAAGCTGCCGATTACTTAGGTAGCTGCAAAACCAGCTATGGAGTGCACCAATGATTCCATAGGCGTAAAGCTTGTCAAGAAGGCGCTGATGACACACCCGGTCAAATGCCTTAGAGAAATCCAAATAGAGAGCGTCCACTTGCTCACCCCTCTGGAAAGCCTCCATCACATAACTTTGAAAAACTATAAGGTTTGTAGCCGTAGATTTACCAGAGATAAATCCATGTTGATAAGGTGTTATCTGCTTCCACAACAAGGGGCCCACCTTCCTCAATACCAGTCTCTCAAAAACTTTAGCTAGACAGGGCTGCAAAGCTATGGGTCTGTAGTTCGTGATATCATCCGTATGTCCGGACTTATGAATTGGCACAATAAAGCTATTCTTTAAAACATCAGGATAAACACCCATTTCAAGAGACCTATTGAAAAGCTTATGTAAGTGGCCAGCCAAAACAGGGCTTCAACATTTCAAAACGGAAGCAGGTATTAAATCAGGGCCGTTGCTTTTGGACTCATCCAAACTGCTGAGAGCATCCTCCACATCTGTGCAGCGTCACTGCACAGGAGGAAAGTGAATCATAATCATTAAAGCTTATGTTTCTTGGAATGTAGTTAGCCTCAGGGGGGCTGAACACCGAAGAGAAGTAATCCGCAAAGTATTCGCACATTTCAGACGGATCCGTCGTGCACTTGTCTTCATATCTCATTTTAGATGGATAGGGTCCTACTTTCTTAGCCATGTTAATGAAACTCCAAAAGATTTTTGGATTATTAAGGAGCACATTTTGCACATATTCTAGGTACGAGCTAAAACACTTCTTGGTCCGAATCTTGCAAAGTCTACGGATGCGGTCGAACTTGTAATAATCCTGAATTCTAAGTGTCTCCTTATATTTCTTATGTAAACCCTTCTTTTGGATAACAAGTTCCTTCAAGTCACCAGTGAACCAGCATGGGAATTTATAGGTGCCAACTCGTCTAGGTGGTCTGTTAGCCAGTACCGCCTGCCTGACTCTCTCAGTCAACAATGAAAACGCATCATTTACATCACCACCAAAGTCCAAGTATGAGAAGGCCTGGATACTGGCAAAGACACTGTTGAGGTTGCACCTCCTAAAGTCAGGAATATATATATAGGGTTGGAATTTACCAAGGTAGGAACTGACAGTGCAACGTTCAAAGCTGGGTGATGTTTGTCAATAACAACTACCGGTTCAGAATCATCATGCACTTGGGAAGCTGGTAGAGAAGAGAAGACTAGGTCCAGAAGGGCGCCATTAACATTCCGTACGTTATTAATTTGCTCACAGCCCAAGTAAGTGGAAAGCTCATGAACACAACGTGATGCAGGAGAAGGGAAGAAAGGATCCACTGGACTCCAATTAACCCCTGGAAGATTAAAATCTCCAATCAAAAGAGTATGTGCATCCATGCCTGTCAAAGCCGAAGCCTCCTCCACAGTATCACAGTAGGCCTTATAAAGGGTAAGCGGTTGAGATGGGGGAATGTAAACACCATTAATCATAACCTTAAATTATTATTCTCTATAAGAATAACATTGGGGCTGAGTACGCAGGTTTGCTGCAATAAGGAACACAAAAAATGGGTTTTTATGCTAAACATCAATATAACTCAACTAGGTGAAGTCGTATACCAGTATTTTATTAATTTATGTTCATAATTAAGGGAGACAAAGCATTTAATTATTCTCCATAAGAATAACATGGGGGCTAAGTACGCAGGTTTGCTGCTACGGGAGAATTTGGCAAAAAATATATTTTTGAGCCAATATCAATAGACCACCACGACATGAAGCTGTATACCAAGTTTCGTCAGTATACGTTCATAAATAAGCGAGATATAAAAATTTTCTTTTCCTCCATAAGAATAACATTAGACAAAGTACTGTGTTTAGCACTTTAAATATCTCGGTAACCAATTGACGTAGAGGATACCAAATTGTGTGTTTTTTTAAGCTGAATTGAATGGTGAAAACTAAAATTTGACTATTTCAAAAATTATTTGTAAAAAATTCAAAAAACCCATTTTTGAGGTACAAAACCCCCCCAGAATACCCTTTCGGATAGAGCGATCTGGCTGGTTTTCGAACTTTAAGTCATAAATGTTGCTTTACACGTTTATGCCAAGTTTCATCAAAATCGGATCATTTTTACGAGAGTTATCGTGCTCGTGCTCGTGCTCGTGCTCGTGAAAACGAAAAGTTATCATGGTCCCGGGCCTAGGTCTTACCATGCCGACTACGGTAATAGCTTCCTCCCTATAGGGGAAATTCGCTAAAACAGTCATTTTATGGTGTTTAAATTGTGATTCTACGTCCAACCGTTGCCGAGATATTCAAAGTGATAAAATACGTTGCCCAATGTTATCCTTATGGAGAATATTTAAAATTTTATATCTCGATTATTTATGAACGTATATTGATGAAACTTGGTATGTGGCTTCACCTAGTACTGATATATTGATATTTGCATTAAAAAATTGATTTTTGTTGATTATCCTCTTAGCAGCAAACCTGCATACTCATCCCTAATGTTATTCTTATGGAGAATACGTAAAGCTTTATCTCTCCCTTAATTATGAACATAAATCATTAAAACTTGGTATGTAGTTTCACCTGGTTGAGTTATATTGATAATTGCAAAAAACCCACATTTTTATCTTCCTCGTTGCAGCAAACCTGCGTTCTTAGCCTTAATGTTATTCTTATAGAGAATAAATAAAATGCTGTACATCACTTATTTATTTAAGAATTTTTATGAAAATTGGTAAGTGGCTTTATGTGGTAGTAAGAAATATATTCATTCATAGGAAATTCGCTGAGTATACAGGTTTGCTGCGACCGGGGTATTTTTAACAATTCGCAGTGCCTAAACTACTGTTGATAACCTAGTCATATGCATACTCGTTTTGTTTAGAAAAAGGAAGAGATTTTGAATGAAATATATTAAAACGAATCCCTATAGGTAGTTTTTTTGCAAAACATGAAAAACCAAAATTTTATTCAAATTTTTGAAATAATTTTCAAAAGTAGAGTCCTAGCATTTTTACACTAATTTTTTTACAGACATTAAAAAAAACGAGTTCGCACGCAGCACGCTGACGTGAGGGAAGTGAATTTCCACATACAAAACTATTAAAACTCAAAACCAGTGTAAAAACATACATTTATTTCAATTTTATTGAAATCTGAAAACATTGAATTTTTGGCTGTTCTGATGCTCCTGGTTTCATTTACCTGCAATGCTAGGAATACAATTTTGCGCATTATAAGGTTAGGAGAAGGTCCAGTCAAGCTTGAAAGTAGGCGCGAGGTTGCTGGGGATGATACAAATACACCAACAAATGAATAACATGCTTTTCTAATGTAAAAACCTCATAAGACAACGTACTGTGTTTAGCCGATATACATTTTCTTTATTAACTCGGTAAATATTTGTGCTAGAATAACGAGAGAGGGCTTAAAACTTTCGCTTCACTAATTCCCATCTTAATACAAGCATTAATTTTACGTCCAGGGCTTTTCTGACCCTTTTTGGGCCCAAAAATTTGAAATTTTAAAGAATAATCCCCAAAAAATGGTTAGAGTTTTCCGATTGTTTTGCCCAACGAACTTGTCCAACTGATTATAGAAAGGAACATCCTTACCAAATTTGAAGTAAATCGGACAAAAAATGTGACCGCTAGAGTGCATACACACATATATATATATAATTTTGAATCACCCCCCAAAACGTGTTCAGGGGGTCACGTTAGGAACTTCTATGGTGGTCCCGGGCTTAAGTTTCACCGTGTGGGTCATGCTAATAGTTCACTTTTCCATAGGAAATTCACTAATAAAATGGAGGCAATTTATTTCTCTATGTGGAAATGTGATTGATTTGTTTGACATTTTTTTTTTACCCGAATTACGGAAAGAAATACGGAAACCGGGGAAAATCGACAAACTTGCACTGTACATTTGAAAAATAAAAATAAAATCAAAAGTATAACAATAATATATTACAACTTTTATATTACTAAAGGTAACAATAGTTATTGGAAATAAGCACTTTTGTACAAAGTAAGTGTTTTTATGACCTCATATATATGAGTTTAAAAATAAAATTTGAGTTTCGCCAAAAGCCAAAATTAGTTATTCGAAGCTAGATATAATTTTTGTACTTTATTATAATATAATAAATGGCACATATATTTATAGTAAATATATTTCTGAATATATATATATATATATATATGTGTACCTATAGAGAATTATGAACAAATAAAGGTTCCATAAGCACATATTGATTTTTGAACCTAAATTTATAGCATAGCCATATTTGGTCAAAATCTGTAAAGGTTATTTCAAACTGTTGTCTGTGTCCAAACCATAAAAGATAACCCTGTCAATATGCATACTCTCTTTGTTCATAAAAAATAGAGAATTAGAATAAATCAAAATAAATTAAATGCGGTTGGGTAAATTTTTAGATAAAGTAAAATACCCCCGTAGCAGCAAACCTGCATACTCAGCGAATTTCCAATGCATATATATGTATCTTAATACCACATAAAGTCACATACCAAGTTTCATCAATATACATTCATAAATAAACGATTTATGACATTTGAATTATTCTCCATAAGAATAACATGGCGGCTGAGTATGCAGGTTTGCTGAAGGAAGGAAAACAAATATGGGGTTTTATACAGATATCAATATAACTCATTTAGGTAAAGCCACGTACCAAATTTCATTAATTTATTTTCATAATTAAGGGAGATAACACGTTACTTATTCTCCATAAGAATAACATGGGGCTGAGTACGCAGGTTTGCTGCTACGGGAGCCTTTGGCAAAAATTTTTTTTTTGAGCAAATATCAATGGTCCACAACCAGATGAAGCCGTATACCTAGTTTTGTCAGTATACGTTCATAAATAAGCGAGATATAAAATTTTTCTTTTCCTCCATAAGAATAACATTAGACAACGTACTGTGTTTAGCACTTTCAATATCTCGGTAACCAATTGACGTAGAGAAATGATCAAAATACCAAATTGTGTGTTTTTTTAAGCTGAATCCAATGGTAAAAACTAAAATTTGACTTTTTCCAAAATTATATGTAAAAAATTCAAAAAACCCATTTTTGGGGTACACAACCCCCCCAAAATACCCCTTCAGATAAAGCAATCTGGCTGGTTTTCGAACTTAAAGTCATAAATGTTACTTTACACGTTTATACCAAATTTCATCAAAATCGGATAATTTTTACGAGAGTTATCGTGCTCACGGACACATATATATATATATATATATATATAGATATATATATATATATATATATACAGTTTCGAACGAATGGTGTTTTTGGGGTCTGGGGACCTCAAAACGAAAAGTTATCATGGTCCCGGGCCTAGGTCTTACCATGCCGACTACGGTAATAGCTTCTTCCCTATAGGGGAAATTCGCTAAAAAGTGAACATTTGCAAATTTTTAAGGCCTAGCCTAAAAAATACTCATATTTTCAATAACGCACATTTGAACATAAATAATAATATTTCCCCACGACACGACAATACACTTGTTTACAACTAATACACTAACATGCAATGATCGAATACGGATTTTAAAACCTACTCGCAATGAATTGCCTATGCAGAAAGAAACGTAAGCTCAGAGTAAGTTAAGCATCCTTCCGCGCTCTATGAAGAGTCACCTGACGTTCCATACAGTACCGGTACATTGGTACAAAGAGGAAGAACCTTTTCTTGGCTTCAAATTAGTATATCTTACGTCACGCTAAATCAGTTATGGAGCTATTTATTTTGGATTTAGAATTGGCCTGATATCAGCTGATGGCCTGATGAACAGCTCATAACAGCTGATTTCAAAAATTATTTCTCAGACTTCCTGAAGTCGTATGACAAAGTTCTTATTACGAAGAGAAAGAACCACTCATAGAATGCTGTTTCCAATGCTACCAACCGTTTCCTGTTTGGGCCAAAATACAGACACTGCGATTTTTTTTGAAGAATACTTGTTTTACGAGATTTCGCCGCTCGCAAGTCAAAAATTTTTCGCATGCTAAATTTTGTTCAAATTATAATAGCAGTTACCTATATTAATCTGTTACTTCTACAAGGTTCGTTTATATATGAAAATGAAAGTTTAGAATCTCCTCTTAAAATGGTATCAATATTGTTACGTTTCTGGTTAATTTTCAATGTGTTATAAGCAGTTGAAAAAATACCCCTGCAGCAGCAAACCTGCGTACTCAGCGAATTTCCAATGCATATATATGTATCTTAATACCACATAAAGCCACATACCAAGTTTCATCAATATACATTCATAAATAAACGATTTATGACATTTTAATTATTCTCCATAAGAATAACATGGTGGCTGAGTATGCAGGTTTGCTGAAGGAAGGAAAACAAAAAATGGGGTTTTATACAGATATCAATATAACTCATTTAGGTAAAGCCACGTACCAAATTTCATTAATTTATTTTCATAATTAAGGGAGATAACACGTTACTTATTCTCCATAAGAATAACATGGGGCTGAGTACGCAGGTTTGCTGCTACGGGAGCCTTTGGCAAAAAATTGTTTTTTTGAGCAAATATCAATGGTCCACAACCAGATGAAGCCGTATACCAAGTTTTGTCAGTATACGTTCATAAATAAGCGAGATATAAAATTTTACTTTTCCTCCATAAGAATAACATTAGACAACGTACTGTGTTTAGCACTTTCAATATCTCGGTAACCAATTGACGTAGAGAAATGATCAAAATACCAAATTGTGTGTTTTTTTAAGCTGAATCCAATGGTAAAAACTAAAATTTGACCATTTCCAAAATTATATGTAAAAAATTCAAAAAACCCATTTTTGGGGTACAAAACCCCTCCAAAAAAAAAACCATTTTTTTTTGGTGGTTCGGATAAAGCGATCTGGCTGGTTTTCGAACTTAGTCATAAATGTTGCTTTACACGTTTATACCAAATTTCATCAAAATCGGATAATTTTTACGAGAGTTATCGTGCTCACGGACACATATATATATATATATACAGTTTCAAACGAATGGTGTTTTTGGGGTCTGGGGACCTCAAAACGAAAAGTTATCATAGTCCCGGGCCTAGGTCTTACCATGCCGACTACGGTAATAGCGTCTTCCCTATAGGGGAAATTCGCTAATAATGACCCAATTGGCCTGATTCAGGCCATAGTACAGCCAGCGCACACATGCAATGGCCTGATATCAGGTCCAGGGCACCGAGCAATTTAGCCAAAATCAGCCATGGGCAGTCCTAGGGTTAAGATAAAATATGTCATTCCACATAAGGAGAAATTAAGGGTGCCTGTGGAAATTTGAGTTAGCAAGATACAATCAAAACAATTAGGCCTAGAGCAGGTCTAATCAACATCGGAAGAACACTACCATAACCAACCTTACACCTGATTGGACAACGTTATCATCAACGGCAATATCTTTTTAAGTAGTTATAAGAAGAAACTGACGGGTCCCATGCCTCTCTGGTCAACGGGACGGACAACAGAGGTGTCAGGTAACAGGTTTTCCTACTGTTTCTCAATAGATCGCTATCAGTAACAAGCTGCTAAACCACATAAGTTACGTAGGTGGTATAATTGGTCCTTGCAACATGAAACTACATATGTAAGTTAACCCTCCGAGCGCCCTAATGGCGGAATCTGCCATTAAAAGTTGGTACCTCGGTGCCCTTTGTCGGAAACCGCCATATTGGGTCATATTTTTATTTAACACCTGTAAAGTATTGAAATTAACGTGAAATTGGGTAATACTGATATTAATCGGAAGATCACATTCTAAACTTTCATTTTCTTATATGATTGAACCTTCTAGCGGCAGTAGATCAATGTAATTGATAATAGCATTCGAATGAAAATATCGCACAAAGTCGATCTACCTTGTTTTGGTTACGAAATGGCAACAACACTGTGAGTCAAAAATTCATAACTGGGCAAGTTTTGGTTTTATCTGGAAACAGGTGGTAGCACTGTATTCAGCTTGAAATATACACCTAAATGGCATTGACCATAATGTCGATATGCCTTCAGACAGAAACGGAGGAAACTTTTGTACGAGTATAAAAAATAACCAATGTGGCGGAAACCGATATATTGTAAAATCGTAATTTATGAATGGTATAATTATTATTGTATGTCAAATGACATATCAGTACAAAGGTAAGAAAGCATAGTATATTTTTCTGTCAGGTTGGTAAGCGCTAAGCTGTCATAGCTTCCATCAGCTTTGGAAACGAATGACAATGTTGTTTACTTTCTGCTCTCATGAGGGGGGCAAAAGTTAGGTTATTTTTAGTTTCGTAAAATCAATGTTTCTTGTTTTTTGCAATAAATCGTCTTGGGCATTTTGTATTATATGTGTAGTGAAGTATTGTGTATGCCTCAGTAGTAATGTTTATGCTTAAATATTACTAAATTTGATTTGAAAAAGTGTTGCCCCCAAAGTTGCAGCATCAAAAGTGCTAGGCCTAGATAGCAGGTTATCGACCTAGGCCCTAGGCCTAGTTTGAAAAGCAATTTGCCTTCCCCCCGCAAATGTCAAGTTATGCTAATGCTATCATCCCTTCTTGGAGAGAAAAATTGTTGAACAGTAATTATTGATGTGATTTATATTCTGCAATTTTGAAATGTCTACAAAATCTAAAAATATGATGGGGGAAACAAGCAGTTACAGTAGGACCCTGCTAGTCCGACCTCTGATGGACCGACTCCTCGCTTAGACCGACCATATCCTTATCGGCGTTTTGTTTACGAATCCGGTCGTCGCTCCGTTCATGTCGACGATGGTCGATGACTCATAACTGGCGATGTAAGTCAGTAGACCTTGTTTTTGTAGTTTGTGTAATTGTTTAGTTATTTAGAGTGTGTCGAACTACATTATGTAAACTACAAAACGTAAACACGTCACGCTCTTTAGCGAAATATTTGTTGGTAGTTTGTCAACATATGTTATGAATTGTATAGGCCTAATAGTACATGTGGCAATATGTTTAGTTTAAACTAGAGTTTTATTACGTTTTTATATGAATAAATTTGTTCCTCTGATAATCCGACCTTTTTTGCGTTCCGACCATGCTCTCGTTCCCGTTGGTGACGGATTAGCGAGGTTCTACTGTAACTCAAGAGTAACAAATTGTACCTTCTTTGTAAAATAGGCTTTAGAAATTTTATTTTCATTAATATATTTAGAGATATAGATATATATTCTTTTGACTTTCTCCCCTTATACATAGTATATGCAAAAAGTATTGTTTTCGTCCAAATTTTTTAATTTTAGTTGATAGTGGAAATATTCGTTTTGGTGCTATCTGAACCCAAAAAAAGTGATTTTTACGTGATGTCTGTCCGTCTGTCTGGATGTGTACAGAGCTAGAGCCCACACCTACTGGCCGATTATGATGAAATTTGGTATGCAGGTACTAAACCGTGATATCTCCAGGCGTTTGTTTCATTTTTGATTTTTAAGGGTTTATCCCCCAAAACCGCTAAAAAACATGAAAAATCTGAATTTCTCGAAATTGGCTCTAACGATTTTGATTAAACATTAGCGGTTTGTAGAGCTTTACGTTTCCAACAAAATGACACCACCCGTATTCCTGGAAAAATTCGGGTTCAGAAATCACAGGACTTAAAACATCCAAAATTCAGTTACTTTATTTTTTTATAAAAACCATAAATGTTATAAAAAAATACTTAACGCCATTAAAAACAGCTAAAAAAACTCAATAATTTAGTATTTTTAATTATTATTCTACGATTGCTGGCTGCGGAGAAAATTGAAATTTTCTCTAATATTATTCTTATTTACTAATCAATTATGTTTAAACTTGATATGCAGGTCAAGTTAGCATTGACCAACAGGGGATATTCAAAATATGTTGTAACTTAATATGTTGAAGGGGGCATTTCCCCTCTCAAAACCACTTTGTGTAGCAACAGTTTCTGTAGTGCCTCCCAAAATTGGGTTTGGGTGGATATTTCTAAAAACAATTATTTTAGACAATTTTCTATAGGCTATAGTCATGTGTACTTTATATTCTTTATTTAATAAATAAAAAGTAATTTATTCATTGAAGTTGCGCTAAAAGGGAGAAAGTATGTGTCAGTTTCCTGATGCCATTTATTTAGAAATTGTTATTGATTCATGTGGCACAATTTCAGGGTCCCCACCCAACCGTGAAAACCGTGAAATATTGAATAAGCCGTGAATTTCATATACCGTGAAAAAACCTGGAATAAGCCGTGAATTTTGATATCAAACCTTAAAAATATATCAAACTTGAAAAACAATAAAATAATATCTTATCAGAAAATATCTCATTTGTTTTCAGATAAGGAAATGTACAACAGAATTATTTAGTACGTTGTTAATATGGTGAATATGTCGTCTGCCTACTTGCAGATTGCAGCTGTTCGGATGATTTAGGCCTGGTTTCCACTGTGCAAAGGAAATCGGGCGACAGTTGTTAAGTTGCTGGTGTTTTTTTCACTGTCAACTGACTGCTGACTGGCACTAGTGTAAGACCGTTTAATCGTCTTCTTTACTGTATGTCAGATGCCTATTGTTTTGTATTAGTCTGTGTAAACAAGCGACAGTAGACAGCTACTGTAACTATACAACTGTCGTGTCAGTAACTCGCGCATTCGGTTTACACGGTGTGTAGTCAGCGTTGCCAATTCGAGGGAAATTACCCTTTTCGGCGATAATTTTTAACTTCGAGGGTAAAAAGGGGTAATTTTACTAAAGCCTTTAAAAATATACAAATTTATACTCTGTTATATACTTATTATTACAATCATTGTTGTTTATTTATGATTAAATTACTACATTTCTCTACTTTATCGACCCTCCCGATTTTCGTTACTCTGACAAATACTCACGAACTTCATGAAAGAAATGAAGCTTGAGTAACGATTACATGAAGAGTGATCGTCTCATGTTAAAAATGTGTAAGAGCCACGAGTGCCAGGACAACAATAAGTCCGCTAAATTGCAGTAATGTCTGCAAGTTTTAACGTCAACCAGATAATAAATAACGAAAATAGAAAATAGGGATTATTGTCATCTGTCTCCGCCTACTTAATCCTAGCAGTTGATAGACTGAAAGGTAGACAGCGTTAGCTGTTTTATAATTTGTGTTTATGGCTGTAATCAAAATTTCATCAGCTGTTAGTCATTTATATACTGTGATTTGTTATGCAGCAAAACAAATTCTGAGAAAAACCCGTTATATCTCGCATGAAAAAATCAAGACAAAAAACTGGCGGGCGTGTGCAACTTCTATTTTCATTCTTTATTCTAAACTTTAACATTAATTATACATCAGTGACATCTATAGGCGGCTCCCTCAAACCTATTAAATTTCAAGCACATTTCCTTTATTTCATTAGCACTCTTTACTCAAATACAGGAGTTTAGATTTTGAGGTAATTTTGACGAGGATCGAGGGTAATTTGGGAAAAAATGATTGGCAACACTGAGCGAAGTAGAAACCACCAGCAACCGATAACCGATAGACCGATGACATGACTCACGACGACAATAAAACGAGAGTTCTTATTTTTTTCAAGTTTCACTTGTATGATATGGTTTTATGGTACTGTGACATTGTAATTGGAATGTGGGAAAGTTTTAACTAGTATTTGACTGCTGCGCCGCATCTGCGTTGTTGTTTGACTGGTATAGGTTATGTTATTTAATATTTCGACCGTGAAATTGACAATATTTAGACCTTGACAACCGTGAATTTGATTACTAAGTTTGAGTAGGAACCCTGAATTTATTTCACAGTAAAAGCTATTTCTGAAAACCTACTATCTTTGAATACAAATACAATTTTATAAATAACAAATAAAAATCATATCAGCTGTCATAATAGTATGATAAATGTGTTTTTTTTATACTTCTGTTATGTACTCTTTTCTTTATAGTCATATTAACTTAAAGGAAATAATAGTTTTGTTTCATATATTTATTGGTACATGGGTTTTATTACCATTTCAAACAGACTGTGTAAAAATCTATGATTTGCACTTCAGTCAACTTCCGATTATCCGGGGTATGGACCGGTTGGAGGGTCATGGATATCCCAAAACCACGGTTAAAACAAAGGGAATGTAAATTGAATATTACGAATATAATAAAGGTTTCTCAATATTTGTATACCGTCATTGTGTTTTAATGTCATTTAAGATATATTTATGTATATTAAATACTTTTGAAAATCTTTAAATTGTGATAACATCTACAAACAATCAAGATAATAATCGTTAATATTGAAATTCATTAAAGAGCATGGGCTTATGAAGAGTAATTGCATGGGAGTGGCTACTGATGGCTGCAGTACAATGGTCTCAGAGGTAAAGGGGGCTGTTACTTTCATTCTGAAAGAGTGAAAGACTTAGGAAACTGAATGGTTTTGTCAGGTGGCAAATTTCAGGTAAGCCAATGGGTTAAGAGTTGTAACTACCTGTGATTATTTCTTTACTTTCATATGATGTTCTATGCTTCTTATGTTCACTTAATCACTGTGTAAGACGCCAATACAACTAGGGCACATTTTAAAGTGAATATGAATGAATGTTGAGTGTAGAATGGGTAAAATGCCTTTTGTAGTCTTGTTACAAACCAAAACCGACTGACCATGACCATTGTAGTTTGATTATATATTGAAATAAATAATGGTTAATAAATAAATAAATAATGACAACCTTTGAACAACTAATTACTAATCCATCAGATATGCCTTTATTTTATTGGAGTTTTTCATTTCTTATCTAACTTATGTACAAACTGTCCACATTTATATTTTTAATTGGAACTAAAGGTCTGTTTTGCTCCGAAAGGCTGTTATGATAATCACCTGATATCAACACTGAGAGATAAGACGCTGGGCGATGATCGTTGTGTTCTTTTCCTCCACCCCAAACACTAGTTGACTTCATTGCCAACTATCACTAGGGTGGCCAGCTTAACAAAAAGAAAAAGCAAGACACCGTTACTTCGGAGAGGGGGGTCCACGTCCAGAGAGATACATACCAAGATTTATTAATTTATGTTCATAATTAAGGGAGACATTACATTTTACTCATTCTCCATAAGAATAACATTAGGGCTGAGGACGCAGGTTTGCTGCTATGGTAATTATTGGAAAAATTGTGTTTTTTTGTGCACAAATAACAATAGACCACAACCTGATGAAGCCATATACCAAGTTTTGTTGGTATACGTTCATAAATAAGCGAGCTATAATTTTTTTCTTATTCTCCATAAGAATAAAATTGGACAACGTACTGTGTTTAGGACTTTCAATATACGTTCATAAATAAGCGAGCTATAATTTTTTTCTTATTCTCCATAAGAATAACATTGGACAACGTACTGTGTTTTAGCACTTTCAATATCTCTGTAACCAATTGACGTAGAGAAATGATCAAAACACCAAATTGTGTGTTTTTTAAGCTGAATCCAATGGTGAAAACTAAAATTTGACTTTTTAAAATATTACATGTAATAACTTCAAAAAACCCATTTTTTGGTACAAAACCCCCAAAACCCCCACCAAAATACCACTTCGGATGGGTCGATCTGTCTGGTTTTCGAACTTAGTCATAAATAATGCTTTACATGTTTGTACCAAATTTTATCAAAATCGGACCATTTTTAGGAGAGTTATCGCACCCACGGACACATATATATTATTTTTAAAACCATAATTAACAACATTATATATATATACAGTTTTGAACAAATGGTGTTTTTGAGGTCCTCAAAACAAAAAGTTATCATAGTCCCGGGCCTAGGTCTTACCATGCCGACTACACTAATAGCTTCTTCCCTATGGGGAAAATTCACTAAAACTGAGGATAATTGTTCAAGTGTTTTTTAGCGAATGTCCTCTATAGGGAAGAAGCTATTACCGTATGTGTGTGTGTGTTTGGGTGTGTGCGTGTGCGTGTGTGTGTGTGTGTGTGCGCAAAAGTAAAAAACGTCCGATTTCGATGAAATTTGGCTCAAATATGTAAAGTGACATTCATGACTAAGTTCGAAAACCAGAAAAATCGGACCACGGGAAAGGGGGGTTTATGGGGGTTTTAAATTTTCCAAAAATCAGTTTTTTACATTTTTCACCCTAAAATTTTTTAAAAACTTAATTTTGGTTTTGACCATGTTATAGAGCTTGAAAAAAACAAATAATATAGTTTTTTGAATTATTAACCTAGGTTGAGTGGTTGCGGAGAAAATCCAAAAAACTACTCATAAAATCTCCCATGTTAATCTTATGGGAAAAAGGTTTTTGGTTCTTCCTCAGTTCATTTCAACGTAAACTTCACATTTGCTTTTACCAATCTGTTTAGCTTCACAAAACAATCATTTTGGTGTTTAAATTGTGATTCTACGTCCAACCGTTGCAGAAATTGTGATTCTACGTCCAACCGTTGCAGAGATATTCAAAGTGCTAAACACAGTGCGTTGTCCAATGTTATCCTTAAAGAGAATAAATAAAATTTGATATCTCGATTATTTATGAATGTATATTGATGAAACTTGGTATATGGCTTCACGTAGTTCTGTTATATTGATATTAGCACAAAAAATGAGTTTTTGTTGATTATCCCCGTAGCAGCAAACCTGCATACTCAACCCCCCATGTTATTCTTATGGAGAATAGGTAAAATGTAATGACTCCCTTAATTATGAACATAAATTAATAAAACTTGGTATGTGGCTTCACCTTGTTGAGTTATATTGATATGTGCTTAAAATCAATTTTTTCCTTGTTGCAGCAAACCTGCTTACTCAGCCCCATGTTTTTCTTAAGGAGAATAATTAAAATATTATATAGCACTTATTTATGATTGAATATTGATGAAACTTGGTATGTGGCTTCGCCTAGTTAAATTCTATTTATATTTGCATAAAAAACAATTGTTTGTGTTCCTTGTTTCAGCAAACCTACGTACTCATCACCAATGTTATTCTTATGGAGAATAATTAAAATTGTTTATATCGCTTATATGTGAATATATTTTTATGAAACTTGGTATGCGGCTATTAAGACATATTTATGCATTGGAAATTCGCTGAGTACGCAGGTTTGCTGCAACGGGGATATTTTTTACTATAAAAGTTATACCTCACTTTTAGTGCTGACCAAAACGATACTTTCTTTAACTATAAATGCAGAATTCAAAGTCAATTATAATTTATAAATTGTTTACTTTTTTATACTTGGCCAATTTTTTAAAATTGTATCACATAAAGTATATTTAAATAAGGTTCAGTTTATTTTTGGTTTTTCCACAATCCGATGATCCGGTCCTGAGATATTGGGTTTCACACTCGGGATATTATATTTTTGCCCTGGCAAAAAGTTACCCGCGGCTGCTCTGTCATGCACTTTCTTTTGATAATCTGGGTACGGTATAATGTGGCGGATTTATTGCCTTTCTTAACTGAAGACAAATTAATGCTCGACAAATTCCCATATTCTAATGATAAATGTGCGGTTATCATGAATAACACCGAAGAAAATGTAAAAGTTATTAAAATAAATAGTATCAGGAAACTGACACATACATTCTCCCTTTTGGCCGAACTTTAATGAATAAATTACTTTTTATTTACTAAATATAGAATATAAAGCACGGCCAAATGTACAGAAAATCTTTTAAACAAATTGTTTTCAAAAATATCCACCCAAATCCCTGTTTAGGAGGCACTACAGAATCCATTGCTAGACACATGGTTTTAAGAGGGGAAATTCCCCCTGTTCCTCCCCTCAGGGTTATTAAGGGGCAACTTATTTTGAATTTCCTCTGTTGATCAATGCTAACTTGACAAGCATATCAAGTTTGAACAAAATTGATCAATAAATAAGAGAGAAATAGTAATTTTTGTATTCCCCATAAGAATAACATTGGCGTTTACTGCAAAATGAAAATTTAAATTTTCTCCGCAACCAGTAATCATAGAATAGTAATTCAAAATACTAAATTATTTAGTTTTTTGAGCTCTTTTTAATGGTGAATGGTAATTTTTTTATATTTATGTTTTTTTTTTTATGAAAAATCAAAACTGAATTTTTTATATTTGAAGTCTTGTAATTTCTGAACCCGAATTTTTACAGAAATGCAGGTGGTGACATTTTGTTGGAAAACTAAAGTTCAACAAACGACTGAAGTTTAATCAAAATCGGTAGAGCCTTTTTTGAGAAATCTTGATTTTTCATGTTTTTTGGCGGTTTTTGGGGGATATTTACCCTTAAAAATAAAAAATTGAGTTTAAATAAACTGTATAATAATAAGTAGTTTAAATATACTGTATAGTGTTGTAAGACGTATTTTATTTATCCTGCTTCCTTATAAATCAAAAATTCCAAAAAAAGAAAAAAGCCTGGAGATATCATGGATTAGTACCTACATACCAAATTTCATAAAAATCGGACCATTGGTTAGGGCTCTAGCTCTGTACACATTCATACAGACAGACACACAGACACCACGTAAAAATCACTTTTTTGAGTTCAGGGAGCATCAAAACAAATATTTCCAATAACAACTCAAATTTGAAAATTTTGACGAAAACAATACTTTCTCCATATAGGCTACTATGTATAATGGGGAGAAAGTAAAAATTGTGAATTAATATAATTTTGTTAGCATTAGGCCTAATACAACACTAAAAACATTATTTTGAAAGTTCTATTCTTTTAAATGCAAAACATTCGTCTTCGCATTAGTTTTACGGCTAATCTAGCTTATTACCAATCTTTTATTGACCTTACTATGTTTCTAAATTACAGTAGGTACACGTTGTTCTTAATTCCTTTCATGTTTTGTCTGTTAGCATTCATTCCTCTTCCTAGAAAAGATTACAGAAGAACGCATAAAGTTAGATCAGGTCTACATGTTTGCCTTTCAATAAACAAAAATTAACGTACCTGTCAACTCAGAGCTGAATTAAAATGACAAATTGAATTATTAATTCAGTTTCCATTCCGTTTATATAACACAGTGTCCACGAAAAAATAAATAACACAGAAACACAATTAGTAAAGCGTGTTAGAACTGAAAACGTCGCCACCTACACTCCTACACTCCTGACTTGAAACAACACACTGAGACAACTCAGACCTTGTAGCCAACGGGGTCAGTTCCCGCGCAAGTGTGTATTTTCTTAGAAATTTGGATATAATATCGGCTTCTCTCACATATTATATAAACTGGACAAAATTAAATAAATAATTTTTATTGTGATCTTTTTTGTCAGAATGGTATTACAAAAAATAATCTGGGGGGGGTCCCGGGCCACGTGGGCCACCCTCTGATCTGCCCCTGGTTGGGGTTATACTTCCCCTCACCCCTCTTGTGACTCGAGGAGCTGGGGTGGGAGGTTGATTTTTTCCCCCTTCATATGCAAAATATTTTCATGCAGGAGACGCAGGAAATAATTTACCTGTAGCCTAGTGTTGAAATACTAATTGTAAGACAATTACAATCAATGCAGGTGTTAGTGTAGTGCAAAAATAGCATTACAACAGTTGTGAAACTTGAACAGATTTATAGTTATAATAGTGGATTAAGTTGATAGTTTGGCTGTAGCCAATAGCATGGTTCTACCCTGTTACTGTTGCCATTTTGCCATGGAAAAATATCACTCTAATGTTATTTTTTTAATCAGCTGATAGGGAGTTTTGGCAAAACAGCACGTCTGCTATTCTGATCTTGGTTGATTGCCTGGTAAACCAAGACAACTCAGCTAAAAAAAATCTGCCTCAACTGGCAATTTAATTGTCTACTACAGTATTATAAATGATAATAAAACTTTCAATGTTCTGTAAAACAAGAAGAAACAACAAATTTAAATAGATTTATTTTAGAACATCTTGAACATTTTATAATCGATGGGCTTCATCTATATAAATAAAGTAGAGTTTTTGTCTGTGTGGATCGCCGTAGGTCTAAACTACAAGGCGTTAAGACATGACATTTTCAGGGTAGGTTCCTTGGTTATAGCTGTTGTACCTGACTCTCAGTTTCCTATAAATCCTCTAGAGCCCGTGGGACATCCAAAATTCCATTGTTAATCAAATGAGACCATACGGTTATAGTTTTCTGCTATTTATGTTATTCATGTAAGATATTTTTAAAGTAGGCAGTAGCTAAACATGTTTCATATCAGATGCAGAGATAGTAGCTAAACAATTGTTTAATATCAGATCTAGAGATCTTTTGACTATTCCTATAACTCACTAACCGATAACATCTAAAGAATGAAACAGTTATATTCTATTTATTATTTTACATTAAAAAAATCAATTTACAGAGACTGAACTGAACCATGTCTGGGGATCATGAAGATGAAGGGTGTGTCATCAAAATGCGGGGACTCCCGTGGTCAACAACGGTTGAAGAAATCATGAAGTTTTTCAGTATGTACTGTCTTTAAAGTTGATTCTGTGAAAAACATAGGTTATGCTTGAGAATTAAATTATTTTATTTGATTAAAAACAAATTAAATTTTACAAATATTGTGGTTTTGTACAATTAAGCATTGTTTATAAATGTTAATAGGCTAGTCTACATTTGAACACACTTTTAAAACATACTCAAAGGAGAAAGCTGTTATTGCTTATAAACATCTGATTAATGTATATTAATGTGTTATACAATATATTAAATTAAATCTTATTCCCCTGTTTTTAAGGAAATCTAAAACGTGTGAGGCTGGGCAACCTGTTTAACCCATTGGCTCACAACCCCGAGTATACTCGTGGCCGCCGAAAGTAGCCCGGACGTGCAACCCCAAGTATACTCGGGATAGCACTTTTTATTAAAAAAAATTTTTATTTTTAAATTTTTTCTTTTTTGTTTATTTGTTGTTTTAACTTGTTTACATTTTTTGTTTGTATGTATTTTTTATGCATATGCCCATCCTTGGGGAAACTTAGTCAAATTTAGGAAAAATATGATTTTGGAAAATATTTTATATCTAGGTCAAATATAAATGTATCACTAACATTTTTTTATTTTCACGTAAAAAATAAATAACCCACAAGTACATAATAGTTGTTGGGCTGAAACATTATTTTTTTTGTTTTTTTACATGTAACTCCCTTTAACCCTAGAACTGCCTTTCCCCGAACATTCGGGGAATGCATGTCGTGGCCTAGTGTCCTTTCCCCGTTATTCGGGGAATGGGGTCATTTTTTTTTGAACTGCTTATAATGCATTGAAGATGACCGAGAAACGTAATAATATTGATACCATTTTAAAGAGGAGATTCTAAACTTTAATTTTCATATATAAACGAACCTTGTAGCACTAACAGATCAATACAATTGCTATTTTAAGTTGAACGAAAGTTTGCGCACGGAACATTTTCGACTCGCAACCGGCGAAATCTCGTAAAACAGCTGTTCTTCAAAAAAATCGTAGTGTTTCGATTTTGGCCCAAACAGAAAGTCGTTGGTACCATTAGAAAGTACATGAGTTATTCTTTCTTTTCGTGAAGTGACATTTAGCTTACGATTTCAGAAAGTCTAAGAAATAACTTATGAAATCAGCTGTTAAGTCAGGCCCTTGATTATTCCTATTCCCCGACAATCGCGGAATTATAAATCATTATATAAATACTTATAAAATTGATTTAGTGTGATGTAAATCATATCACTTTGAAGCCAGGAAAACCTTCTTCCTCTTTGTAGCGGTGCCAAGTGTATGGAGTGTCAAGTGACTCTTATTAGGTAGCAGGAAATACGAGTTGTTTATTCTTTCTGCTAGCCAGAGCCGATGTCTGTTTGTTAGTGCCCGTAGGTTATTATTCGTATTTTACTATCAAATCTGAGTGTTTTAGTGAAAAAACAAGTGTATTGTCGGTTAGTGTGTGAGCAAGTAGTAATATTTATCCATATTACTATGGGTAAATATTATTATTTATGTTCAAATGTGCGTTATTGAAAATGTGAGTGTTTTCTAGGCTAGGCCTAGAATGAATTTGGAAATTTTCACTTTTTTTACTTTATCCCAAATTCTACCTAATCGTGTTCGATTTATTTTATTCTATTCAAATTCTCTGTTCTTTTGTGACCAAAAAGAGTATGCATATGATAGGGTTATCTTTTATTGTTTGTAGTAACCTCTGCAGATTTTGCTTGAATACGGCAAGGCCTATGCTACAAATTTGTTCAAAAATCAATATATGCTTATGGAACCTTTATTTGTTCATATTTATATATACATATATAAATATATATATATATATATATTCTTGTTCAGAACTGTGTTTACTATAAACATAAGTATCATTTATTATATTATAATAAAGTACAAAAATTAGATTTAGCTTTGAATAACTAATTTTTGCTTTCGGCGAAACTCAATTATCTTTTCCAACTCATATAAAGTCATAAAAACAGTTATTACTTTGTACAAAAGTGCATTATTTCCAATAACTGTATTGTTACCTTTAGTAATATAACAGTATTAGTATATTACTTTTATACTTTTTATTTTATTTTAATTTTTCAAATGTACAGCGTAAGTTTGTCGATTTTCCACGGTTTCCGTATTTCTTTCCATAATTTGCGTAACAAAATGTTTTAAAATAATTCAAACACATTTCCACGTAGGGAAATAAATTGCCTAAATTGTGTATATCTTTGATTGTCTGTCAAAAAATTAGTGTAAAAATGCTAGGACTCTATTTTTGAAAATTATTTCAAAAATTGTTATAAAATTTTGGTTTTTCACATTTTGCAAAAAAACTACCAACAGGGATTCCTTTTATTTTATTTTATTCAAAATCTCCTTCCTTTTATGAACAAAACGAGTATACATATGACTAGGTTATCAACAGTAGTTTAGGCACTGCGAATTGTTAAAAAAACCTCTGCAAAATGGCCAAAATTGCCAGGGCACCGAGCAATTAAGCATAAATCAGCCCAGGGCAGTCCTAGGGTTAAAATTAATGTTTTTTTATGAACTATCTATATATATATATATATATATATATATATATATATATATATATATCCCTTTTAGTGCCGCAGATCAAAAATTTTTTTCGTGTCCAAAATTGCCAAGCAAAAATAATCATGTACATGCGAAAATTGCCAGAGCGATTTGGCCAAAAATGTAAGACTCCAGAAGAAAATTCATAAATTATTTATTTTTCAATATTTTATGGTAATTTTTTCACCATGTTGTAGGCAAATATATTTGCTATAAGAATCATATGAAAGAAACAGAAAAAAAATCAGATTAAGACACTGTAAAAACATAAAATTTGTAAAAAAATAATTAAAATTTTATTTTTTATGTTTGAGCTAAAAAACACAATACCAAATTTATTACTAATATCATAAAAATTGTTTCTTATTAAAAAGCATTAAAAATCAATCAGAAATCATATATAAAACATACTAATCAACCATTTTTTTTCAACAAAAAATTAAAATGTAATACTTTTTTCGAGGAGGTACAGACCTACCTTCTGGAGTTTCATCTACAGGCTTAGGCCTAACCCTACTTACAAAATCACCACTAGGGCCAGGCACAGGATTGTCATAATCTATTGGCGTTTCAATTTGCACATTGTTACTATTTTATAACAAATCGTTTGCATTTTTCAAACTACTGTCAGGATTTGCAGTATTACTATCAAAAACAATAATAACAGGTGTGTTATCGTCCAGAAGTTGATTATACGAAACGTCAACAGAGGAAACATCTGTAGTGTAGTGTTCCTAATGTCACTGCCATCCATTTTTAGACACTAAATCACTATATTTATAATTCAAACAATATATTCATGGTGTAAAAAAGTACTTTTAGCAACAACAACACTTCATAAAACTTGTAAACAACACTTCATAAAACTGGAAGCACCCATATGATCACCCAAAACAAACACTAATAACTGTAAGTTGTCTGCTAAGTTGTACAGGTGAAAATGCTTTTATTTAAGCCTTTGGCTATTCAAAAAGCGTTTGGATATAATATCAGCCAGTTACACAGAGAAATAAATATGTATAAAAAGAAATATGAAGAAGCCCGCTACGGGCTTCTGGCAATTTTCGCATCTTTACAGGCAGGCCCGCTACGGGCCTTTCGGTACTAAAGGTATTGAACTAGCGAAGCCCGCTACGGGCTTCAGCGGCACTAAAAGGGATATATATATATGTATATATATATAATATTTACCATACATAAATGCTGTCAAAAGTATCTTCTTCTTGTAGATAATTTATTTCTCTAAAGATTAGTGGAAAAATTAAGTAAATTGAGCAATAATTGTTGCTATAGTGACAGTTTTAGTAAAAGTCTACATTTATGTAATTTTTCTTAGGAAACTGAACAGTTTGTCAGGTGGCAAATTTCAGGTAAGCCAGTGGGTTAAAAGAGTTTCTGTTTATGCAATTAAATATGACAATTTATATTCAGCGCTCAAACTGAATGGAATAATAATATATTTGTTCTTAATTTACTGCCAGTATTATCGAATTTCCCCTATAGGGAAGAAGCTATTACCGTAGTCGGCATGGTAAGACCTAGGCCCGGGACCATGATAACGTTTAGTTTTGAGATCCCCAGATGCCAAAAACACCATCCATTCAAAACTGTATATATATATATATATATAAATACCCCTGTCGCAGCAAACCTGCATAATCAGCGAATTTCCAATGGAGATATGAATGTCTTAATACTAAATAAAGCCACTAACCAAGTTTCATACAAATATATTCACAAATCAGCGATATATACAATTTTAATTATTCTCCATACGAATAACATTGGGGCTGAGTACGCAGGTTTGCTGCATCAACGAACATAAAATATGGGTTTTTATGCTAATATCAGATAACTCAACTAGGTGAAGTAATATACCAGTGTTTTAGCGAATTTCCCCTATAGGTAAGAAGCTATTACCGTATTAGTCGGCATGGTAAGACCTAGGCCCGGGACCTTGATAACTTTTCGTTTTGAGGTCCCCAGACCCCAAAAACACCATTCGCTCGAAACTGTATATATGTGTGTGTGTGTGTGTGTGTGTGTGTGTGTGTGTGTGTGTGTGTGTGTGTGTGTGTGTGTGTGTGTGTGAGCACGATAACTCTCGTAAAAATGATCCGATTTTGATGAAACTTGGTATAAACGTGTAATGCAACATTTATGACTCTTAAGTTCGAAAACCAGCCAGATCGCTCTATCCGAAGAGGTATTTTGGGGGGGGGGTTTGGACCCCAAAAATCGGTATTTCGAATTTTTTACGCCTAATTTTTGAAATAGTCAAATTTTAGTTTTCACCATTCACTCAGCTTCAAAAAACACACAATTTGGTATTTCGATCATTCCTCTACGTCAATTGGTTACCGAGATATTGAAAGTGCTAAACACAGTACGTTGTCTAATGTTATTTTATGGAGGAAAAGAAAATTTTTATATCTCGCTTATTTATGAACGTATGCTGATGAATCTTGGTATACAGCTTCATCTCGTTGTGGTCTATTGATATTTGCTAAAAAAAAATATTTTTGGCCAAATTCTCCCGTAGCAGCAAACCTGCGTACTCAGCCCCCATGTTATTCTTATGGAGAATAATCAAAAGCGCTGTTTCCCTTAATTATGAACATAAATGAATAAAAACTGGTATACGACTTCACCTAGTTGAGTTATATTGATATTAGCATAAAATCCATTTTTGTGTTCCTTGTTGCAGCAAACCTGCGTACTCAGCCCCAATGTTATTCTAATGGAGGATAATTAAAATTGTATATATCGCTTATTTGTGAATATATTTTTATGAAACTTGGTAAATGGCTTTATGCAGTATTAAGACATTTATATCTCGATTAGAAATTCGCTGAGTATGCAGGTTTGCTGCGACGGGGGTATTTTGAGTTTTTACATATAATTTTTGAAAAAGTAAAATTTAAATTTTTTTCCAATGGAATCAGCTTAAAAATACGCACAATTTGGTGTTTTGATCTTTGCTCTACGTCAAATGGTTACAGAAATATTGAAGGTGCTAAACACAGTACGTTGTCCAATGTTATTCTTATGGAGAATAAGAAAAATTGTACATCTCGCTTATCCAGATGAAACTTGGTATATTGCTTCATATCGATGTGGTCTATTGATATTTGCACTAAAAAACATTTCCCGTAGCAGCAAACCTGAGTACTCAGCCCCCATGTTTTTCTTATCGTAAATAACGTGTTATCTCCCATGAACATAAATTAATAAAATTTGGTATGTGGCTTTACCTAGTTGAGTTATATTGATATTTGTATAAACCCCCATTTTTGTGTTCCTTGCTTCAGCAAACCTGCATACTCCATGTTATGCAACCTCCAGCCGCCATGTTATTCTTATGGAGGATAATTAAAACGTCATAAATCGTTTATTTATGAATGTACATTGATTAAACTTGGTATGTGGCTTTATGTGGTATTAAGATACATATATATGCATTGGAAATTCGCTGAGTACGCAGGTTTAAGAATAACATGGGGCTGAGTACGCAGGTTTTCTGCTACGGGAGCCTTTGGCAAAAAATCGTTTATTTTAGCAAATATCGATAGACCACAACCAGATGAAGCCATATACCAAGTTTTGTCAGTATACATTCATAAATAAGCGAGATACAAAATTTTTCTTTTCCTCCATAAGAATAACATTAGACAACGTACTGTGTTTAGCACTTTCAATATCTCGGTAACCAATTGACGTAGAGAAATGATCAAAATACCTAATTGTGCGTTTTTTTAAGCTAAATCCAATGGTAAAAATTAAAATGTTACTATTTCAAAAATTATGTAAAAAATTCAAAAAAAGCCATTTTTGGGGTACAAAACTCCCCCAAAATACCCCTTCAGATAAAGCGATCTGGCTGGTTTTCGAACTTAGTCATAAATGTTGCTTTACACGATTATACCAAATTTCAACAAAATCTGATTATTTTAACGAGAGTTACATGCTCACGGACACATATATATATACATATATATACATATACAGTTTCAAACGAATGGTGTTTTTGACCTCAAAATCAAAAGTTAACATGGTCCCGGGCCTAGGTCTTACCATGCCGACTTCGGTAATAGTTTCTTCCCTATAGGGGAAATTCGCTAAAGAAGAATTTAATTGAGGGTTCTCTGGTCATTTTATTTTAAAAATAATATATGTGAGGCGGAAAGCAAAAAGGGACCTCATGTCGGGAATGTCCGATTTTGAGTTATTAATATTTTCAAATTAAGCTTTTAATTATAAACAGATTGTTAAAAATATTATGTCTCTACGGTTTTTTTCGTTCATGTTACAGACGTTTGTGTTTTGTAAAATAATAAACGGTATCAGGAAACTGACACATACTTTCTCCCTTTTAGCCCAACTTTAATGAATAAATTACTTGTTATTTACTAAATATAGAATACAAAGCACGGTCGAATGTACAGAAAATATTGTAACCAAGTTGTTCTAAAAAACATCCACCCAAATCCCTGCTTTGGAGGCCCTCCATTGCTACACTCGTGGTTTTAAGAGGGGAAATGCCCCCTATTCCCCCCCGAGGGTTATTAAGGGGCAACATATTTCCAATTAACTCTGTTGGTCAATGCTAAATTGACAAGCATATCAAGTTTGAATGAAATTGATCAGTAAATAAGAGAGAAATAGTAATTTTTGTATTCCCCATACGAATAACATTGGACAACGTACTGCGTTTAAAGCTAAATGAAAATTTCAATTTTCTCCGAAACCAGCAATCGTAGAATAGTAATTCATGATACTAAATTATTTAGTTTTTTGAGCTCTTTTTAATGGTGAATAGTAATATTTCTTTTATTTATGTCTTTTTATGAAAAATCAAAAAAAACTGAAATTTTGATGTTTTAAGTCCTGTAATTTCTGAACCCGAATTTTTACAGGAATGCGGGTGGTGTCATTTTGTTGGAAAACTAAAGTTCTACAAACGACTAAAGTTTAATCAAAATCGTTAGAGCCGTTTTTGAGAAATTTGGATTTTTCATGTTTTTTGGCGGTTTTGGGGGGATAATTACCCTTAAAAATTAAAAATTCAAAAAATGAAAAAAAACTCCTGGAGATATCGTGGATTAGTACCTACATACCAAATTTCATCAAAATCGGCCCATTGGTTAGGGCTCTAGCTCTGTACACATCCACACAGACACACACACACACACACACACACACACACACACACACACACACACACACGGACACGGACACACACACACACACACGGACACGGACACACACACACACACAGACAGACAGACATCACGTAAAAACTACTTTTTTGGGTTCAGGGAGCACCAAAACGAATATTTCCACTAACAACTCGAATTCGAAAATTTTGACGAAAACAATACTTTCTCCATATACTATGTATAGGGGGAGAAAGTAAAAATGGGCTTTGTGAGAAAAACGCATTTTAAAACTTTTAAAACACTTCAAAATCATTATTATTTACATTTAAGGAATGCATTTGATATCAAAACAAAGCCTAAAATCTATTCTTTAAAATGATATAAGAAACTTTTCTTAAGTCTTTTTTTTATTTGTTCAAACTGAGCTTGCGACGCTTGGCAAAGGGCCAGGAACAGATGGCGGGTCGTCAGGCGGGGTTGTTTTTTAGAACGACTGAGGACACAGTGTCTGTGATTCTCTGATTGCGACAACATAAAGTTTTAGACGTGGGGTTAATAATTACAGAAACCTAGGTAAGAACCGTAAAACCAGCATACTTATTGGACAGTATTAGCGGATGGTCTAGAGTTCAGGGAAGACTTGTTTTTAAAGTAATGCGAAGTGAACTTGTGTGTTTGAGAAATGGGACCTTATGTCGGCCATGTTATTGCTCCATAAGCGACAAGAGTTACTTTTTCGTAGACAGAACACGGTCTCCTTTATCGATTATTATGAGTATTTTATCCGTTCTAAACTGTTTTGTATTCTATAAAGAGTAATAAAATGCAAAACGAAAATCGATATTTTACACCCGGATGACTTATTACGACTGTACTGAAAAAATTTACTTTGCCGATAAAAGGTCCCTTTTTGATTTCCCCCTCATATATATATATATATATATATATATATATATATATATATATATATATATATATATATATATGTGTGTGTGTGTGTGTGGTTTTATATATATATATGTGTGTGTGTGTGTGTCCGTGGTTGCGATAACTCTCGTAAAAATAGTCCGATTTTGATGAAATTTGGTACAAACATGTAAAGCAACATTTATGACTGAAGTTTGAAAACCAGCCAGATCTAACTAAAAAATTTAAGAAAAAATTTATATCTTGCTTATTTCATCTTATCCTGACGAAACTTGGTATATGGCTTCCCATAATTGTGGTCTATTGATATTTGCACAAAAAAACTATTTGTTTGCCGATAGTTCCCATAGCAGCAAACCTGCGTACTAAGCCCCCATGTTATTCTTATGGAGAATAAGTAAAATATTATCTCCGTTAACTATGAATGGAAATTTATACAACTTTTTATATGGCTTTACCTAGTTGATTTATATTGATATTTGTATAAAAACCCTTTTAGCGAATTTCCCCTATAGGGAAGAAGCTATTACCGTAGTCGGCATGGTAAGACCTAGGCCCGGGACCATGATAACTTTTCGTTTTGAGGTCCCCAGACCCCAAAAACACCATTCGTTCGATACTGTATATATATATATATATATATCTATATATATATATATATATATATATATATATATATATATATATATATATATATATATGTGTGTGTCCGTGAGCACGATAACTCTCGTAAAAATTATCCGATTTTGATGAAATTTGGTATAAACGTGTAAAGCAACATTTATGACTTTAAGTTCGAAAACCAGCCAGATCGCTCTATCCAAAGGGGTATTTTGGGGGGGTTTTGTACCCCAAAAATGGGTTTTTTGAATTTTGTATATATAATTTTGGAAATAGTCAAATTTTAGTTTTTACCATTGGATTCAGCTTAAAAAGACACACAATTTGGTATTTTGATCATTTCTCTACGTCAATTGGTTACCGAGATACTGAAAGTGCTAAACACAGTACGTTGTCTAATGTTATTCTTATGGAGGAAAAGAAAAATTTTATATCTCGCTTATTTATGATCGTATACTGACGAAACTTGGTATACGGCTTCATCTGGTTGTGGACCATTGATGTTTGCTCAAAAAAACATTTTTTTGCCAAAGGCTCCCTTAGCAGCAAACCTGCGTACTCAGCCCCATGTTATTCTTATGGAGAATAAGTAACGTGTTATCTCCCTTAATTATGAAAATAAATTAATGAATTTTGGTATGTGGCTTTACCTAAATGAGTTATATTGATATTTCTATAAAACCCCATTTTTTGTGGTCCTTCCTTCAGCAAACCTGCATACTCAGCCGCCATGTTATTCTTATGGAGAATAATTAAAATGTCATAAATCGTTTATTTATGAGTGTATATTGATGAAACTTGGTATGTGGCTTTATGTGGTATTAAGATACACATATATGCATTGGAAATTCGCTGAGTACGCAGGTTTGCTGCTACGGGGGTATTTTGTGCTCCTTTTTTCAGCAAACCTGCATACTCAGCCGCCATGTTATTCTTATGGAGAATAATTAAAATGTCATAAATCATTTATTTATGAATAAATGTATTGATGAAACTTGGTATGTGGCTTTATGGGGTATTAACATACATATATATGCATTGGAAATTTGCTGAGTACGCAGGTTTGCTGCTATGGGGGTATTTACTTCTAATACAAGCAATAGCTAACAGTAATATTCTGAGATATAATATCGGCCAAAAATGTGGGTAACATGTATCATTCTGTATTAATTTGAGAAAATAACCATTTTCTAAGCCTTGACAAAAAGGTTTTTATTTTTCAATTTGTCATACTGGAATTTTATTTATCTGAGCCTGAACTAAACAACTCATTCATTTCTTGATCTAAAACTAACATAATCCAAGATATCCTATTCAAAGGAATCTGACAAGACTTATCACAGTTTACATCACAAAGTGTTAGGGGTGGGCGAGTAGTGTTTTTTTAAATCAAGTCGGGCAAGTAGTTTTTTTTTTTAAATTGAGTCGAGTCGAGCATTGAACCAAACTACTCGAGTATTGAGTCGAGTAGTTCTTTACAAAGTAAAAAAACTTATTTTATTTGTTTATGGAAAACTATGCTTTTTACATACTAGGTATACGCTCCTATGTCCCGTAATAGGATGAAGCGAGGATTTGCAATACCACCCATAATAGGCAGTATAGGTGCCGGATTAATTAATTAAAAGTAACTTACCTAACCTCACCTAGGCCCACATTAATACTTCGACATTCCAGTTTATCGTTGAATCTAGTAGGCCTATATTAGGTGAAGAACCAAAATTTATTCGCCCTGAAAAATAACTTCTTACCACATAAACATTCTTCTAAGAATAGTCATTGTGTAAACAATTTGTCTTTGAATTATGTATTGTTAATTTTAAGTGGATGGGTCATTCCCACAAAATGGGATAATTTAGGTTAAGGGAAATTTTTTTAAATTAAAATTGTCAAATTTTCTTCTACTATTGATTGTTTAGTCTCATACATTTTTGGGAACACTCCAATGCAGCAGAGCACAATTTTCATTTTTTATATGAAAAAACAAACATTTTCAGTGATCGGTCACACTCACTTAAGGGTCAATACCACCAAATGGGATAACTTAGGTCTCCATGAGAAAAATGAAAAATTAAATTATATATTTTAAAAACCTTTATTGTTTTGATTAAACAACTTTTTTTCCTACCTTTCAACCCTATCCTACATTCCAAATAATAAATAAATAAAGTGTAAAAGATTAAATGTGTCTTTATTTACCCATCGGTCACTCGTCTCCAACTGGCTTGGAGGTTATGCTGATCAAAACAAATATGTCAAGCAGACGATTGCCAACGACTGTGGTGTATAACCAATGACAATGTAACCTGTACTTCTACACGTTAACATCGGTCTGGAGAAAGTTAAGTGGGAAAATGTTTTTTTCCTATTGACAAGTAATGACTCCGAATGTCCGTGGTTCAAGGACGCGTAAAACTATCGGAGTGTCCAGAAAAAGTTGTGGCGGTAAAAAGAGCAGGAAACATCTGATCTATTCTTCTAACAGTTGATAGTTTGTTTCATGAGTGTAGTTTTTTTCAGAAAAAGTTATAGATTTTCTGAAATATCTACAAAACCAGGGAAGAATTATATCTTACCTCAATTCACAAAAAGTATGGTCACACTTATAAATCATAACATGTTATTCTTTTATGAAAAAGCTAAATATATCATAACAAGTTAACAAGAACTAAACACAACCTCAAGACGTGGTTAGCCTACAAAGCTTAACTGAACGACTATTAAAAATAATGTCTCGAATATACATATCGGTCACGAACCGATCTCTCACGTGACCGGTACTGTTATGTGTGACCGATCTGCATATTCGAGACATTATGTTTAATAGTCATTCAGTTAAGCTTTGTAGGCTAACCACGTTTTGAGGTTGTGTTAAGTTCTTGTTAACTTGTTGTGATATATTTAGCTTTTTCATAAAAGATTAACATGTTATGATTTATAAGTGTGACCGTACTGTTTGTGAATTGAGATACGATATAATTCTTCCCTGGTTTTGTAGATATTTCAGGAAATCTATAACTTTAATAGTAAGTTTCATATTTTATAGTAATGAATAAGTTTTATTGTCTTTTAGATGTATTATATTACCTTTTAGTGGTATAAGTCACGTGAGTTTACCAAACGGTCACTGTTTTTACCCGCCGGTCACGTCTGTTACAGACCGGTCACGTCTGCTACAGGCCGGTCACGGGGTAAAAATACTAACTAAACGACAATAATATATTTTTTCCACATATATATTTGCATAAAACTGATGAAAAAATGTATTCACATCTCACAATCGTAAAATCATTATTTAAAAATGTTTTCCAATGAATAAATTTTAGGTATTAGGTACCAAATTTTGATACACTTCCAACTTCAATACCATTTTCTAATTTTTAAAGGTTAAAATGATGGAATCAGGAAATAAATACACGTTATGTTTTTGTTACTGTTTATTTAATTAAACATTCTGTCAGTTGTTTGCATAAAATGTCTTAAACTCGTTTTTTGAGGGAGGTTAAGTGAGTGTGACCGATCACTGACAATGTTTGTTTTTTCATATAAAAAATGAAAATTGTGCTCTGCTGCAGCATTGGAGTGTTCCCAAAAAAGTATGAGACTAAACAATCAATAGTAGAAGAAAATTTGACAATTTTAATTTCAAAAATTTTCCTTAACCTAAATTATCCCATTTGGTGGGAATGACCCTTAACCTCCCACAATAAACGAGTTTAAGACATTTTATGCAAACAACTGACAGAATGTTTAATTAAATAAACAATAACAAAAACATAACGTGTATTTATTTCCTGATTCCATCATTTTAACCTTTAAAAATTAGAAAGTGGTATTGAAGTTGGAAGTGTATCATAATTTGGTACCTAATACCTCAAATTTATTCATTGGAAAACATTATTAAATAATGATTTTACTATTGTGAGATGTGAATACATTTTTTCATCAGTTTTATGTAAATATATATATGAATAAAAATGTATTATCGTCGTTTAGTTAGTATTTTTACCCCGTGACCGGTCTGTAGCAGACGTGACCGGTCTGTAACAGACGTGACCGGCGGGTAAAAACAGTGACCGTTTGGTAAACTCATTAACCTTTAAAAATTAGAAAGTGGTATTGAAGTTGGAAGTGTATCATAATTTGGTACCTAATACCTCAAATTTATTCATTGGAAAACATTATTAAATAATGATTTTACTATTGTGAGATGTGAATACATTTTTTCATCAGTTTTATGTAAATATATATATGAATAAAAATGTATTATCGTCGTTTAGTTAGTATTTTTACCCCGTGACCGGTCTGTAGCAGACGTGACCGGTCTGTAACAGACGTGACCGGCGGGTAAAAACAGTGACCGTTTGGTAAACTCACGTGTCTTACACCACTAAAAGGTAACATAATACATCTAAAAGACAATAAAACTTATTCATTGCTATAAAATATGAAACTTACTATTAAAGTTATAGATTTCCTGAAATATCTACAAAACCAGGGAAGAATTATATCGTATCTCAATTCACAAACAGTACGGTCACACTTACAAATCATAACATGTTAATATTTTATGATAAAGCTAAATATATCATAACAAGTTAACAAGAACTAAACACAACCTCAAAACTTGGTTAGCCTACAAAGCTTAACTGAATGACTATTAAACATAATGTCTCGAATATACAGATCGGTCACACATAACAGTACCGGTCATGTGAGAGATCTGTTCGTGACCGATATGTATATTCGAGACATTATTTTTAATAGTCGTTCAGTTAAGCTTTGTAGGCTAACCACGTCTTAAGGTTGTGTTTAGTTCTTGTTAACTTGTTATGATATATTTAGCTTTTTCATAAAAGAATAACATGTTATGATTTATAAGTGTGACCGTACTTTTTGTGAATTGAGGTAAGATATAATTCTTTCCTGGTTTCGTAGATATTTCAGAAAATCTATAACTTTTTCTGAAAAAAAAACTACACTCATGAAACAAACTATCAACTGTTAGAAGAATAGATCAGATGTTTCCTGCTCTTTTTACCGCCACACCTTTTTCTGGACACTCCGTTAGTTTTACGCGTCCTTGAACCACGGACATTCGGAGTCATTACTTGTCAATAGGAAAAAAACATTTTCCCACTTAACTTTCTCCAGACCGATGTTAACGTGTAGAAGTACAGGTTACATTGTCATTGGTTATACACCACAGTCGTTGGCAATCGTCTGCTTGACATATTTGTTTTGATCAGCATAACCTCCAAGCCAGTTGGAGACGAGTGACCGATGGGTAAATAAAGACACATTTAATCTTTTACACTTTATTTATTTATTATTTGGAATGTAGGATAGGGTTGAAAGGTAGGAAAAAAAGTTGTTTAATCAAAACAATAAAGGTTTTTAAAATATATAATTTAATTTTTCATTTTTCTCATGGAGACCTAAGTTATCCCATTTGGTGGTATTGACCCGGATATAAATAGGCATAGGCAGGCAATACACAATATATTTGAACAAGTCTTTAAAGCCCATTTACTTTTGACCTACCATTGCACAACTTCAGTCCATGTCACTTTTGAGAATCAGGCAATAATTATGGGTCAAGTTATTGCCAGGAAAAAAGCTAGTACAGTATCCGGTAAGACCTAGGCAAATGTGAAAGTATTCTCGTTGCTTGAAATCCAAACAAACATTATCATATTTGTAACGTGTTGCAGATTAATAATTAATTAATTGACTACAAGTAACTTACCAAACCTCACCTAGGCCCACACTAATACTTCAACTGGTCTAACACATCCCAGTTCGTTGTAGAGTCTAGTAAATTATGTGAATATCCAAAATTTGTACACCCTGAAAAAGAACTACTTAACAACATATAAACATACTTCTCAGAATAACCATTGTTTAAAATTTGTCTTTGAATAGAGTTAAGTTTAAGATAATATAATAGGGGTAACTCCAGGGCTCTGAGGAGTGGGATATTTCCGGTTCAGTGCGCCTGGGGTTACTAAAGAAGGCTATGGACAAAAGTTTGAGTAAGTCTTTAAAGCCCAGTCTCACGCACAAAATTGTGTTCAAATTATACTACAATTAGGCTATATTGATCCTTTATTGCTACGAGGTTATTTGTTATATAATAATGAAAGTTAACCCTTTTACTGCCGACCATTTTTTTTATGTCGTCACCAAAAATGCCAGACCACTATTAAGATTTACTTGCCAAGACTGCCAGGTTCAACTAGACCAAATTTCACGCTCACATTAAAAAATTTGTAACTTTTTTATTTTTCATCAGAAATTTATAAGTTAGGTCTTTTTTTATTATGTATTGAGTTGTTTGTTTCAAATAAAATATATATTTTGGTGTTTGTAATAGTTTTTTAGTTAAAATATATATATATATATATATATATATATATACAAATAAAAATATATATATATTTTTTAGTTTGGACTATAAAAATTACCTCTAAAACTTATACCTCAACCAATTTTATTTATACATGTTGTAAAACCGGCATTAGTAAACACATACCCAAATTTTCATGCCATTACCTTGATAAATGCAGGAATTCTGATGTTTTTTTCCAAATTTATTCATATTTTCAAAATTGAACATAGTTGCATATACAGTTGACAATATCAGTTTTTTTTTATAAAAACATGTACATTTGGCTTCTAAATTGAAAAATGTTGTAAGGCACATAAAATAACACTAAAAACACTGAAATAACTAAACTAACAACGACAAAAATATTTAGAATATTTGAAAAAATTTCACAAAAAACCCATTCAACACCTATGCTCACCGAAACAGGTAGGGTGAACACCTATTTACGATGGTATTTTCACTTACTGGCGATCTACTCCGCTTGTCCATTTTCGTAATGACATCAAAACTTTACTCACTAAACCACGGATAAATCCACAAACATAACCAACAAACCAACACCAGTAAACATAAACAACAATTGAAAGACGGACTGCAGACAACACTCACTACACAGAGCAACTGTGACTATGCACAGACGGTAGGGAGAATCAATGAGTATAACTTTATAGGTTATACAAGTCATAGAGTATAAATTGTACTTTTCTATGTTCCTCATAGTCTTGACAACGAGTATCTCAAGTTTCGTGGCATTTGGTAAACATTTAAGGCCAATAAGTTAGAAATATTAGACGTGCTTTATTGCACACGTCGGCGATTCTCGCACAATTAGTGACATGCGCATATGCGCACGTCGGCGTTTTTTGCACGATTCTCGACGTGGGCATTTGCGCACGTCGGCAGTAAAAGGGTTAAGAATCTTCTCTTTTAATTTATTGTCAGAATCACAAATGAAGAAAAGTTAAATATGAAACTATGTTTACAATAACTAACCTATGAATAACCTACCTAGGCGCTTAAAAAAATTTAAATGTAGTAGATTAAAAATCTATATCTCTTACTGAAATAGGCCCTGTAAGGTTTTAAGTAACAATTGTAACCCACAATGTAGGCATTGAACAACGATACATTAGCCTCAGGCTGTTTGGTGACTTTAGTATCGTTGTTGGCTAGGATTGATTTTTTTTACATTTTGAAGTTTCTTTTAGTGTCACAAGTCATGACTTAGGTTATTCAAACAATAAGAAAGTCATAATAATTAGGTATCTATAACATTAGACTACGCCTAGGCCCAACCAAATTTTTCATAAACAATCACCAACATGTAACGGGGGGGGGGGAATATCCCCCTGAAATTTAAAAAATATAGGTGAAAAACGGGAGAAAGAGTGGGATGTAGGTAAGGCCAAAACCTATCCACCGCAAAAAAAACCCTAAATAAATAGGCCCTACGCCACTGACAATAGAGCAAACGCAAACTTACCGTACTACTTACTGAAGATTATATCTTAAAAATCAACCCATTCTATTGTAAAAGGATATAGTTTGTAATTTTTGTATGATAGGCTATCAGAATTTGTCAAAGCTGTAGATCTATTGAACCATAGTTTACATCGTACCGTACCTTACATAGGTTAAAGTCATAACCGAGTAGACACAGACTGAGTAGCCTTTCCATACGGCCTACAACTTCCATTACATCGTAGGCCTATAAGTACTTTCACTATAATACTGAATACATAATTTTGATTGTTTTAAAAACGAATACATGTGGAATGATTCTATTAAAAATTCTTGATTCAAAACTCATTTATTCGCAAACGCCGTTAACTGAACCGGCCAGGAGACCACAGACACAGACTACAGACGACATAATCAGTTGTTTTGGTTAGCTGCTACTGTCAACATCCGGCCGCAGTCTGTTTGACTGCAAAATCAGTTGAGCGACTGTTTGCTTACCACCTACTACCCAACCCAAGACACATCTGAATATTTCCGGAAAATGAAAAAAAAAATAGAAATATACCAAAGTAATAATCCAATTATGTTTATTACCACCCTTTTTACAATTAAGAGCTACCCTGAAGATTTCAAAGCAATTCATTAAACCGTTAAAAAGGTGTTAGCGTAACAAGAGTGTAACTAAACACGAGTATGAAGGATTCAACTCGCTTCGCTCGCTTCATCCAATTAAACTTTAATTGTAAACAAAATGTTATTGAGTTATGAATGTTATTATTTATTTTATGTTAAACTTTATTTTACCATGAATGAAGAATGATTTAAATGAAAAATAATAAATATAGGCCTATACTATTTTCAATAACAATAACAAAAAAATACAAGTATTACAAATATATATCCATACAAAGATTTTGGTTTAGTTTATCAAAACCAGAACATTTGAACGAGAAAGTGATTTTTTGCCCCCGACCCAAATACTCCTTGAACCCCATCTCTTACTTAACTCACAGGTATCCAAAAATAACCCACCTATTGCAAAGTATATATAACCCTATAAGTAGGGACACACTTATGGAAAAACGATTACTAGTGATAACTCTGCTCCCCAAACACAGATAGAGTCACAATCGCATAATTGACTATTCGGGCCGGATTTAAGTGTTTACGGATAAGTCAATTGTTAAACTTTCAACAGCTGGCTGAAATTTATTTCCTGGAGTTAGTTTGTTTATAAACAAACAACCTCATTTTGACGTTTTAAAGGTAAACAGTAGCGTGCGTGACGGGATCAAGTTGAATTAGCAGGGACAGTCAGCGCTATATTCCCCTCTGAACTTGGGGGAGCAAAACTAAAATAAAATAACATGGGGTGTCCCTACTTATAGGGTTGTGTATACATAGCCTGTTGTCTTCTTTCATATGAGTTAAAAATATATTTTAAGCTTATTTTTCTTTATTTCAGTCACTTATTTTGTTAAACATTTGTTAGCGGCGTAAACGTGGGTAAACGGCGGGAGTATATGCAATTTTCAACTATTCGGGGTAAACGGCGGGAGTAGTCAACTACTCGACTCTATAGTTATGAGTATTTTTACTACTCGACTCGGCCTTCGAGTAGTCTTTATTACTCGAAACTCGAGTACTCACCCACCCCTACAAAGTGTACCAGGTATTATTAAATAAAAGACGAACACATTTTTACCATAACATGTTGGTACATCTTTACACAATTCATTGATTCACTGTCTATTTTACTACTATTTTAAATATATTAATTTTAAACAAGTTAACTTCAGTAAGTTTTAATTAGGCCTACCCTACAAAATTTCAAGTTAAAGGGTTTGTTACTTTCTTCTAGGCGGCTGCAACATAAAGGATGGAAAGCTAGGAGTTCAGATGACAATGTCTAGAGAAGGGAGGCCAAGTGGGGAGGCGTATGTTGAAATGGAGACAGAAGAAGATGTTGAAATGGCCTGTAAGAAAGACCGAGAACATATGGGCCATCGATACATAGAAGGTAACACTTAAATCTGATTAAACTTATACTTTTATTTTCTGTAAATCATTGCTAAAACCTATAATTTGCTTTTATTCATGAATCGTTTTTCCCTTTAAATTTCTGTTTGCTTATGCACCCTTCTGAATTACTATGGTGAATTCTATTGCTTTTCATAATAATATTCTGTATGTAATTGTATTGTCTCCAAAATTTTATTATATTTACAAATAATTTTGTTCATATTTTGTAATATTTTTTCTTTTTTTAGTATTTCGTGCTAAAAGGTCTGAAATGGACTGGGTAGTAAAGAGAAGTGGTCTTAATGTTGAACATGCAATGGATGATGGATGCGTACGTCTAAGAGGCTTGCCTTTCGGATGCACTAAAGAAGAAATCGCCAACTTTTTTGCAGGTAACTGTAGAGAATTGATAATTATTTGCATGACATGGTCTTATAGAATTTTTTTTTTTATAAACGGTAATAAGTTAAATTGTGAATAAGGGGTCTATTTGTACAGATGTTATGTGTAAAGAAAACTTTGCTTCAATTTAAGAGTCTACGATGGGCCTAATGTTAATTTGTTTCGGGATTTATTTATTAAATGTTAAATGGCCCTACACATCTAATAACACAACATTATTTCTGGATTTCACTTAAAAAGTTAGACAGGCTGACAAAGATGAATTATTTAATCTAGATTGAGGCACATATTTTATAAGTTCAACTTTGGTATGAAATCTTATGACAGTACTACATTATGCTTAAGGCACAACAACTTATGCAGCCTACACATTAGGGCTTTCTCTTAAAGAACTACAAATGTATAAATTTGCATGTTTATGTAAAAAAGAGTGCTGATACTTCAGATAAATCCTACATCTTAACATGTTTTACATATATACATTTATTCATTTGGAACTAACCTTCGTTGATTTATTTAGTTGTAGTTTAGTGATTTACAAAACTAATTTAATTCAGTTGTGGTACAAAACAAGTTTACTAATTAATGAAAATTAATCACGTGTAGCTGTATCATGCATCCGTAACTTGACATTATATTCTGTTATGAAAGCATGACATTTCAACCTAAACAAAGTATGTTACCTGTTCCAGAATCAAACACTAGAGCCCCGTTAATCTGAATCCCGCAGATCCAAAAATCTGCTTAATCCAGACAGAATTAAGAAATAAACAAAATGTTTTTCTTCAGAAATGCATTCGGCTCGTCAAGCACTAAAAGCTTAGTATTACCATAAAAAACCCTTGCAATCCCAAGAAGTTGTTTTTGGCCATCACCATAGTATATCATTTGGCATTGCATTTTTTTTAATAGCCGCCATTTTAAAACGATTTAAGTTAAAGTAACGAAATTGTATTACTTTATTTTACCTATTACAGTACACATGTGTGCCAAGTGTGAAGGTTCTATCTTAAATAGAACTCCAATTATTAAAACATTTGTAAAAAGCACATACAGACCGACCGACGAAAATGTAGGCATTAGATATATGTTTACATGAAGTTTTATGTTTGCCTTGACCCAAGGAACAAATATAAAAAAATTGCAAGTGTGTTCAGAAACACCCTGAATAATAAATTGAATTCAGGCAAAAATAAAGATGTCAGTGTCTGGCTATTTTTTTTTTTTTTTATATAAAAAAAGTGTCGATCTTACTTGATATAACCCTTCTTGATATAACATCTCAGTAACCCTTGTCCGGAGCAAAACAATGCATAGAATCTTTTTGTTCACAATTTAACGTAGCTTAATTTTGTATTTCACACAATTTTTGCTAGAACTCATAGTTCTCAATATATTTACAAATACTGTAAAACTGTACCATTTCCCCCCCCCCTTCCCCCCCCCCCTCCCCTGAAACCCTGACGCACTAGGTGGTGCAACTTTTTATCACTTATTACGAGGATGGTGTGGAGGAATTTGCCAAAGGTTTGAACTTTTCTTTGGATGTTGAGGTTTAACCCTAATTTTACTAGACTGATATGCGTATTGCGATATTTAAGCCCAAGATAATATATGATATTAATTCGCGATAAGCGACCATCGCTCATCTCTGATTCACGAGGTCTTGTATGGTATATCAGGCAGATCTCATGGTTTTGACGGGACAAAATAATCACAGTTCGCATCTAGATTTGATCATATCTGCCGTCTAAGAGATCAGGGAACCGCTCTGATTTATTTACAGTATCTGATAAAAACACGTACACTTTGAAAGCAAAAACGTAGATATTTTATTCCGTAATAATAGCAATTATATTATTTTGAGAAAGGGCTTTATATCTGATGTGAGTCTTCGGCTATTGGTTTGTTAGATTTTATTTGGTTTATTGGATTTTTGTTAATATACGACTGTAGTTTGTGAAAGTACTTTTAATAATAATTGTTATCAATACTTCGTATACAGGATGTTCAACAAAGAGGACACTAGAGAGACAGGCAGGAGGAGGTATTTTTTGTTATGTTGTTGCGGTGGTTTGAATGTATTTGTTTAAAAAATGTGATTTCCCACATAATCCAAAAATTTGATAAACCAAACACAAACAGGCTCCAGTCCCAATTAGTTCACATTAGCGGGACTCTAGTGTACGTCATTACATGGTTTTGCAATAAAAAACATTATGTACAGTATAGGTACCTAAATTTGTATGAAATGTTAACCCTTGCAATAGTTTTAAACATCAAGCGAGTCTTAATTCATATTTTAAACATCAAATGAGTGAATTCACCTACATTGAATAAATACTGGCACAGTGTGGGGTACTTAGGGGTTTACTACGACGTTAAAATAACAATCCGTTAATCTTTTTTATAAATTGATCAGCATTGTATTATACAGTTACTGTGTTAATGCGTAAGCTCTATGTCGGGAATGACAGATGGTAATTTTAAAATACAACTCCTCCTTAATGTTACTTTTTATTTTATGCCGGTGACCAATTGGCCAGGCCATCTTCAGGGACAAACTTCTGCCGTGTTATGACAGATTTTGGCAACAGTTTTGTATATCCTTACCTACGAATACCAAGAAGCTTGGGTTGTAAAATCAATAGTTGCTTCTGTACAGAAGCAGTCTACTTTTCCACATCAAATATCTTGTTTCTAGTGACATATTTTGTAGAAAAATGTGTTTCTGAAGTGGTAGTTGCTTTTCAGGTCTAATATTTACTTTTTTACAGGGGAAGGGGACAGAGGTGGTTGGGTTTGTATTTATGGTATTTCTTTGAAATATTATAGGCTCCCATCAACTCCTTGAGACTTTTTCTTAAACATGACTTACTAATTTATGCACCCCCCTAGCCTAACTAGTGGTGTTTTGGACAATGGTACGAGGGGTCTCAAATTTGATAACTTGGATTATCCAGAGTTCTCAAGGTTGACTACACTATCTTGCCTCTGGCGTAGGCAAAAAAAGTGAACACTGGTATTTTTGTATTCCAACTTTTATGCGTGAAGTTTTTCACTGAAGTAGCTAATGGAAATCTGTTAAACATATATTTAGCGTATCTCAAAATAAAGACTGACATTATGTAAATTGAGTTGTTTAATTTAGACTTGGATTCAGAGCAGATAAATTCTGAATATGAAGTGGTGTGTTTGCAATATTACTTATATCTTTATTAAAAGTTAGTATTTGTATTATAATTATAAATATATTAACAATATCTTAGTATCTCTTTAAGACGCCGACACAACCTGGGCGTATTTTAATGTGAATATGAATGAATGATGAGTGTAGAATGGGTGAGACGCCTTGTGTAGCCTTGTTACTGACTAAGACCGATTGATTCTTTAGCTAGGATCATTAACTAATAGCCCAATGACCAATGGCAGCTGGATCCAGTATCAAACCTTTACAACATTTTCTCAGGATTTAGCTCAGGATCAAACCGGCGAACTTCAGATTATGAAGCGAGCACGCTAACCACTGTGCTACCCAACCAATTAACCTTTTAAAATAACATTTTAAACACCTTGTAAATTTAAATCTGTAGTATGGAACTTGATATTGGTGTCCTACATTCACAATATTACAGTATGTGTTGTTACAACAGACAACTATCAAAACAAATAAAGAAACTGCAAACGAGGAAAGAGTTGAAATGTATTACACTGGCTAAAAATATACCTTCAGTTGAGGAAAAGATAATTTTAATACAATTTACCATGGCAAAATTTAATATTATATTTTATGCAGTTCATGATTGACTGTTAGTTTATTGTATTATGTTAGTGAACAACATTTAAAAATAGACAGAAAACGTGTCTTTATGTGGTAACATACATAGGTTTAGTTGTGACGGATCCATATCACAGTGTACAACAGTTTCATTTAAATTTTCAGAATGTTATTTTAAATGGTCAATATCTCTGTAATCATAAATACAAACTTTTAATAAATGTATAATATTGCTAATGCTCAACATACAGAAGTAGCACATGTTGCTTACTTCGGTTAATTTGTCTGATCAGGGAAATGAAACCACTCAATTCGCATATTGTCGGTCTTTATTTTGATAGAAAATAGATAAATTAAGATAAGTAGATGATATTTTATTTTATGAGATGTATACGTTTATCAAATTTTCAGACACAGTGAAAGACTTCACGTAGATGGTATAGAGGGTTTTTTTTAACCCCAGGAATAACATTCCCAAGTTTCCAGGCAGAATTTGAAAACCCCACATACATTGTCCCTGTTATTGCTTGAGGTTCTCGCCCACTATTTATTAGTATTTTTTTTAGAACACAGTGTAGTAATTGAGGTTATTGCACTACCTCACAACTCTCAACTATCCTCAACATTTTTATTTCAATTGTACATTTACAAAATTAGAGCAATATGCTGCATTTATAAAAATACCATAGCCAAGAATTTATAATATTAGCTAATTACTTTGAATCTTTTAAACACTTTTCTTATTATATGCGTTTTTTTATTAGTTTTGAACAAATCTTACATCATTAAAGAAATCTAAAATTTAAAACTCTAAAATTAAAACTAGTCAAGTTTTTTAGCTTTTTTCCTTAAAGAAACATTCTTGCCCTAACCTCTCTCCTCTCCCCCCTCACCATTGATGGGAGCCATTTTATTATTGTAATGTAGGATAATTGAATTTTTTTGGATAAAAAATGATATTGTCAATCGTAGATGTAAATGTATACTGGGTGTTTTGTTTTTATATAACATTGTATTTTTGTTGGGATTTGAACTGATTATGTGGCATCTGATTGGTTGGGTAGGGTTGGAGATAGTCCCCAATGGCATTATACTTCCGACTGACTACAATGGGCGGAGTACGGGGGAGGCTTACGTTCAGTTTATAAACAAAGACGTGGCAGAAAAAGCTCTGCAGAAACACAAGGAAAAAATAGGACACAGGTGGGGCTCAGGGAGGGAGGGACTTGCTTTACTTGGTGGGTCATACCTCTCTTTCGTAGTTACTATGGCACTAGGTATGGAAGGTAGGTTGGTTAAGACATGCATGAACTATTCTACACGATTACCGTACCATTTGCCAATGCAGCAAATTGTAAGTTAACTTTCATACTTGTGGATGCACATATCATTCATTTGTCTCGTTGTGCATTAGTGGATTTTTAGTTTTTGGTAACAACTACGCTTAAATGGTAAATGGTCCGAATGCTAAAGCCAACTCAATCCAGTTCAGTTCTTGAGTCAATTTAGTTTTTGAGTAAATCACATTGAGTGATGGCATTAAAAAAATATAATGTATAATAATAGTATTGAGTTTGTAATACAATGTAATTAAGTTCTCATTGCAATGTAAAAATGTTCCAAGCTTCATCTCTTTCTTTATAACAGAAATTTAAAACTGTTGTTTTAAGAAATGAATGGTTTGCTCTTGTAAAACAAAATTATACTTTTATTTGGATTTTTTTTAAATGTTGACTAAAATTGATTTAGTTACTGATTTAAATAAGAAGTTAAGTCTAGGTAAGTGACTCGTATGTGATAGTTTATTTAATTATACATTGATGTGCCTATCTTTTTAGTCTGTAAACAATAAACAATGATTACATGATTGCAATGATAGTACAGGTAGTTTCTGTTCCCCGTAATTATAAGTTTGAGAACACATTAGAACAGTTTTTTTTTATATTTACATTAATTTTAATTTAGATTGACTATTAAGAGATCACTTATTATGGACGGAAAGTTGATTTTTTATATGTTAAAATTATTGATCTCCTTTTAAAAGTTATGTATTTGAGTACAACAATCTGTATAGTATCTTGAGAACCAGCTGTATTTGAATCTACATATTGTTGAGTAATATGACTTCATGCACGTTAAAATACATCAAACACTTGGTTTATTGCACACATCTAAACAAATTCTAGAAATTATAAAATACTCTAAAACTTATTTTCGTAGCCTCTTTTAAATTCAAGCTAGGATTTTTTTTTTTTAAGTAAAACCAAAACTTTTACTTGATTAATTATTTAAGAATGTAAAACCAATAATTATTAAATGTTAAAATATAAATATCCTATTTAATGTTACATATCCTAACCACTTTGGTTGGCTGACTTCAGATCACCCTTTTCTCCAAGTTCTAAACTATTTATGATAAAATCCATAGAACATTATTAGTTTGAACCGGTCTTGAAAACAATCTTGATTTAACTTAAGTGTAATTTAGTAATAAACCTATTGAGAAAAAAAAACAAGACAAATATAAGATTACTCATTTAAACTATAGATAATAAGCAGGACATCAAGTAAATACCTGAAGTTACAATTATTCGATAATCATATCAGCATGTATTCAAAATCTATCGGTATTTTAAATATTGTTCCTCGGTGTTTCATTTTACAAATAAACTAGGTTAGCAACAATTAATTAATCATTGGAAGGCTTCTTAATTCAATAACATTGTGCATTTTTCCGCACCAAGACCTTAACAACTGAAATATAATGTGTGCCATTTATTCTCCTAGCAAATAAATTAAGTATCTTTACCTAAAGTTTGGTTTAAAAGAGTTCAGTTTCAAAACACATCCATGTTCAATCAATATGTCCCTTCACTAATTTTAACACCATTTTATTCACAGTAACCAGCATTTGTAATGGTAATCTGATATTATACACTGACAAAGATGAAATGTGGTAGGTACATTGAGATCTTCAGGAGCAGTTTGGCAGAGATCAGATCCGCAGGACCTAAGATGCGGCCAATGGTCCCTGGAGGATTCAACCAGCGGCCGGCGCCTTACGATCGCAGTGACAGGTTCGGTGGCATGAACCGCTACGGAGGAAACATGGGTCCTATGTCCAGGCCTTCTAGAAATTTCAAAGGTTTGTCATGTGTACTAGATACAATAACGAGGAATCCAAGCTCAGGATATATGTTTTGGTTGGGTTTTAGAGAATTTTTCCAATAGGGGAGCAGTTATTACCGTAGGCATGGTAAGAATTGAGCCCGAGACCATAATAACTTTTTGATTTGAGGTGCCCAGTTGCCAAAAACCCCAATCATTTGAATATGTATACGATAACACTTGTAAAAAAAAGATTCAATTTTAATTCAATTTGGTATAGATGTGTAAAGTAGCATTTTTTTAACGAGTTTGAAAACCAGGCAAGAGTCTTATCCTCGAAAAAGAGGGGTTGCACAGATAATTTTTACCTCAAATGTTTATTTTTATTATTTTACAAATTAATTGTTTTGTAAATCAAATTTTAGTTAACATCATTAGATTCAGCTCTAAAAAATCTTAGTGTATTGAACACTGCTCTACATCAATTAGTTTTTAGCGAATTTTCCCTACATTGGGAAGCTATTATCTTAGGTGGCATGATAAGACTTAGGCCCGATACCATGTTAACTTTTTGTTTTGAGGTCCCCAGATGCCAAAAACACTGTTCGTTCTAATTTATCTATATGTACTTGTGTGTATCTAAAGCCGACAAAAGTAACACAGTAGTAGTTATTAATGAAGATGATTGTCCTGTCGTTAACTTTATGAATGCTCCCACATACAAACTATCTAAATATTTAAACAATATGATAAAGAACAACATAAATGTAGATACTGGTTGCAGTTTAAAGAATACATATGACTTAATTGACAAAATTAAAGACGTAGAAATCCCAACAAACTCATTGCTATTATCATTTGACGTTAGCAATATACGCAACGTCCCAACAAAAGCAACTTTAGCTTTTCTTCGAAAAAATCTAACTGAAAATAAGACGTTGAGAAAAAATGAAATAAATGATGTTATGAAACTAACACAAATGACTCTAAAACAAAACTATTTTAGATACGATTCCTCTTTTTATTTGCAAGAAGACGGTGTCCCAATGGGATCCCCCCTATCAGGACTTATTGCAGATATTTACATGACAGAAATGGAAACTACTAAAATAATGAATGGCATTAATCCCTACAGAAAGAAAATATGTTATTGGCACAGATATGTAGATGATATTTTATGTCTTTTCAAAGGCAATGAAGACGAAGCCAGACAATTATTAACATACATAAATAACTAGATGACCCGACAGACGTTGTCCTGTCTTTAATGTGAATATTAAATGTAAAATGGAATAAATACGGCGATTCCTTCGAATATCATTTTGCACCTCACGTTGACTTATTCGTATATTTCTAGCATGTACAGCACGCCGAGTTCTGCGGCCTAAGTTAGCACGTCTGATTGGTGGCATTATAACAAACAAATAGTTTTCTTTTGTTATTGTGGTTAAAAACGACTGTACACAACAAACATTTACAAAACTAAAGCTTGAAAGTATATAAAAAGATTCTGGTTCACATTATAGCACAGTTAAATTATAAGATTCCAGCTTACATTATAGCACTTTTTTACCTTGGTTATTAAATTAATTATAACAAAACAGTTTTTTTGTCATTGTGGTTAAAAACGACTGTACACAACAAATATTTACAAAACTAAAACTTGAAAGTTATATAAAGATTCTGGTTCACATTATAGCACAGTTAAATGAAAATATTCCAGCTCAAATTATAATACTTTTTACCTGGGTTATTAAAAAAGCTTTGAACTAAGTACAATTTCTAAATCCTTGACAAAATAAAAACCAAAATGTAAACAAATAAACACATGTTTTTTATTTCAATTCTTAAACTTAAGTAAGCCATTGTTATAATTACTAAAAATAACGCTTTTGGCAGTTTCATTCTTACTTATGTTTTTTATTTTTACCTAGACGTTTCGATGCCACTTTGGATATCTTCATCGGTAGGAAGGTTATGTAAACATGTTTTTTAACTCATTCAAATCTTAGTATTGATTACATATGATCAAACCAAATGGCATTGGAAATTTTCAAATATCAGGTGCTGCCATCTAGGGGATAAATTGTTAATGGTTTGGGATAAGTCTACAGGAGAACGTTGTCCCTCAAATTCTTATATTAATGATTTATTTGTTCACGAATTATAAATATAAACCCTTTTTCTCATTTGGGGAAAACCTTTCACTATATACTAAGTACGTTATGTTTCATGAAATGTATTTCATTGATATTTAATCATGATAGTTTCTTTGTAATTGGAAATTATCTCTTTTGTATCTCACAGTTTAATAAAACCATTTTCTACCAATGTTAATTTAAAGGCATTTTTTACAATTTTTAAAGTCAAATTACTAAATAATGGTTGGGTGGATTACAAATTTTCTTTCATACAAACCTTCCCCTGGCATTAAGGAACACAACAAAAAAAGAATCGTCCAATTTGGTGCACTCGTTCTCGAGTTATGGAGTCACGTCAAAAAAAGGGATTGTGATTTATTTATATAGACTTATCTACCAACATTATATTTACAAGTGAAATCCAGAAAGAAGAAATTAATTTCCCAGATGTAACAATTTCTAAAGAAGACAGAAAACCATCATTTAATATTTTTAGAAAACCCACAACATCAGACACAATCATTCCATTTCACTCAAATCATCCATGGTCCCATAAAATGGCAACTTTCCATTCCCTAATTCACAGATTAATAAACATCCCACTGAAAAAGAATAATTTTGTAAAAGAAACCAATGTGATCAAATATTTAGCTGAAAAAAATGGACACAAAAGAAAAATGATTGACAACATGATTAGGAAAAAACTTAAAAAACAAAGAGAAGAAAGACTACAAGGAAATATAGAAACCAGAGAGAAAAATAAATATATGTGCATACTAGTGATGTGTCAAAACCAAAACTCGAATCTCAAAACCACCAAAACTTTGGAAAAGTTTCGGTTTCGAGATTCGATCGGCGAGTTTCGAGAATCAAAACTCAAAACTGCCGAGATTTTTTGTGTCATTGTTGTTTTTTTAACAGAAATCACGCCCGAGTGTTGATTAATAATGTGAAGGTCAAAAGCCAACTGTCATCGGTCGTCTACCTTCACCTTTTTTGGATTGTTGATCTTTTATTTGTGAAAGAACAACTCTAACCAAAGTTTATAATTAAGCTACAAATAATTGGTTCACTAGTAGTTCTGAAACTAATATTTTTCTAGGATACTTTGACAATGGCAGTAAGTTAACTGGTTTATTTGGAGTAACTGGATTTATTTTTCATAACCATAACCAGGCAAGTAAATAGGATTTTGGAATTTGACTTTCGAGATTCGATTTTTTAAGTTTTGGTTTCGGTTTCGAGATTTGAAATTTCTGGTTTTGACTATCACTAGTGCATACCGTACAACAATTGTATGAACAAAGCTATAAGAAACACATTTAAAATTTCTCAAATTAGCATAAGCTATAAAACTAAGAACAATATTTTTAAAATGTTAAACAACAAAATAGCAAATCATCAAGATAATAAAGACGACACATATAACAGATCTGGAATATATAAAATAAACTGCAACGAGTGAAATAGTTATTATATCGGACAAACTTCTCGAAACTTCAAAGTTAGATTCAATGAACATCTACAAGCTTTTAAATCGAATAACAAAACAACGATGAAATCTAACTTTGCAGAACACTTGATAAAGTCGAAACACAAATTTACAACCTAAAAGAACATCTAACAATATTAGAGTTTGAACAAGAAAGAGAGAAGCTATTTGTCAAAGAAGAAATGAATACTTACTTTAATTTTAAAAAAAGTCCTACAAACATACTAAATACAGTTTTACCTAAACAATCAAACCCGATGTTTGATAAAATTGAAAAAATAAGAACAAGAACGTGTTCAAATCATGTAATATAGTATTTAAAGAAAATAACAGAAGAAAATAAAATATATTATGGATTATGACAACAACAAAAATCCATATGCAACTTTAAAATAATTAATTTTAACATATGATTAATATTTATTTTATTTTAAATGTGAGGTTATATTTTTATAGACTGATAATGGCCTAAGCGCACGAAACATGTCAGTCTGAAATAAAAATGTTTTTATAAAAAAAGGGTACTTTATTAAAATATGAAGATACATCTTATATGTGTGTGTGTATATATATATATATATATATATATATAATATATATATATGTGTGTGTATATATATATATGTGTTTGTGTGTCCGTTAACACGTTCGCTGCGCACGAAAAATTTTGAATTTTTTGTGGATGCTGAAAAATTTGTATTGTTGATTTATTTTCCTATGACGAATAGAATACCGACCATGTGGTTTAAAAGCATTCCAGAACTTAAGTTTAGCCGCTAATGACGTCATAAAGGTCCAGTCGATTTCAGGACCGTAGCACCCGTTGTGTGTACACATAGTTACAATCATGAAATGACAGTCACAATGTTATTATTTGGTAAAAACGTCAGGATCACTACCCATTTCATCATAGTCATCATTTCGTGAAGTGGAAGCCATTATAAAACAATATATAACACCACAGGAACACTACTCGAAATAAGCAGAACAATGCGCCAAAAAACGCACAAAATACGCGGCCGATACGAAAAGTAACGCCGCCCGACAACACAACGTGACCTGCACTACACACAGACAGTAAATTACCTGCCTCGAACAAGTGATTGGCTCACACTAACTGGTTTAGTTACAATAAAGAGCGCGAAACCGTTTCTGGCCGTGCGGCGTGCGTGCGCAGCCAAGGTCAATGGAGACAGACGCAAATTCTGGAAACTGACGCCGCCCGGCAACACTACAGGACCCCTCCTACACGCTCACAACATATCACGTGAATCAACCTGGTGCTCAGCTCAGACTGACTGGTTTAGTTTAAAAAGAGGCATGTCCCGATATATGGACACGAGCGTGCAAAATTATGCAAGGATGTCCTGATGTGGGAACATGCGCAGCGAACGTGCTAACATGATAACTTGAGTAAAAAACATCCGATTATGATGAAATTTGGCTCAAATGTGTAAAATGGCATTCATGACTTAAGTTCGAAAACCAGAAAAATCGGACCATGGGAAAAGGGGGGGTTTATGGGGGTTTTAAATTTTCCAAAAATCAGTTTTTTGCATTTTTCGCCCTACAATTTAAAAAAAACAACTTAATTTTGGTTTTGACCATCTTATAGAGCTTAAAAAGCAAATAATTTAGTATTTTGAATTATTAACCTAGGTTAAGTGGTTGCGGAGAAAATACAAAAAAAACTACTCATAAAATCTCCCATGTTAATCTTATGGGAAAAAGGTTTTTTGGCTTTTCGTCAGTTTATTTTAATTTAAACTTCACATTTGCTTTTACCAATCTGTTCAGTTTCACAAAACAATCATTTTGGTGTTTAAATTGTGATTCTACGCCCAACCGTTGCAGAGATATTCTAAGTACTAAACACAGTACGTTGTCCAATGTTATCCTTATGGAGAATAAATCAAATTTGATATCTCGATTATTTATGAATGTATGTTGATGAAACTTGGTATGTGGCTTCACGTAGTACTGGTATATTGATATTTGCACAACAAATTGAATTTTTTTTATTATTCCCGTAGCAGCAAACCTGCGTACTCAGAACCCATGTTATTCTTATAGAGAATAAGTAAAATGTAATGACTCCCTTAATTATGAACATAAATTAATAAAACTTGGTATGTAGCTTCACTTGGTTAAGTTATATTGATAATTATATAAAAATCCATTTTTCTGTTCCTTGTTGCAGCAAACCTGCTTTCTCAACCCCCATGTTATTCTTATGGAGAATAACTAGGATGTTATATAGCGCTTGTTTATCATTGGATATTGATGAAACTTAGTATGTGGCTTCGCCTAGTTAAATTCTGTTTATATTTGCACAAAAAAGAGCTCAAAAAACTAAATAAATTAGTATTTTAAATTACTATTCTTCGATTGCTAGTTACGGAGAAAATTGAAATTTTTATTTAGCGGTAAACACAGTACGTTGTCCAATGTTATTCTTATGGGGAATACAAATATAACTATTTCTCTCTTATTTACTGATCAATTTCATTAAAATTTGATATGCAGGTCAAGTTAGCATTGACTAACAGATGATGTTCGAAATGTGTTGCTATTTAACCCTTAGGGGGCAAGGGGGCATTTCCCCTCTCAAAACCACTGTGTGTAGCAACGGACTCTATAGTGCCTCCCAAAAAGGGATTTGGGTGTATATTTCTGAAAACAACTATTTTAGACAATTTTCTGTACATTTATCTATACTTCATATTCTATATTTAGTAAATAACAAATATTTTTGTCATTAAAGTTTGGTTAAAAGGGAGAAAGTATGTGTCAGTTTCCTGATACCGTTTATTTAAATAAGTACCGGGGGGCCAAGCCTTGCTCGGAGGAGCCAGTTTGTTAGATGTCTTGGAGTAATATTTCACCACTTTTCCCTACTAATAATCAAATTTTTAAAACTCATTTGCCTCTTTTCTACATTTTAGCGAATTTCCCCTATAGGGAAGAAGCTATTACCGTAGTCGGCATGGTAAGACCTAGGCCCGGGACCATGATAACTTTTCGTTTTGAGGTCCCCAGACCCCAAAAACACCATTCGTTCGAAACTGTATATATATATATATATGTGTCCGTGAGCACGATAACTCTCGTAAAAATTATCCGATTTTGATGAAATTTGGTATAAACGTCTAAAGCAACATTTATGACTTTTAAGTTCGAAAACCAGCCAAATCGCTCCATCTGAAGGGGTATTTTGGGGGGATTTTGTACCCTAAAAATGGGTTTTTTGAATTTTTTATATGTAATTTTTGAAAAAATCAAATTTTAGTTTTTATCATTGTATTCAGCTTTAAAAAACACACAACTTGGTATTTTCATCATTTCTCTACGTCAATTGGTTACCGAGATATTGAAAGTGCTAAACACAGTACGTTGTCTAATGTTATTCTTATGGAGGAAAAGAAAAATTTTATATCTCGCTTATATATGAACGTATACTGACGAAACTTGGTATATGGCTTCATCTGGTTGTGGTCTATTGATATTTGCTCAAAAAAAATATTTTTTGCCAAAGGCACCCATAGTAGCAAACCTACGTACTCAGCCCCATGTTATTCTTATGGATAATAATTAAATGCTATGTCTCCCTTAATTATGAACATAAATTAATAAAATCTGGTATATGACTTCACCTAGTTGAGTTATATTGATATTAGCATAAAAACCCATTTTTTGTCCTTGTTGCAGCAAACCTGCGTAATCAGCCCCGATGTTATTCTTATGGATAATAATTAAAATTGTATATATTGCTTATTTGTGAATATATTTTTATGAAACTTGGTAAGTGGCATTATGTAGTATTAAGACATTTATATATCTATTGGAAATTCACTGAGTACGCAGGTTTGCTGCTACGGGGGTATTTAAGGTCACTTCAGTTGTTATTTATAGCTCCAATGTCCCTTTGATTTATTTTACTCCTCTACATGATTTATTTTCAGATAAATGTACTTACCTTTTTCCAATGAAGCAGGAATCCATTTATTTTACTTACTATTGTTATTTTCAGGTCATAGTGACTAGGAAAGTATATTTTAATAACAAAATTTACAAATCGAACCCTATACACTGTTTTGATCCAATTCAAGTCGACCTATGTGTTTTTTTAGCGAATTTCCCCTATAGGGAAGAAACTATTACCGTAAGTCTCATGGTAAGACTTAAGCCCGAGACAATGATAACTTTTCATTTTGAGGTCCCCAGATGCCAAAAACACCATTCGTTCAAATTTATATATATATATATATATATGTAAAGCACGATAACTCTCGTAAAAAAGGTCCAATCTTAATGAAATTTGGTATAAATGTGTAAAGTACCATTTATTTAAATGAGTTCGAAAACCAGACGAATCGCACCATCTGAAGGGGGGTTCTGTACCCCAAAAGTGGGTTTTTGGGGTTTCCACGTGTAATTTTTATTTAAATCAAATGTTAATTTTTACCATTGAATTCAGCATAAAAAAACAAACAATTTGGTATTTTGATCATTGCTCTACGTCAATTGGTTACTGAGATATTGCAAGTGCTAAACACAGTACGTTGTCTAATGTTATTCTTATGGAGAAAAAGAAAAATTCTATATCTCGCTTATTTATGAACATAAACTGACGAAATTTGGTATATGGCTTCATCTGGTTGTGGTTTATTGTTGTTTGTTGTTTATACAAAAAAAATTTTCGCCTATGGTCCCCGTTGCAGCAAACCTAGGTACTTGATCCCCATGTTATTGTTATGGAAAATAATTAAAATGTTATATATCGCTTATTTATGAATGTATATGGATGAAACTTGGTTTGTGTAACTAAGATGAGTTAAAACCCATTATTTTGTGTTCCTTGTTGCAGCAAACCTGCGTACTCATCCCCAATATTATTCTTATAGAGAATAATTGATATTTTAAATATCGCTTGTTTGCGAATATATTTCTTATGAATCCTGTTAAGTGTTTTAATGTGTTATGTTATATATTCATTGGAAATTCGCTGAGTATGCAGGTTTGCTGCGACGGGGGTATTTATTTGTACACTCGACTCGAACTCGATATTCAAATCTTTTGCCATTTACTCGATTCGACTTAAAAAACCTGTACTCGCACATCTCTAATTTTTACCAATCAGGTCAGCTATATACAAAACAAAACTTTTGGTTTTAAAGTTATGATTCTACGTCCGACCGTTGCAGAGACATTCTAAGTGCTAAATAAAGTACGTTGTCCAATGTTATCCTTATGGAGAATAAGTAAAGTTTTATATCTCCCTTAATTATGAACACAAATTAATAAAACTTGGTATGTAGTTTTACCTGGTTACGTTATATTGATAATTGCATTAAAACACGTTTCTTATTTTTCTTGTTGCAGGAAGTCTGCGTACTCAGCCTTTAATGTTATTCTTATGGAGAATAAATAAAATGCTATATATCACTTTTTTATAAATGTATTTTTATGAAACTTGGCAAGTAGTTTTATGTGGTAGTGAGAAACCTATACATGCATTGGAAATTCGCTGAGTATGCAGGTTTGCTGCGACTGGGGGAATTTATATATTGAAAGTGATAAACACAGAATGTTGTCTAATATTATTCTTAAAGAGAATAGGTCAATTAAAAAGTAAGAACTAAGGATGGGTCAGTTGAATTTTTTATCGGTTCGGTTTTTTACAACAAACTGTTGTTGGTTTCGGTTATTTTTCTAAGAACTTACCTAATAACTGTTTCATCCATACTTAAAATTTAAGTTTCTACCTATATTCTGAAATTATCTTATATCACAGGGTAATTATCAACTCACAAATAACGTTTTCACTGAACTTTAATTTATTTTATACCTATTTCTGTGTTTCACTGGTTTACATCAATACTGCTGCAGAGACACTATGTAGGAGAGTTGGTTAAAAAGTCACAAGTAATCAATCAAAGACAAATCAAATGAATTTAAAACAAATATTATGGGTCATTACAAAATTAATTAATCGCCTAGGCTTAAAACCTTTTTTAGCCAAATAATAACAAAAAGATCTTAGGGTTTAGGTTTAGCCTACTGTAGGCCTAACCTTAAAACAAAATAAGTCTACCTGTTTTTGCTGATATTTTAGTTTTGCAGACTTAGGAAACCCTAATTAATATCTTTTCCTCCAGGAAGGATGTAATCGTAAGTACAATAGGATTATATTTACGGAAATAGTAGGACTAGAACTACCTCCAGGGTCGGAGTTATTACCAATGTCAATTGGGCTAAATGATAGATCGTCAAATAATTCTTCTTCTGGCATTCTCGACAATATTAACAAACTTTCTTAAAAAAATGCCCGACTTTATTAAATACATAATATATCTTCTCAGACGTCTCATTTCCTGTGTCAATCAAAGTTATGTAAAATCTGCTTATTTTGCCTTTTTTCAATCCGTAATGAGATATGGGCTTATTGTATGGGGCAATGCCAGTAAAATTAACAATATTCTAAACTTACAAAAAAATCCATAAGAGTAATTACTAATTCACAACCACTAGAACACTGGAAACCTCTTTTTATTAGTTTAAAAATCCAAACAATAATAAATCTGTATCTGTATGATCTTATCAAGTATATTTTTCAAAATCCACACTTTATAATGCCTAGCAGTAAAAACCACTCCCACAATACCAGAAATAAGAACTCCGCAAGTATAGATTTTAATAGACTAAGCAAGACTCTTAATAGTCATTCTGTGATTGCACTGAGGGTCTACAATCACTTGGTACGTCTGGTGCAAAGGTATAACAATAGAATTTTTCTTAATAAGTATTATCAATGGCTATTGGATAACCCCTTCTATTCACTGGATGAATTTTTCCATATGAGGTCTGTAGTGTTTTGATTTTCCAATACTCATACAAACCAATATACTGTACAATTTTTGTATTACCAATTCATCTTACCACTTGGAAATGTTATTATTATAGTAGTTTTAGTGTAATGACCAAATTATATGAGATAAGCTTTCTAAAAAAAAATACTGTAATTTTTACCTGATATTGGACCTGGCTGTCAATGGAGCTGTGATGTGACTTTGTCAGTGATCTGTGATTTGTATGACAATAAAATGATTTGATTACACAGTAAAATTGACAGTAATCCCATAGACCCTCTTACACATCGCGTTCTTCTGCTAGTGAGTGTTGTATTATGCACAGTCTGATATAAACGAATACACTCATGAATGGTATACGTGAGTTGTCGCCCAAAGACACTAAGGATCCTGGTGTCTGGAGTCAAAAACACTAGTGATCCTGGCGGTTGGAGGTAGAATCTTGTGCTATTTGCCGTTTGATTGGTTGTAATTTGTATTCTCACCACAAGAGCTAATGAGGCGCTCTTGTTCTGGGCGGTAAATTCATGAATGTAACTTATAGTTGTGATGTGCGTTCGATACATAACATATTAAAATATCGCGATAGAGATGATACGATGCGTCACTGTCACTCACAGACTAAGTCCAAACTGCAGTCGATTAGCATTTAATCTATCAAATCTGGCGTTCTTTTTAGTTTGCGTTAAGGTTAACTCATCACATAAGTTCCTCTTTTTTTAAAGAAATCAATAATTTGGAGTACGATATTTCAAAGATGAAATGTATTTAATAACACGGGTATTATAATTCAATGCCTCGATATGATATCCAATATATGATGCCAATATTTATGTCATCGAATACTTGTGTTCGATAAGCAGTAAATTCTGCCTAGACTACGGTATCAGCGTGGAAGTGTTACTAAGCACTGATTTTATACCTAAGCGAGATGACTTTTAAGTCTTTAATTGCATATATCTTTTATCGTACCATTTTGACGTATCTTGTCATTAGACTTTCACTGATACATCTCATTGACTGAGGAGCTTAAGCGAAATTTGTACAAAGTTATAATGCTTATTTCCAATGCAAACACTTACAGTGACAGTAAAAAACCGAAACAGACATTTGACCATCGGTTCTCGGTTTCAGTTTTCTTTTTTGGAAAAAAACGGTAAAACCGACAACTGACTTTAAGAACTGACACAATCACGTTATGTGCTACAGCAATACCAGACTTGAAATTTTGCATTACGTTCATGTAGTAAAGGAAGCTGAAGGGACATTTTGCAGGAATTAAAATACATTTATAAATCTCTCAAAAACTTTACTAGAACAGTTGAACAAGAAAACCCCAACTTGAACTTTGCTGCGGTCTTCCTGTTTCTGATTGTAGCAATGTCGCTTACTGGGAATAGACCTATCAAATTAATTAATATTCATTATTTTTTTGTGGTGGATCACCATATCTTGTGTTTTGTGTGAAATCTGTAAAGTAAGCTATGTGTCGTGTCTAGGTTTTAGAAAGCACAAACAAAGCAATGGATCGGATTTGATGGTTCAATCCTGAGTTTGATTGAAAATTACATAAGGCAGAAAAATGTTTAACACTTAGGGTAAGTTTTGAAACTGCTGTCAGAGGTTTAAAATAATAAATTAACTGTTAATAAGTAAAAGATTGTTATAACTTAATTAGTTTAAATTCAGTTTATTTATGATTGTCATTACTACAATGTTTGCAGGATATGGAGACTTTGATGATGGTGGATGGGAAGGCAACGGGCCCTGGAGCAATGGCAGTGGGCCCAGGGGGATGCAGGGTCGTGGAGGGCCCAAGGGCGGTGGACCATATGGCGGGGGTGGTGGTGGTGGCGGGGGGATGAACAACTCAGGAGGTTGGAACGGCGGCGGTCAGCACAGCATTCACATGCGCGGACTCCCCTTCCGGGCCTCTCAGACTGACATTGCTGATGTAAGCGATAAGATTTGTTATATACTTTTGAGATGGGAGGATGCTGGATTGCACTCTACAATATAAAATATGTATTGTTTGTGTTTTAAAATTATGTAACATAATGCTGTGTTGAATTGGACATTAAGTAGTAGGAAATATTAGAAACCTGTTTTAAAAGTACTACCTTCTAATTCCTGACTACTCATCGATGGAATTTCTTACTAAACAAAATGTCTTCACACAATATTAACATCGTTATAAAAACACATACTGTGATTAATTGGTCATCTATATAAAAAATTAAGTCATACCAAATAGTTTCTTAACCAAACCTTTTATCAGGAAATATTGTTTAAGCATTAAACTTGAATCTTTATTTATCATGTAAGCTTTACTCAAGAAGCGGTGTGATTGCAGTTCTTCAGGCCAGTGAACCCAGTGAACATCCGTATTGTGTTCGACGACAACGGCCGGCCCAGTGGGGAGGCTGACGTGGAGTTTGGCACACACGAGGACGCTCTCCGCGCGATGTCCAAAGACAAGAGCCACATGCAGCACCGATACATCGAACTCTTCCTCAACTCCACCCCTGGTGGCGGCGGATACGGTAATGCTCGTAGTCCTAATCTGACAGGCAGCCACTTCCCCCACCACTCTACCACCGCTGTAGACACACTAGACTCACAGCTCGGGTGAAATCTGATACACACTGTAAATGTGAGCTCAGACCTTATTGTTCTTTCAAGTTCTGTATTGCCTACGAAAACATACAGTAGACAGACCCCCTCTGAATCAGCCCTTTTTTTAACAGTCGATCAAATTTAACCACCTTTAGGCAAAACGTATAATGAGTTTAACACGTTCACAGCGGTGCAGTGAGGCAGGATGTTAAAAACGTAAAAACAATGAGAGAAGTACTTCTCAGCAAACCTGATAAAAATATCTGAAAAAGATGTTTCATTATTATTATTATTATTAGGGGTGTGTGAGTAGTGATTTTTTTAATCGAGTCAAGGGCCAATTATTTTTGAGTTTCGAGCGATTATTTGATATCGGTTGGTAGTTTCAAATAGTGTAATGAGATTTGGATCCCACTCCAGATTTGATAATCTAAACATGGTTTCTAACTAATACATGAGTAGCATTAAAAAGTTTTGGCCAGTACAATCAAACTCGTATTGGCAAACAAATCACGGTTTGTCATTCGTTTCTGGCCGATAAAACACGGTCCGGTTGTCATTTGGCCAGTATCACCTGGTCGAGACATCACTTATAATCATTATTAGATAACAAAATCGTTATTTACGGCAGATATTAAGTGGCCCGGTCGCCACTTTTGCCGATATTATGTACACCGTCGTCGTTTTCGGTCTTTATTATGTGATCCAGTCATTATTTTGGGCTGATATTATGTTCATCATTGTTGTTGGATTAGGAAACCCCAGCATAGCTGCTAGGCACGTCTTCCACAAGCAGGAATATTGTGCAGGTTATGGAAGGATAGGATATAGCAAAAAAGGAAAGGGTGGGATGGGACGGCAGCCAAATTGATCCTTCAGAGGGCCAACTCCCGTGGCCCTGTCACAGCTGGGATGAGGCTGAAACGGGGGACCCGCATTCTGCCCTCCAACTGATCAACTGAGAGGGTATCCATGTACAACAGCCAGGAACCATTCATTCTCAGGTTGGGGACTGATACGGAAAAATTTACATGAACGATATGATACTACTCGCTACTGGCTTGGACCCGACATTTGGTATCGCTACGAATCGAAACCAAAGTATTGGTACCCGTTACTGTAAGAGGAACGCGGGAGATAGCTTGGAGTCGATTCTCTCTATCATAAGTTACAAGAACTATATTTGAAGTTATTATTTGTGTTTATTTTGCTAAAAAGTATATTAAACAAAAACTAATCATGTTTTAACAACGTAAAAATGTACTATTTATCCGATACCGATACTCCAACTTTTCTTTCGATACCACGATAATATTGGTAGTTCCAAAAACAAAGTTTTGATACCTACTCAGATCGGAAATATCGGAACTTGTCTATCAAAGTCCAGAGTCCACAAGTCCACTAGCCGAGCGATGGCGGACAAACGACGCGGGCAAGTGTGTAGAGGTACCTTCAAGGTCACCGCTCTCCACCCCTCCCCCTCGTGACTCATCTTCCTTTTCGCGTTGCCATAGTAACGGCATGTACTTGACTGGCTTTCTTAATTTATCCGAAAAACTATGGGCCAAGCACTTGCTAGGGTTATTCCACAAGGTACATCTTGTTGCAATTGCCATTGATTATATACCTTGATATCACTGTTTATAAGTTTTATCCATTTCCCGACTTAATAACAATTTTATATATTAATTCCCTCCTTTCCCGACATTTTATTAATTTATAGGGATTTATATTGATTTTTCCCAAAATTCTAGTAATTTAAGCCTGTTAATTACCATTCTGAAATGGATTATACCCTGCAAAATGTCAATTAATTAAATAGCAATCCACTTTTATACTGAATAAAAGTTTTAACATGCATATCGAGTACTCGCCTACCACCCAAAAGACCCGGGTTCAATTCCCCGTGAAATATTCATTTGACTTTGGAAACTCGACTGCCACCGTGCTTCGGAAGGCACGTTCAGCCATTGGTCCCGGCTACATAAGTAGTTGGTCAAGCCAGAGGCACTAATGCGACCTGAAAACACTGACAACAGACCTTGCGCAGAAGGTTACACAACTTTACTTTAACATGTGTCTTTTGTGTCTTGCAGGAATGGGGAGCAAGTTCCGAGGTGGTGGATATTCAAACAACAGCAGCAGCAACCTAGGTTTTAAATACAGTTCTTTTTGAATGTGATTAATTTGGATTAACTAAGGGATTAATAAGACTTAAATTTGAAAACGATTCAGTTCCGTTGTACCGATCTAGCACAATGATGGTCAAGAGGCTACAGGGTTTGTCATTTTTATTCTGTCAAATGAATCTAACTGTGTAAGTTTATTCATTTGTCCAATCATAACTGACTCTAGATTAATTAACTGTTTATTCGACAGTTGTTTGTAAGTTTTGGTAATAACTGAAATGTGTTTTAGTTTTAATTTTTCTTTTTTACTTTGTGGATTGTATTATTGTATTATTAGGATGTGATCACTCGAAAATAAATCATGTCATAAGTATAAATGTTGGTTTTCTTTAAGTAGCATCAACATCCTCCTCAGATTTCACTTAAGCCTCATCTGAAATTATTGGCGTTAATATCAGTGTAACAGTAGCAGTTTTTTCACCATTTCCAAATCCTCTCCTCACTTGAGAGTTACAGTTTTCTGTTTTCTGATCCCGGTTTCTGTGGAGATGGGTTCCTGCATTTAGTGGCGATTTGAATTGGTTTACTTCTTAAGACTGTAGCACCAAGTTCAATCACATTTTCCTTTTCCTTTTTTCTCTCTAATTTTAAATGTTGTTGGACATACATTGTCAGGGTTGCCACCGACCGGGAAAACCGGTAATTATGCATAAACCTTGGTGACCTGGAAAAATGTGTGGATTATGCGGAAATTTTCGTCCGAACCGGGAATTTCAGGTCGCGATCGTCAGCGATTGCGTAACGCTTTCTGAATAGTAGGCAAAGTTATCGATGGGTTCTCGATTGTCAGGGACGTTAGCGAGTGTTCTCAATGATCGGCCACGTTAGTGATACATTCTCGATGGTCGGTGACTTAGCGGAGCGTTCTTTATGATCTGCGACATTAGCGATTCATTCCCGGTGGTCAGCGACGTTAGCTATATGTTCTCGATGATCGGCGACATTAGCGATGCTTTCCCGATGGTCGGCGATGTTAGCCATGTGAGTGTGAGAGCTATTGTTGAGGAAACTTTACAAAATGCACTCGCGACTGTCGGTGGAATTTTTTATTAAGATCCATAAGATTAATTTGTATGTTGTTACAATTAGTGGGTATAGAAGTGACTCATTTGTAATGAATTGCGGTCTGGTCAGAATTGTTAATCTTTTATATGGAGCTCAGTTTCTAATATGTAGTTTTTGGATGATTGGTTAAAGCATAATTAGCTCGGTAGTATGTTCAGGGCAGTTGCTTCAAAATCTTAGGTTTGTTGTCGGATTGATTCATAGCAAAAATCTTGTAAATGTTTGGAAAGTTCAAAACTGGATCCAGCTGCCATAATTATGCTTTATAAGAAAATGTTTAATTTAGGTAGTAAAAAGTTCCAGCCGCCACTCCCTACCAAGAAAAATGCCTTTGTCGTCGATAGATACACACAAACAGAATATTGTCAAATACTATTTTTTTATTCTTATAATAGATAGTACCGTATATTGCCAAAGTTAAATTGAATTTTATATAATTGGGTGTATCTGTTGACATAATTTTCCCCTCTTATCAATTGAAATGTTGTAACGTTTTTATATAGGGAAAAATCAAGTTCATTAATATAAACTATAACTGGATTTTGTTGACGGTGTCCTAATTCGAGATACTGTGGGAGAGAATGGAAATAGTGGCGAGGGGAAATGCTTCCCCTCTCCAGCTTTACCTAAAGTGGAAGATAACCAATCACAGTCCTAGCACACTCACCATTGGCTAAAGCAGTTAGTTGATTGTTTTTTTTTAACTGAAGTTTGTTGATGGTGTCCTAATTCGAGATACTGTGGGAGAGAGATGGAAATAGTGGCGAGGGGAAATGCTTCCCCCTCTCCAGATTTACCTAAAGTGGAAGTTAAGTTAACCAATCACACTCACAACACACACTCACCATTGGCTAAAGCAGTTGATTTTTTTTTTTTTTAGTAAAACTGTTTCATTACAGTTGTTATTTATAAATCAATACATTAGTTTTTACAGGGTCGCAACTCGTTATTCCTGAAACTATTACTTTGTACCTGCGATGCTTTGTACTTTTTAGGTATAAATGCTTATACCTAAACCAATTTAAAAGGGATTTGATGAAAGAATATTGAGTGAATTAAATATAATTCGATGATGTAACAGCTGTTAGTTTCACTAGGAAACACATTTTTTCAGCCACAAAAGCTGGATATAAATAAAAACTTCAATTAATTGTAAATCATCTCTTAAGTTTCTCAGCATCGTAATTTATTTGTAACATTTCATAACAAAACCACAAAATTGAAATTAGAAAAATAACTCAAAAATTTGAACAATCCATATAGATAATAAACTAATAACCAAATCATTCCAGGATGAAAATCTATTCAAGTAATACAGCATTATGCAAATTTAACTAAAAGAAACTTCTTAATCTTATGAGGGAGCGCCTTTTCCCCCAACCCCTTGGGACATTAGGCTTCTGCCGTAAAGCTGATCTGAACAGTTTGGACTGTAGCCGAATGTAACGATAGGTCGAGCTCAACGTTCGCCGCAACAAGTGTCAGCGATCAGGCCGGCCAATCCAGGGCCGTATTTAAGCATAGGTTACGTAGGTGCGTGCCTAGGGGCCCGCACCACCCATATACCACTTACAAAAGCTTCAAACGAGCGAAAAATAACATAGGTCACCAGGATGCTGACTAGGGCGATAGGAGACCTGCGCCTAGGGACCTATAGTACAGCTCCTAAATCCATCCCTGCATCGATCGTTAAGTGAATGAGGGTTATCCTTCCCCAAAAACCAATTGCTAAATACATCAGTGTATACTAGTCAAAATAGCAATTAGAAGATTTTTGTGATGTCGTAGATTAGGAATGTAATATTACTGAATTATTCATATAATTTTAGTGACCAGTGGCGTAACTCATTTTTTTGGGCCCCCCGCAAAATTATTTTCAGCCCTCCCCCCATTTATCATAATCGTAAAGTTTCACCCTATCCCTATCCATTATTCTAGATTCTGGGATAAGATTGCATGACCCGGCGTTTCCTAACCTCCAAATAAATACATAACTTCAGTTCCAGCCTCCAGCATTATATAATTTTGTGATTTAACCATAGGTTCTTATTTAGACTAGCTATAATGTTTTTAATAGTTTCATCACGTCAATTTAGCATAAAAAAGTGTCCCCACCCAACCGTGAAACCTTGAATAAGCCGTGAATTTCGATATCCTTTAAAAACATATCAAACTTGAAAAACAATAAAAAAATATCTTATCTCAGAAAATATCACAGTTGTTTTCAGATAGGGAAATTTACAACAGAATTATTTAGTAAGTTGTTAATACGCTGAATACCGCGTCGTCTGCCTACTTGCAGATTGCAGCTGTGCGGATGATTTAGGCCTGGTTCTGATTTCCATTTCCACGGTGCAAAGTAACTCGGGCATCACTGTCAACCGACTGCTGACCGGCACTTGTGTAAGACAGTTTACACGTCTTCTTTACTGTATGTCAGTTGCCTATTGTTTTGTATTAGTCGGTTTAAACAAGCGACAGTAGACAGCTACTTTAACTATACAACTGTTGTGTCACTGCGTTTGTAACTCGCACATTCCGTGTACACAGTGTGTAGTCAGCGTTGCCAATTCTAGGGTAATTACCCTTGTCGGTGATAATTTGGAACTTCGAAGGTATAAAGGGGTAATTTTACTAAAGCCTTTAAAAATATAAAAATTTATATTATACTATGTTTTATACTTACCATAATCAATGTTGTTTATTTGTGATTAAATTACTAAATTTATCTACTTTATTGACCCTTCCGATTTTCGTTACTGTGACGAATACTTAGAACTCCATTACAGAAATGAAGCTTAAGTAAGGATTACATGTAGAATGATCGCCTCATGTTAAAAATAAGGAAGAGCCACGAGTGCCAGGAGGACAAGAAGTCCGCTAAGTTTCAGTAATGTCTGCAAGTTTTAACTTCAACCAAACAATAAATAGCGCAAATAGAAAATGGGGATTATTGTCACCTGTCTCCGCCTACCTTATCCTAGCAGTTGATGGACTGAAAGATAGATAGCGTTAGCTGTTTTATAATTGGTGTTTTTGGCTGTAAATGAAATTTCATCAGCTGTTAAGTCATTTATATACTGTGATTTGTTAAGCAGCAAAAGACATTCTGAGATAAATCCGTTATATCTCGCATGATAAAATTGAGACAAAAACCTGGCTGGCGTGTGTAACTTCTATTTTCATTCTTTATTCTAAACTTAAAACATTAATTATACATCAGTGACATCTCGCGACCTTGGTTTGAAAGGGTTCTAACTGACATTTTTGCCGAAATTAGTATTTCAGTATATTATTAGTCTTAAAATTATTCTCTATGCATTGCACTTGTTTTTGTTCCTCTATGTACAATAATTAAGGAGTTACTTATTTGCCAAAGTTCTATCTGCTGCACCTAAATTGGAAAAAATACTTTGACAAGGTTCCAACTGCAAAAACAGCTGATTGCATTGACCACCTGATTCTAAATTGAAACAGAATGGTATGGGTTGTTGTGATTTTAGAAGGTTATGTTTAATTTATACATTGCCATGAATTAGTTTAAGTTATGGTTTAGTTTCACATACATTATAAGGTTAATTATGGATGAATTAAGTTCAGAAGAAAGTAGTTTAAGTGATTTGTTTGGTGACGATTCCCAGGATGAATTTATCCTTCCTACAACAGAAGAATCTAATGATGGGTTTTCACTTTACCCCAAGTAAGTAAACATTGAAAGTATTATTTGAGTTTTAACCTTACTTTTAACTGAAAAATATAATATAAAACAAAGATATACCTACGTATATTGTTTTTTAGACTTAGTATTGAAGAATTACAAACCCTCCTAAACAACTAAACCTAAACATGCAAGATTGATTTAGGCCTAAGCATTGAAGCTATTGCAATATAAACAACAATCTCAAACTTGCCTTGTTCCAGTAAGTTAAGATTATTAATTATTATTGTTCGTTTTTTTTCAGCAAGAAAAGAAAGTTGTTGCGAACGTATGGAGAAAGGAAGAAAATGCGAAATTCCAGTTTGCAAATTCCCGAACAGGACAAGGATGAACCGGATAATGCTATGCTTCCATATGCACAGGATATATTACCTATGTAAATAAGAAAAACTAAATAAGTAAATACAAAAGTTGCTTAGTAATGAGTAGGCCTAGGCCTACTTATGCTTTTATAACTTATTCAAAGGAAATGCTATCAATGTAGTCATACAGCCTACATAATTTTTGTTACCATTAACAATGAGTAGGCCTAGGCCTACTTTATTTAGCAATTAAATCTGTGGTTATATTATGTTTTTTTTATTAATCAAAATAATGGAAATTACACAATTAATTGGAAACATATTATTATTAACCAGAATAATTTAAGCATTTTTCACACCATAGTATAGGCTAATTAATTTGTTTGAAAAATAGGCACTCATATTTGTCGTAACTAAAGGTAATTGCCTCCCCTGAGCATATATGCTACAATAAGCTTACCATTTACCATTGTCATCTTCGCATCAGTCTTTTCCAACCGAACCAAATAAAAGGTTTAATTAATGATCCTGGCTAAGGAATCAGTCAGTCTTAGTCAGTAACAAGACTTCACAAGGCATCACATCCATCCTACACTCGTCATTCATTCATATTGGGCTTACAATACGCCCTACTTGTAGCGTCGTCTCATAAAATTATTTAATGATGAACCCCAGCCGCCATTTTCTTTATACTGTTCTTTTTTTCCTGTATCCTAAAAATCATAATTGACACCATTTTTTTCTTTTTTTAGCTGGTAATGTTTTTTTCAGAAATGAGTCACATCCAGTTAATGAAGATGGAGATAACACAAATGTTTTGGAAACCCCTAAGAAAAAGCCAAGAAAGGTTGTAGCAAATCCAGCAAAATGGAAATCGAATATCAGAAAGAAAAAACATCAAGCTGGTGAGAACTACATAAGCCGACGAGGTAAGAACGTTCCGGCTAAAACTGTAAAAAACTTAAAAGACTGCTTGAATTGTAAGTTTAAATGCAGTTCAAGAATTTCTAACTCCGAGCGAATAGAGCTTAATACATCATACTATTCTCTCTCATCCACTGAGAAAAGGCATTTTTTGGTTGCAACATCAGAGAGATCTTTAACGGCAAGACCCAAAAGGACCAACACCAATCCCGATTATGACATAGATGAAGACCGACCTAATGAAGACCGGCCTAATGAATACCAACCTAATGACGCCCAACCCAATGAAGACGGATTTAATGAAAACAGAGCGAGGGAGGACCAAGATAAAGACCAACTGGATGGAGATCAACGTCAAATCCGATCAAGCAAAAGAACACATTCATTTCGATACTTTTTTACGGTTAAAGGTGAGAGAATTCAAGTTTGCAAAAGTTTTTATCTAGGTACCCTGAACATCTCACAAAAACCAATATATAATGTTCACCAGTCTAAAAACCCTGAGACCAACACGCCTCAGTCAGACAAGAGAGGGAAATCTGTATCAAGCAGAAGAACCGCTAGTGGCGATGTTGAATTTGCTGTAGAACATATTGAAAGATTCCCAAAAATTGAATCTCATTATTGTCGAGCTAAGACCAAACGGGAGTATCTGGGCTCAAACTTGAATGTCACTAAAATGTACGATTTGTACCTTGAAAAATGTAAGGAAGCTTCTATTTCCCCAGTAAAACTTTCAATGTACCGACACATATTTATGACAAAGTTTAATCTGGGTTTCCAGCAGCCTAAAAGTGATCGCTGTGATACTTGTGAGAAGTACAAAATGGCTGAAAAAACTGAAACTCTGTCAGCGGACCTTATCAGTGAGTACAATTATCACATAGATAACAAAATCGCTATGCGAGAGGAATCTAAAAGAGACAAAGAGAATGACAATCCAGTGCTACTTTTTGATTTGGAAAATGTTATAACCTGTCCGAGAGCAGCTATAAGTTCTTTTTTTTATACAAGAAAGCTCAATGTTTACAACATGACAGCATATTTCAGTTTAACTGACCAGGTTTACTGTGCCATTTGGGACGAGACACTGGCTGGGAGAGCTGGAAACGATATAGCAAGCGCAGTGAGGAAAATTCTCGATGTTTTAGCTGATGAGAATGACCTTACGACTTTAGTAACATGGTCAGACTCTTGCGTACCGCAGAATCGAAACTCGATAATGTCATACGCCGTCATGGATTTTCTAAAGGAAAACAGGCAAGTGCAATCCATCACAATGAAGTATTCAGTACCTGGACATTCTTGTGTGCAGATGGTGGACAACGCGCATAGTATCATAGAGAGGGCTATGCAAAATTCTGAGTTTTACTCACCCATAGGGTTAGTAAGGATTTTGAAAGGAGCTAAACCAAAAAGGCCTTTCCGCATCATACAAATGAAAGAGTCTGATTTCAAGGATTTTGCGAGCATTGCAAAAATGATTAATTACAAAAATGTGCCCTTTTCAAAAGTAGCTTGCTTAAAATTTTCTCAGACGTACCATGAAGTTGAGTTCAAATCCTCACACATGGCTTTTGAACCCATGAATCTGGCTAACCTAAAGAGCACAGAAAAAAAAGGAGAAGCAAATAGAAAATGCAAAACAAGCAAACCAGCCAATGATAAGAGAGCAAGTTCGATTTTTGAGTCAAAGCCCAAGACGGATAAGAAGAAACAAGAAATCAGCGAGCTGAAGAAAAAGGACATACAGAACATGTTTCCTTATATGCCGATACAGGACAGGGACTATTTTAAAGCTATTTTAAAGATAGGAAGAAACTAAGGAAAGTTAAGGCTACAAAATATCACATTATGATGCTTTAACCTGTTATTCTCCTCTACTATTATATTTTTAAGCAGTTTATGTAATAAAAGTTACAGTAATGTTAACACTTTTATTTATTTTCCTTCAAAAACTTATATAACATTTGTTAAAAAAATATTTAATACCTAAAATGCATATTAAAACAAAATTGCTTTTATGTATTTTAGAATTGGTTTTGTTTGAAAAGGTTCCAAGTGCACTTGGAACTTTGTCACTTTCAATTTTACTGTTTGTGTCAGCGACAAGGTTCTAACTGACAAATTGAAATTTTTTATCTGACTCATGGGTAATAAGAAAAAACTAAAGTATATTAAATCTTATAGGTTTAGCTTCAAGGAATGTTAAAACAAAAAATGAAAACTTTATATTTATAAATTATGTTTTTATATAAATGAAAAACTAATGCTATTTTCTCAAAATCAACTCGGTGTTAGTTAGAACCCTTTCAAACTAAGGTAGCCATCTATTGGCGGCTCCCTCAAACTTCTCAAATTTTAAGCACATTTCCTTTGTTTCATACTCAAATACAGGAGTTAGATTTTGAGGGTAATTGTGACGAGGATCGAGGGTAATTCGGTAAAAAATAATTGGCAACCCTGAGCGAAGTAGAAATCGCCAGCATCAGCAGCCGATAACCGGTAGACCATGTGACTCACGACGACAATAAAACAAAGATACTCTATTAGAGTTCTTTAGTTCTTATTTTTTTAAAGGTTCACTTTTATGGTATTTACTGTGACATTGTAATTAGAATGCGGGAAAGTTTTAACTAGTATTTGACCGATGCGCCGCGTCTGTGTTGTTGTTTTACGACCGGTATAGGTTATGTTTTTTAATATTTTGACCGTGAAATTGACAATTTTTAGACCTTTAAAACCGTGAATTTGATTGTTAAGTTTGAGTGGGAACCCTGTAAAATTCCTAAGTCAATGTAGCATAAAATTCCTAAATCAATGTAGCATAAAATTCCTATGAATTAAGTCGACAATTGTCGAGTCAAAACGTGAATCCTCATCCCAGGTCAGCAATTAATTAGTTCTGTTACTGTACAAATGTGGAAAAGGTATTTAGTGTCGATCCAGATTCAGTTTGAAGTGAAATTACCGCTATAGCGTTTACGGTTGTACCTCCATGTTTTGAGAAGGATCTTGTCATGCGAGGTTTGTTGAGCTTTAGCACATATATAATTATTTGCATTAGAGTAATGTTCGCAGGAAAGATGTCTTACGAGGGCGTCTAGCTGATGCATAAATAAATCAAATAGTATAATTGTTGCCAACCTTACAGGGGATAATAATGGTACAGCTATTTTTAAATTGTCACAGGACATACAGAAAGAAAGTTTAAACCCACATCTTGATTTAAACCTATAATCCATTAATCTAATAACACAAATCATTTTAAAAAAATAGTTTCATAAAATAACTGCTGATAAAATTATGTAATTACTTAAACAATGTTTATTTTGATTACTATGATGAGGAAAATATGGTACTCGTACGATACATATCATGTTTCCAACAACACTGCATGCAGATTGGATTGGTTAAGACATGACCTTACAGCTGTTTTTACAAGGTCTCTTCCGGTCAGCTAGAAAAACTTAAATAAATCGACTGCGCAAACCTTTACGAAGTATGTATGGATGTTGCTCATCATGAGCCCCCGATTTAACATTTATAACTACCCTAATGCTTATTCACCCTCAAAAACACAGTTAAAAACTTTAGTGACTCTACTAATAAGTTTTTAACTACTAATTGTTATGCAAAATTATGATATATTTGTTAAAATAGCACACTTTAAAGTTTACTTTTAAAGTAATTGAAATCGAGAAAAATTAAAATAATAAAACTTATTGCAGTTTTTAAGTGTGCAATTTATTAAACACTAAGCACATCGAATGAAATATCTATTACCAGGCTAAAAATTAATTCTTAAAGTTTTACTAACAACTTCATTGATATTTTGAAGTGTTTTGAAGATTAAATATAATAATTTCAACCCATTATGAGGGCCCGCCAGAGCTTTTACCTCGGCCCGCGGGCCCCGCCGCCTCGGTTTGCGGGCTCCTTAGGCCCATGGGCCTCCCACACCTCGGGCCCTGCGGGCCCGGCTGTTAGTGAGAGTAATACCATTTTCCAGAACCTGGGTTTTTCCAGAAAGGCGGGTAATGTAATTTTGTTGGAAACTTAAAGCTCTTCAAACCACTAAATTTGAGTTAAAACCGCTTGAGCAGTTTTTAAGAAATTTGGATTTTTCATGTTTTTTATTGGTTTTGGGGGGATAACAACCATTAAAAATCATAAAGTGAAAAATATGAAAAAAGTTCTGGAAATATTGGGGATTATATTATTTCCACTAATAACTAAAATTCAAAAAGATTGACGAAAACAATACTTTCTCCATACACTATGTATAAGGGGGAAAGTAAAAATTGCAAAATATTTTCAGTAAGTCTATTAAAATAACCATGGTTTTCTCCATTTTGTTTTTATATCATAATAATGGTTGCTCTATTATTATCAGCTGGGGCCTTATCCGGCCACATTGATTGGGGTTTTGAACAGAATTAAGTAAAGATTACAAGAGCTTTGTGTTTGATGTATAAGTGTAATCAAAATTAATTAGGTTCGAATTTAGCATATTTTTGTTGCTCGCATGTCTCAACTTTGCGAATTCATCCTACTTTCTTCCTACCTTTGTCCTACTTTTCAGGGCTCAAAAATCGCTGGGCTCCCTGCTATAACTACTACCATTGACTATAAATACTGAAGGAGACATCCCATCCATATGGTCCAGCTGTCCCACTTTTAGTGTATGCTAGAATTTAAAATTGAAGTAGTTTGATTAGGTCACTGACAGATTGTGCTGTTGTCAACTATGTATTTTAGTTATTTACGTTAACTTTTAAAATATTTCCACCGCAGAAAGCAACTAATAATCAACTTACGGTTGCTTCCTGACACACCAACTGTTGTATTAACCCCTCCTTGAGAGGATAAGTAATAGTTGACACCAGTATACTCTGTTGGTGATTGGTGTAAACTACGACCTCTTTCAATCCTGGCATACACAAAACTAGAGACACATTTTACAATGGCAATGGGAAGTCTACTTCAGTATTTATAGTCAATGCTACTACTATGTACTATGTATCATTTAACGAACTTAACCCTAGCAGTGGCCACCCAAAAACTGTAGAATGGCCAACCAATTTTGGCGATTTTGCAGACCTTTTTTTGAAAATTCGTATAAATTTGAAATGAGAACTAAACATAGCCAACCACATATTCATTTTGTTGAGAAAGAACAGGGAAATCTGATAATAGTCAAATAAAAAAGATCTAAGAGGTAATCTTTTCAGCAAAGTAAAAAAAATTAAAAAAAATTGAAATTTCTTTTTGAAATTTCAAAAGCAGCCTCGGTAAAACTTTTTCGTCCGATTTTTTATGGAAAATTCATTATATACATTTTGTAGACAATTCAATTCCCTACATAGAAATGTATAATATGTTGGGAAAAAAATTTTATTTGTAGGTATTATGTAAGTATATACGGAAAACCGCAAAATGTGAAAATTGTACAGTGTTAGTTAGTACTGTAAAAAGGTAATGTAAATATGTATATGCTAATAATAATATGTATATGTTTGTAAAGATAATGAAAGAAGAAATGTAAAAAAGTCATAAAGTTGATGATGAAAAATTGTTATCACTTATGATTAGATGAATTTTGGAAATTTTAGGGTATTCGGAAAAAAAAAGATTCTACGGTATTTAGTATATAACTTTTTTTAGAAATTTATTCCTCCAAATACTATATATACATTTAGTGGAACATTCAATGCCCTACATAGAAATGTATAACATGTTGGGGAAAGAATTTTATTTGTAAGTATTATGTAAGTATATACGGAAAACCGCAAAATTTGAAAATTGTACAGTGTTAGTACTGTAAAAAGGTAATATAAATATGTATATTAAGCTAATAATAATATGTAGGTATATGTTTGTAAAGATAATGAAATAAGAAATGTAAAAAAGTCATAAAGTTGATGGTAAAAAATTGTTATCACTTATGATTAGATGAATTTTGGAAATTTTAGGGTATTCGGAAAAAAAATTCTACGGTATTTAGTATATAACTTTTTTTAGAAATTTATTCCTCCAAATACTATATATACATTTAGTATATTATATCTATATATTATTCCTGCAGGTATTTAGAAACAATAAAATATATAAATATACATATACACAGGGTAGTGGCATATTATATAAGAGATAACGTGTGATTGTAGGTCTGGTCACCATATAGGAAAAATTACAAAATTATTATTTTTTATATTAGGCCTACTCAATAATGAAATACATCCTACCTTACAATTGTAAAAGTAATAAAAATAAATATAATTACTCACCCCCTTCCCATTATTATGTTATCCTGTTGGTTTATATCGCACTCGTATATTCGTGACATTGTACGAAAAACACAACTTTTTACAAACAATATTTCACACACTTCAGTAATATTTATGCATAATAAAATGCATAAAGATTACTGTTATATACACACACACACACTTCACTAACACTAACACTCCGAAATAATACAGGATTTAGCAATAATTCGCGGATAACACGCGAGCGCAAACTCACATAGGACGGCGACAAAATCACGAGATGGCTGACTTCTACGCATCAGATGTCAGAAGAGTGACGCATTTCCTTCGTCTTCCAGAGCGCAGCCGGAAAAGACGATGCGCAAGGCTGCCAATGTCAAAAGCTAAATTTCTTCCTCTTCAAAATGAAATATTATATGACTAGTATTTATAACTTGCACTGGATGTAATTCGTATTTTCCACACTAGCGCATTGCATCTGTTGGCCATTTGTTAAAAATTCAGAAAACAGCTGTGTTCATAAAATCGTAACTGTTGTGCAATCAATATTTCGTTCTAAAAATCAATACCACAGTGAAACTAAACTCTTTGGCTATGCAGTGGTACCACCCGCAACATCCTAAGACAAAAATTACCCGAGCAGGGTAATTCCAAAGTAGTCGTGTTTTTACATTTTCCGAGCGTCGACTGCAGGAATGGCGTAGCGGCAAAATTTCATTGTAATTATAATCGTCGTGACATTGTCATACAACTTGTAAACGGTTCATTTATGTAATAAAATTAAAGTTCAGAATGTGATCTTTCGAATGGTATAAATATTGTTCACTTCTGAGTTGACTATTAATGTTTTTTTTACCGTTAAAAAAATTTCAACCCGTACTATCGTATTGCGCTTGTGGCCATTTCAGGCATCACGTGAACCTAGCGCATTGCGCACCATGGCCACGGCTAGGGTTAAAGGAGAAAATTATAAATCTGATAATTTTGGGCAGTATCGGAATGTTTAAGCTACAAATTGTTACAAATTTCATGACACGTTGCCTGGTTCTCAAACTAAGGCCTAGTTCCCGTTCAAGATTTCTCCCATATGAATAACATGGGGAAGTTTGAGGACTGAATACTTTAAATCATTAAACAAACTTAAAGGGAGAAAATTATAAATCAGACAATTTTGGGGAGTATCGGAATGTTAAACCTTCAAATTGGTACAAATGTAAACCACACGTTGCCTGGTTTTCTCAAACTAAGGCCGAGTTCCTCAAAATCCTAGATAAAAATTCTCTCATGTGAATAACATGAAGAAATTTTAGGAATTTATACTTTGTACCATTTAACGAACTTAAAGGGGGGGGGAAATGATAAATCGGGCAATTTTGGGGAGTATCGGAATGTTTAAGCTTCAAATTGGTACAAATTCTATGACCACACGTTGCCTCGTATTCTCAAACTAAAGCCGAGTTCCTTAAAAAATATCCTCCCATTTAAATAACATGGAGCAATTTTTTAAATGTCAATATTTTATCAACTAAAGCGGTATTTTTTAGTTTTATATTTTCCTGTTAATCTGCAGTGTGAAAGCTACAAAATTACATATTGATTGTCTAAATCGGTTGAAAAATAACCACGTGGTGGGCCTAAAACGAAATTCCGTAGCTAATTAATATACAGTGTGATTGAAAAGTCCCGGAACAGTGTAATTTATTTTTACCATTATAGATAAAGTAATGAGACTTGGTATATCAATAATAGCCATAAATGTCAACTCTTTTAAGCTATTATAACTTTTTTATCTCTTAAGGGGGACGGCCCACGAGGAGCCAGACCAAATTCTTAAATAGCAGCATAGTTCGAGTTTGGTATAAAATTAAAGGTCTTATTTAGTAGAACACATTGCCGCAAACCGGACCTCAATAGGACTCTAACCAAAATGGCGTCGTTTTAAAGTTATTCGTCATTTATCCAAATAAGCCATTCTCTTACATAAAGATAACATTAATTTAATGTATTGGAATTGAAAATTTAGTACTTACAGTAACAGAAAGTGTTCAAAATGTTGTCCAATTTTCTCTTGGCAATAGCCCAATCTGTGGTAGAAGCCTTCAATAACTTTTTGAATCATCTCAGGAGGTATTTGACGAGTTTCTTCTGTGATGCGGTTAATTAGTTCTTCTGTGTTGGCAGGCTTAGTTATAAAAAACCCTTTGTTTTAAATAACCCCATAAAAAGAAGTCAAGAGGATTTAGATCTGGCCACTCTATTTTTCCCCTACGTCCTATCCAACGATTGCGAAACTCTCTGTCAAGCAGCGCTCGTACTGGTAAAGCATAATGAGGTGGTGCACCATCCTGTTGAAACCATACTGTGTTATAACTTCGACCCAACACAGCACGTAAAGCCGGTATAATGGTTTCTCTCAACATCAATTCATATGAAACCCCATTCAAATGTCCATTGATTATGAAAGGTCCAACAATATGATTGCTAACTATCCCAGCCCACACGTTAACTTTTTGGGGTTTCTGGGTATGGCTTTCCCTCATCCAGTGAAGATTGTCGTCGCTCCAACAACGACAGTTATGCCTACTTACATCCCCATGAAGTGTAAAGGTAGCTTCGTTTGAAAATACAACTTTTGCTAAGAAATTTGGTTCTTGTACATACCTAGCCATCATTGTCTCACAAAATTCGACTCTTCTGTCAAAATCGCTTCCGAAAGCTCCTGGACCAATCTTACCTTATGCGGATAATAGTGGTTTTGTTTTAAAACTTTTAACACTGAAAACTGGCTTATTCCGTGATAAGTTGCTGCAGTTCTTGTTGAGTGTGTGGGCTCTTCGACGAAACTTTGTAATACTTCTATGGATGTATCTTCGTTAGTAGCAGATAAAGGTCTACCACTTCTTGGACGGTCTTTAACATTGCCGGTATCTAGAAAACGTTGGACTGTTCTTCTTATGGTAAACTTTGATATTGGTGGCCTGTCCGGAAATCTGTCATTAAATAAATGTACAACTTCTTCATATGATCGTACACGGTCACCATACCCCCTCATCATAAGCAGGTTTATTCTCTCAGTCTCAGACAGAGACATGCCTATCACAAGATACACAACTAGTCACTGTTAACAATTCCCAAATTTACACTGTACAAATATTAACTCGTTTTCACAAAGGTCGACTTTGTAACATCTCATGAGGCAAATGAAGTTTCCTGTTTAAACGCATTCTACCCTCAGAATGATAAGATACACAGTTAATGACCCTACAGTTGGAATTTCAGCAGGAATATCAACAACAACGTTCACTGAATAGAAAGGATGTAAATACAAATGAGTTTTCAATACTAATACACTATCCCGGAAATCCTATTGTTGTGATGATTGTTGTCAAATTTGGTCATACTGTTTACTTCCTATTACAACAGTATCAGCTGTTTTCCCTCCTTGGATAAATGACGAATAACTTTAAAACGCCGCCATTTTGGTTAGAGTGGATCTTTCGAGGTCCGGTTTGAGGCAATGTGTTCTACTAAATAAGACCTTTAATTTGATACCAAACCCGACCTATACTGCTATTTAAGAATTTGGTCTGACTCCTCGTGGGCCGTCCCCCTTAAGGGATAAAAAAGTGACAATAGCTTAAAAGAGTAGACATTTATGGCTATTATTGATATACCAAGTCTCATCACTTTATATATAACGGTAAAAAATATATTACACCGTTCCGGGACTTTTCAATCACACTGTATAAGATAAGATAGTTGGCCCAGGGTATATACCTATTTTTTGTAGAAAGCATAACAAAGATGAGATATAACTTTAGTAAAAATACCCCCGACGCAGCAAACCTGCATACTCAGCGAATTTCCAATGCATAATATATGTCTTAATACCACATTAAGCCACATACCAAGTTGCATACAAATATATTTATAAATAAGTGATGTATACAATTTTAATTATTCTCCATTAGAATAACATTGGGGATGAGTACGTACGTAGGTTTGCTGTAACAAGGATCACAAACAATTGGTGTTTATGCAAATATAAATATAATTCAACTAAGTGAAGCCACATACCAAGTTTGATCAATATTCATGCATAAATAAGCGATTTATACAATTTTAATGATTCTCCATAAGAATAACATGGGGATGAGTACGCAGGTTTGCTGCAAAAAGGCACACAAAAAATGGGTTTTTATGTGAACATCAATATAGCTCAACTAGGTGAAGCCACATACCAAGTTTTATTAATTTATGTTCGTAATTAAGGGAGACATTACATTTTACTTTTTCTCCATAAGAATAACATGGGGGCTGAGTACTCAGGTTTGCTGCTACGGAAATAATCCTTAAACATTTTTTTGTTATGCAAATAACAATAGACCACAACCAGATGAAGTTGTAAACCAAGTTTCGTTAGTTTTCGTTCATAAAAGCGAGATATCATTTTTTTTAATCCTCCATAAGAATAACATTGGACAACGTACTGTGTTTAGTACTTTCAATATCTCTGTAACCATTTGACATAGAGAAATGGTCAAAACACCAAATTGTGTTTTTTTAAGCTGAATCCAATGGTAAAATTTTATTTCAATAAATATTACATGTAACAACTTCAAAAAACAAATTTTTGGGGTACAAACCCCCCCCCCAAAATACCACTTCGGATGGGGCGATCTGTCTGGTTTTCGAACTTAAGTCATAAATGCTGCTGTACACGTTTGTACCAAATTTCATCAAAATCGGACCTTTTTTTCGAGAGTTATCGCACCCACGGACATATATATATATATATACAGTTTCGAACGAATGGTGTTTTTGGGGTCTGGGGACATCAAAACAAAAAGTTATAATGGTCCTGGGCCTAGGTCTTACCATGCCGACTATGGTAATAGCTTCTTACCTATACGGGAAATTCGCTAAAAAATAATATACTTCGTAAAAGTTATAATTTGTTTCTAAAATAGCACTTTTATTAGTGAATTTCCTTTGGAAAGTGAACTATTAGCATGACCCGCACGGTGAAAGCTAAGCCCGGGACCATCAAAGAAGTTCCTAACGTGACCCCCTGAACACGTTTTGGGGGGTCGTTCATAATTTTATATATATATATATACATAGACATATATATATATATATATATATATATATATATATATATATATATATATATGTTTGCACTCTAGCGGTCGCATTTGTTGTCCGATTTACTTCAAATTTGGTAGGGTCGTTCCTTTCTGTAATCAGTTGGACAAGTTCGTTGGGCAAAACAATCGGAAAATTCTAAACCCCTTTTTTGGGGGATTAATCTTTCAAATTTTGAGTTTTGGGGCCCAAAAAGGGTCAGAAAAGCCCCGTATGTAAAATGAATGCATGTAAAAAGATGGGAATTGGAGAGGCAAAAGTTTTAAGCCCTCTCTCGTCATTCTAGCATAAATATTTACCGAGTTATTAAAGAAAATGTGTATCGACCAAACACAGTACGTTGTCTTATGGGGATTTTACATTAGAAAAGCCTGTTATTCATTTGTTGGTGTACTTTTATCAAACCAACAACCTCACGCCTACTTTAAAGCCTGACTGGACCTTCTCCTAACCTTATAATGCGCAAAACTGTATTCCCTGCATTGCAGGTAAATAGAACCATAAGCATCAGAACAGCCAAAAAATCAATGTTTTCAGATTTGAATAAAAATTGGAATAAATGTATGTTTTTAACTGATTTTGAGTTTTTATAGTTTTTTATGTGGAAATTCACTTCCCTCACGTCAGCGTGCTGCGTGCGAACTCGTTTATATTTTAAATCGTTAAAGGTGTCGCAAGTACATAACAAATTCTGCGCTAGTTACCTGGAATTTTGAGATTTTTACCTGGGATTATGCTTGAACTTTTAAAAGCAACTTTGGTGGCAACCCTGATTGTGGTTGTTAACAAAATAGTTCATGTTCTTATCCAGTTTATCTTGACTTTTTCATTTTGAATTCTAAATTTGGTACTTAATTTAAAATATGCATTTTTAGCGAATTTACCCTATAGGGAAGAAGCTATTACCATAGTCGGCATGGTAAAACCTAGGCCCGGGACAACTTTTCGTTTTGACGTCCCCAGGTGCCAAAAACACCATTCGTTCAAAACTGTATATATATTTATATATATATATATACAGGGTGTCACAAAAAAGTGTGATGGGCTATACAGAACCTAATTCTACATGCAAAAATAAGTCAAAAATGAAGAATAACATTTTTTGGATTTCGGCTTAGTTTAGCCTTAGCCTTAGTTTAGTCTTAATTTTTCAAGACACAAAATTTTTTGTATTTATTATAACAAATCCAACAAAACAAAAATGAATAAAATCGGTTCATAAATAAAGAAGCTGTGTTTATTTTAGTAATTTAGACTGAAATTACTTAATTACATTACATAAATTATTACATTACATTTAATAAATTTTAATATTAATAATAATCATTTGTTGTTTAAAACAATGGAATGAAAAGGATACACCACATGTAGGTAGGCAATCAATCTACTAATCAATCTTGATTAATTTTATTTCTCCTTTTTACTCCACATTAACAGCTGATATGCATTTAATCAGCTGTTATAACAAATCCATTGTTGACCTGCCACACATTATTGCTGTTTTGTTCACATCCAATTGCTGCTTAGACGTTTACGTAACTAGCTCATAATGCCAGTAGAGTTTATTGCTGTTTTGTTCACATCCAATTGCTGCTTAGACGTTTACGTAACTAGCTCATATGCCAGTAGAGTTTACAAACGCGGAACTAGTTGATATCCACTTAATGTATGGACTGTCAGATTGTAATCGAGCGCTAGCCCGACGTTTGTACTCTGAACGTTTTCCAAATCACCGACTGCCTAGTGAAAATACATTCTTAACAGTGCACGACCGCCTCACACAGAATGGTTCATTTACCACTCCGCCTTTAGGTCGAGGTAGACCTCGAACAACAAGAACGTTGGAATTGGAAGAAAGAGTGTTGCAAGCTGTCGAAGACGATCCTTCATCAAGCACAAGAAGAATTGCATCTGCCGAGGGAGCTGACCACTCAACGGTATGGAGGATTTTGAAAAGCAATCTACTTTATCCTTACCATGTCCAACGGGTTCAAGCTCATTTAGAAGAGGACTACCCAAACAGACTGCATTTTAGTCAACAGATAGAAAATAAATGTACTAGGAGTCCGCAGTTCCTGTCTTCAGTACTTTTTACAGATGAAGCTGGGTTTAACCGAAATGGAATCTTGAACTTCCATAACACCCACCAATGGGCGGACGAGAACCATCATACAATAGTGCAGTCGAGGTTCCAGCATAACTTTTCATTGAATGTTTGGGTGGGCATTATTGGGAATAATTTTATTGGTCCAGTGTTTTTACCAGCAAGGCTGAATGGACTTAACCTATTTGCACTTCCTTCAGAATGATTTAGATGATGCCATGGAAGAAGTGCCCCTAAACACACGTCGAAACGTGTGGTTTTTGCACGACGGTGCACCTCCTCATTTCAGAAATGAAGTAAGGAATTACCTGGACCAGCGATTCAGAAATAAGTGGATCGGTCGTGGTGGCCCGATAGCATGGCCAGCAAGATCGCCCGACTTGAATCCCATAGATTTCTTTGTATGGGGACATTTGAAAACAATGTATGCAATGCCTGTAAACAATGTTGAACAGCTGAGGGAGAGAATTGAAGATGGATGTCGGAGGATAAGAGAAATGCCTGGAGTGTTGGAGCGGGTACGAGAGTCAATGGGACGACGATTACGGCAGTGCGTGATCGCCAATGGAGGTCACATTGAACACCTACTATGAAGGGCAAGTGCCTACCTACATGTGGTGTATCCTCTTCATTCCATTGTTTTAAACAACAAATGATTATTATTAATATTAAAATTTATTAAATGTAATGTAATAATTTATGTAATGTAATTAAGTAATTTCAGTCTAAATTACTAAAATAAACACAGCTTCTTTATTTATAAACCGATTTTATTCATTTGTGTTTTGTTGGATTTGTTATAATAAATACAAAAAATTTTGTGTCTTTAAAAATTTTGATTTAGGTACCGGTTTTCATGAAATTTGGCATAAAAAAATTCAAATGGCCGCCATTTTGAAATTTGGAAAGGTAAAAAATATTTTTTTTTTACAAATGTTACTTACTTTAGTGTAAACACTTTTGCTAAGTTTCGTAAAAATATCTCATTGGGTTTTTGAAATAATAAATATTTTCCCAAAAAAACAAAATGGCGGATTATAGCTAAACTAAGCCGAAATCCAAAAAATGTTATTCTTCATTTTTGACTTATTTTTGCATGTAGAATTAGGTCCTGTATAGCCCATCACACTTTTTTGTGACACCCTGTATATATATATATATGTCCGTGGGTGCGATAAAACTCGTAAAAATAGTCCGATTTTTAAGAAATTGTATACAAACATGTAAAGCAACATTTATGACTTTAAGTTCGAAAACCAGCCAGATCGCTCTATCCAAAGGGGTATTTTGAGAGGGTTTTGTACCCCGAAAATGTGTTTTTTTAGTTTTTCCATATTTTAGTAAATCCAATTTTTGTTTTCACCATTAAATTCAGCTTAAAAAAACAAAAAAATTGGTGTTTTGATCATTGCTCTAAGTCAATTGGTTACAGAGATATTGAAAGTGCTAAACACAGTACGTTGTCTAATGTTATCCTTATGGAGAAAAAGAAAAATTGTTGATCTTGCTTATTTATCAACTTATCCTGACGAAACTTGGTATATTGCTTCATACCGTTGTGGTCTATCGATATTGCACGAAAAACAATTTTGTTGCTGATAGTTCCCTCAGCAGCAAACCTGCGTACTTAGCCCCCATGTTATTCTTGTAGAGAATAAGTAAAATGTTATCTCCCTTAATTATGAACATAAATAAATCAAATTTTGTATTGGCTTCATCTAGTTTAGTTATAACAAAATTTGCATAAAAACCCACTTCTTATGTACCTTGTTTCAGCAAACCTGCATCCTGAGACGCTATATTATTTTTATGGAGAATAATAAAAATGTCATAAATAATTTTTTTTATAAATGCATATTGATGAAACTTGGTATGTGGCTTTAAGATACATTTATATGCATTGGAAATTCGCTGAGTACACAGATTTGCTGCTACGGCGGTATTTATATTTGTTTTATCAAGTGAGATATGGCTGAAACCATTAAAACTAAATGGAACCACCAAGCCTGGGTGGATATGGTTGTTTGGAAGTTTTGGCCTATAATAGCGGCCAAATAAATTTCCAGTTGAGGGTGTGGTTTTCAGGCTATCTAAGATCAGCCAATACTAGACCTGCTGCATTGCCAAAACTCCACACCAGCTGATCGGAATAACATTCAAGTGGTGTTTTTCTATGACAAAATGGCAACAGTGATAGCGTACAGCCATGCTATTGGCTGCACAGCCCAACTGTCAATTTATTCGTCTGCTTTAGGTAGGGGGGGAGAGAGGGAGAGACTGTTCAGTCTATGTAATTTTTGAATTAATCTTGTCACCAAAGAAAATTTTGAATTGTTCATAAATTTTAGGTTCTAAGCAAAATTACAGTATCACTGCATGCAGGAATGCTTTTTGTTTTTGATATACTTAAGTTTAAAAAAATCTTATGCACTGGCATTAAGTACAGTTCGCGCCACGGTGCTTGACGCCTGGGAAAGGCGAGAACCAACTCTAACTTCTCATAATTAAAAGCAGACAAACACGAAAATATCTAAAACCAATATTTTAAAATTATTTAATTTAATTTTGGTTTCTGTTGACAAAATTATTCTGTAACACTAATGGTACTAAGCCATATAGAGGCGAAAAGTCATTCCAGAGCATACGCCAACCAAGCGCCAAGCACTGTGCCCCGAACTGTACTTTAATTCTCTGCCCTCAAAAATAAAAAGCCTATTAGATTTTAATAAATTAGAAATTTTCAAGACTATTGTTTCTTTGTAGAAGTACTTTTTGAGAGATGATTCTTAAAAGATAGTAAGATTATTATTGCTAGGGTTATATACATGTTAACGTTAATGATGTTGTTTAGTTAATCTGATGCCATTCTGTATATGTGAGGCGGAAAGCAAAAAGGGACCTTATCGCGGCATAGGGAAAATTTCAGTACAAGCAGTTTCATTGAATGAGGTCAAAAATATCGATTTTTGGTTGATTGCGGTTTAATATGCTACATTTCGTTCTTTACCAGTTGTAATCGATTACAAAATTGTTGTAAACAGATGAAACACTCAAAATAATGAATAAAGTAGTCTTTGTTCAAGTTGGGAAAAGGGACCTCTTCACGCTTATGGGAAATAACATGGGCCGCGAACAGGTCCCTTTTCTCAAACACATCAGATAACTAGACAATACTTTAAAAACCGTTCTCTGAAGAATTCTAGCAACGACGAAGTGAACTACTTCGTGTTTATTGTAAAATGAGAACGTTGTCTGGTTATAAAAATCCCTGTCTCGACTTCAGGTACCTTTTCTTTGCAGGTTTAACCCTTTTACTGCCGACCATTTTTTTTATGACGTCGCCAAAAATGCCAGACCACTATTAAGATTTACTTGCCAAGACTGCCAGGTTCAATTAGACCAAATTTCACGTTCACATTAAAAAATTTGTAACTTTTTTATTTTTCATCAGAAATTTATAAGTTAGGTCTTGTTTTATTTGTATTGAGTTGTTTGTTTCAAATAAAATATATATTTTGGTGTATGTAATAGTTTTTTAGTTAAAATATATATATACATATATACAAATAAAAAAAATATATATTTTTTTTAGTTTGGACTATAAAAATTACCTCTAAAACTTATACCTCAACCAATTTTATTTATACATGTTGTAAAACAGGCATTAGTAAACACATACCCAAATTTTCATGCCATTACCTTGATAAATGCAGGAATTCTGATGTTTTTTTCAAAATTTATTCATATTTTCAAAATTGAACATAGATGCATATATAATTGACAATTTTTTTTTACAAAAACATGTACATTTGGCTTCTAAATTGAAAAATGTTGTAAGGAACATAAAATAACACTAAAAACATACTAAAATAATTAAACTAACAACGACAAAAATATTTAGAATATTTGAGAAAATTTCACAAAAAACCCTTTCAACACCTGTGCTCACCAAAACAGGTAGGGCGAACACCTATTTACGATGGTATTTTCACTTACTGGCGATCTACTCCGCTTGTCCATTTTCGTAATGACATCAAAACTTTACTCACTAAACCACGGATAAATTCACAAACATAACCAACAAACCAACACCAGTAAACATAAACAACAATTATTGAAAGACGGACGGCAGACAACACTCACTACACAGAGCAACTGTCGACTATGCACAGATGGTAGGGGGAATCAATGAGTATAACTTTATAGGTTATACAAGTCATAGAGTATAAATTGTACTTTTCTATGTTCCTCATAGTCTTGACAACGAGTATCTCAAGTTTCGTGGCATTTGGTAAACATTTAAGGCCAATAAGTTAAAAATATTAGACGTGCTTTATTGCGCACGTCGGCGATTCTCGCACAATTAGTGACGTGCGCATATGCGCACGTCGGCGTTTTTCGCACCATTCTCGACGTGCGCATTTGCGCACGTCGGCAGTAAAAGGGTTAAAAACCACCTACTCTTAGTAGTTGTATTAACATACCTAAACTATGAATTTAAAACTATGATTTTTGTATTATTAACTATTGATAACTATTATTAATTATTACATTTATTTAATTTGTGATAAGTTAATGTATTGTCCAAACAATAAATGTTGGAATATAGAAAGAAGTACAGGTGGCAGCCCTGCAAACCGCTGTCAGCTGAACCACAGCGATGCAGACAGTTTTGTTGTTGTTTACGTTTAGTATGATGGAATGTTTTGGTTGTGACGAAGCGACGAAAACGTTCGACTTAAGAGGCTCCAGTCATGAAATTTTTCGCGTTTCTACCTGCTTCCCTCATAGGCCAATGTTAACCTTCAAAGCCCGTTCCTCTTCAACTGATTATTCGATATCGTTGATTTATGGCTCATTTTAAAGAGCAAAAATATACCTAGCGATTTCAGTAAGCAGAATTTCGATATCGCAAATAATAATCGATCAATAAAATTCCAAAATATTCAGTATTTACGATTTTGCTATGCGCAAACTTTTTATGATAACGAAATTCTGCTTACTTAAATCGCTAGATATATTTTTGATATTTAAAACAAACCATAAATAATCAATTTCGGACAACCCGTTGAGGATGGACTTTGGAAGTTAACATTAGTCTTATGGGAGAAGCAGGTGACTGGAGCCCCCTCTTAAATAAAGAAGATGGATGTTTATGAGAGACTTTTTTATGTAATTTTTAGAGGACATTTTAAGCTAATTTATATATAAATTTAATTTCTTCAATGATATTAATAAAGGGTTTGTGTTACTGTACTTTGAATATTTCATTTGTGTTTTTATCAATATGCCCAATTTAAACAATATAAATATGTTGACAAGTAAAAGATACCTATTAGCGAGTTTCCCCTATAGGGAAGAAGCTATTACCGTAGTCGGCATGGTAAGACCTAGGCCCGGGACCATGATAACTTTTCGTTTTGAGGTCCCCAGACCCCAAAAACACCATTGGTTCGAAACTGTATATATATATATATATATATATATATATATATATATATATATATATATATATGTGTGTGTGTGTCCGTGAGCACGATAACTCTCGTAAAAATGATCCGATTTTGATGAAATTTGGTATAAACGTGTAAAGCAGCATTTATGACTTTAAGTTCGAAAACCAGCCAGATCGCTCTATCCGAAGGGGTATTTTGGGGGGGTTTTGTACCCCAAAAATGGGTTTTTTGAATTTTTTACATATAATTTTGGAAATAGTCAAATTTTAGTTTTTACCATTGGATTCAACTTTAAAAAACACACAATTTGGTATTTTGATCATTTCTCTACGTCAATTGGTTACCGAGATATTGAAAGTGCTAAACACAGTACGTTGTCTAATGTTATTCTTATGGTGGAAAATAAAAATTTTATATCTCGTTTATTTATGAACGTATACTGACGAAACTTGGTATACGACTTCCCCTGGTTGTGGACCATTGATATTTGCTCAAAAAAACAATTTTTTACCAATGGCTCCAGTAGCAGCAAACCTGCGTACTCAGCTCCATGTTATTCTTATGGAGAATAAGTAACATGTTATCTCCCTTCATTATGAAAATAAATTAATGAAATTTGGTATATGGCTTTATCTACATGAGCTATATTGATATTTGTATAAAACCCCATTTTTTGTGCTCCTTGCTTCAGCAAACCTGCATACTCAGCCACCATGTTATCCTTATGAAGAATAATTAAAATGTTATAAATTGTTTATTTATGAATGTATATTGATGAAACTTGGTATGTGGCTTTACGTGGTATTAATATACATATATATGCATTGGAAATTCGCTAAGTACGCAGATTTGCTGCTACGGGGGTATTTTTTTATAATTATATTGTAATATTTTATACACTTGTATGATGAGTCATGTGTTTGCTGCAGAATATTTCCTGCTATGAATCCTATACTCTAATATGAGTAAGGTTTGCTTGCTTGCTTGCTTGCGACATGGATCTCAAAAACGGCTCCAACGATTTCCTTCAAATGTTCAAAATAACTAATTTCTGGGATAAAAATAAGTTCTAGACAGGCCTCATCCCCAGGAAAAATCAAATAATGTAAAGAAAACTAAAATGAAAAGTAAAAAAAATAACATTGGGCTTATTGAGTTTCAAATCAAAACAAACGAATTGTAACAGCTGTTAATAATCAACCAGGGAACTGTCAAAGTAATACTCATGTTGTATATGATTATTAACATGTGGTTTCCTGAGAGCAGAGATTAAAATATTTGAGTGTAGATTACATAAATAAAGTAGTAAAATAAATCAAAGGGACATTGAGCTATAAATAACAACTGGAGTGACCTTAAAAATGTAGAAAAGAGGCAAATGAGTTATACAAATCTGATTATCACTAGGGGGAAGTGGTGAAATATTACTCCAAGTCATTTAAACAAACTGACTGGCCTTCCCCCGAGCAAAGCTCGGCCCCCCAGATACTTAAATGTTATATGACAGTAAAACCAGTATCAAGTATCAAGAATATAAATACCCCCGTCACAGCAAACCTGCATACTCAGCGAATTTCCAATGAATATATAACACAACTCATTAAAACACTTAACAGGATTCATAATAAATATATTCACAAACAAGCGATATTTAAAATATTAATTAATCTCCATAAGAATAACATTGGGGATGAGTACGCAGGTTTTCTGAAACAAGGCACACAAAATAATGGGTTTTTATGCAAATATCAATAGAACTCATCTTAGTGAAGTTCTATACCAAGTTTCATCCATATACATTCATAAATAAGCGATATATAACATTTTAAGTATTTTCCATAAGAATAACATGGGGACCAAGTACCTAGGTTTGCTGCTACAGGAACCATAGGCAAAAAATTGTTTTTTTGTGCAAACAACAATAAACCACAACCAGTGGCGGATCCAGCCGGGGGGCGCGCCCCCCCCCTTGGACTCAGAAAATGTGTAATTAATGGTAATAGTATTGACTATGTATCTTTACTAGACTAAAAACCTTATGGGCCCGTCTGATAACAAAAGAGGCGGGATTCTCCACGTAGTTCTAATAGAGGCGGATCTAGGAATTTGTTGGGGGGGCGCACTTAAGATTTTTTTCTCACTAAACGATAACGTCCCGCAGCAATATACTCATTTTATACAACTACTACCTCAATAAACAAAAGATTTATACCGATTTATTTACTTTCACGCACTACTAAAGGCTAAACCAACGCACACAAAATGGCTAAGGTAGAACGCAAAGGTTTCAGAAAAGAAGAAGATTGAGGAAGACTGCAGAATCGGTGCTGCGGTGTGTGCCACTAGGGCAGTCAAAGGCAAAAGTCTGGTGCTGAGGTGCGTTACCTTAGGAATGCTCGGCTCAAGCCCCTAGGCCGGTGCTGCGGTGTGTTCCCCTAGGGCAGCCAAAGGCAATAGTCTGGTGCTGAGGTGCGTTACTTTAGGAATGCTCGGTCCAAGCCCCTATGCCCGTGCTGCGGTGTGTTCCCCTAGGGCAGCCAAAGGCAATAGTCTGGTGCTGAGGTGCGTTACCTTAAGAATGCTCGGCCCAAGCCCCTAGGCCGGTGCTGCGGTGTGTGCGCCTAGGGCAACCAAAGGCAATAGTCTGGTGCTGAGGTGCGTTACCTTAGGAATGCTCGGTCCAAGCCCTTAGGCCGGTGCTGCGGTGTGTTCCCCTAAGGCAGCCAAAGGCAATAGTCTGGTGCTGAGTTGCGTTGCCTTAGGAATGCTCGGCCCAAGCCCCTAGGCCGGTGCTGCGGTGTGTGCGCCTAGGGCAACCAAAGGCAATAGTCTGGTGCTGTGGTGCGTTACCTTAGGAATGCTTGGCCCAAGCCCCTAGGCCGGTGCTGCGGTGTGTTCCCCTAGGGCAGCCAAAGGCAATAGTCTGGTGCTGAGGTGCGTTACCTTAGGAATGCTCGGCCCAAGCCCCTAGGCCGGTGCTGCGGTGTGTGCCACTAGGGCAACCAAAGGTAATAGTCTGGTGCTGAGGTGCGTTACCCTAGGGGATGCTCTCTCCTGGCCGGTGCCTTAGTAAGTTGTGTTTGGCAATAGGCGTTAATAGGGTTGGGTTCTAGGCACCAACCCCTAGGCCAGGCACCGGCCTCTGGTTTTACTGTCATATAACATTTAAGTATCTGGGGGGCCGAGCTTTGCTCGGGGGAAGGCCAGTCAGTTTGTTTAAATGACTTGGAGTAATATTTCACCACTTCCCCCTAGTGATAATCAGATTTGTATAACTCATTTGCCTCTTTTCTACATTTTTAAGGTCACTCCAGTTGTTATTTATAGCTCAATGTCCCTTTGATTTATTTTACTACTTTATTTATGTAATCTACACTCAAATATTTTAATCTCTGCTCTCAGGAAACCACATGTTAATAATCATATACAACATGAGTATTACTTTGACAGTTCCCTGGTTGATTATTAACAGCTGTTACAATTCGTTTGTTTTGATTTGAAACTCAATAAGCCCAATGTTATTTTTTTTACTTTTCATTTTAGTTTTCTTTACATTATTTGATTTTTCCTGGGGATGAGGCCTGTCTAGAACTTATTTTTATCCCAGAAATTAGTTATTTTGAACATTTGAAGGAAATCGTTGGAGCCGTTTTTGAGATCCATGTCGCAAGCAAGCAAGCAAGCAAACCTTACTCATATTAGAGTATAGGATTCATAGCAGGAAATATTCTGCAGCAAACACATGACTCATCATACAAGTGTATAAAATATTACAATATAATTATAAAAAAATACCCCCGTAGCAGCAAATCTGCGTACTTAGCGAATTTCCAATGCATATATATGTATATTAATACCACGTAAAGCCACATACCAAGTTTCATCAATATACATTCATAAATAAACAATTTATAACATTTTAATTATTCTTCATAAGGATAACATGGTGGCTGAGTATGCAGGTTTGCTGAAGCAAGGAGCACAAAAAATGGGGTTTTATACAAATATCAATATAGCTCATGTAGATAAAGCCATATACCAAATTTCATTAATTTATTTTCATAATGAAGGGAGATAACATGTTACTTATTCTCCATAAGAATAACATGGAGCTGAGTACGCAGGTTTGCTGCTACTGGAGCCATTGGTAAAAAATTGTTTTTTTGAGCAAATATCAATGGTCCACAACCAGGGGAAGTCGTATACCAAGTTTCGTCAGTATACGTTCATAAATAAACGAGATATAAAATTTTTATTTTCCACCATAAGAATAACATTAGACAACGTACTGTGTTTAGCACTTTCAATATCTCGGTAACCAATTGACGTAGAGAAATGATCAAAATACCAAATTGTGTGTTTTTTAAAGTTGAATCCAATGGTAAAAACTAAAATTTGACTATTTCCAAAATTATATGTAAAAAATTCAAAAAACCCATTTTTGGGGTACAAAACCCCCCCAAAATACCCCTTCGGATAGAGCGATCTGGCTGGTTTTCGAACTTAAAGTCATAAATGCTGCTTTACACGTTTATACCAAATTTCATCAAAATCGGATCATTTTTACGAGAGTTATCGTGCTCACGGACACACACACACATATATATATATATATATATATATATATATATACAGTTTCGAACCAATGGTGTTTTTGGGGTCTGGGGACCTCAAAACGAAAAGTTATCATGGTCCCGGGCCTAGGTCTTACCATGCCGACTACGGTAATAGCTTCTTCCCTATAGGGGAAACTCGCTAATAGGTATCTTTTACTTGTCAACATATTTATATTGTTTAAATTGGGCATATTGATAAAAACACAAATGAAATATTCAAAGTACAGTAACACAAACCCTTTATTAATATCATTGAAGAAATTAAATTTATATATAAATTAGCTTAAAATGTCCTCTAAAAATTACATAAAAAAGTCTCTCATAAACATCCATCTTCTTTATTTAAGAGGGGGCTCCAGTCACCTGCTTCTCCCATAAGACTAATGTTAACTTCCAAAGTCCATCCTCAACGGGTTGTCCGAAATTGATTATTTATGGTTTGTTTTAAATATCAAAAATATATCTAGCGATTTAAGTAAGCAGAATTTCGTTATCATAAAAAGTTTGCGCATAGCAAAATCGTAAATACTGAATATTTTGGAATTTTATTGATCGATTATTATTTGCGATATCGAAATTCTGCTTACTGAAATCGCTAGGTATATTTTTGCTCTTTAAAATGAGCCATAAATCAACGATATCGAATAATCAGTTGAAGAGGAACGGGCTTTGAAGGTTAACATTGGCCTATGAGGGAAGCAGGTAGAAACGCGAAAAATTTCATGACTGGAGCCTCTTAAGTCGAACGTTTTCGTCGCTTCGTCACAACCAAAACATTCCATCATACTAAACGTAAACAACAACAAAACTGTCTGCATCGCTGTGGTTCAGCTGACAGCGGTTTGCAGGGCTGCCACCTGTACTTCTTTCTATATTCCAACATTTATTGTTTGGACAATACATTAACTTATCACAAATTAAATAAATGTAATAATTAATAATAGTTATCAATAGTTAATAATACAAAAATCATAGTTTTAAATTCATAGTTTAGGTATGTTAATACAACTACTAAGAGTAGGTGGTTTTTAACCCTTTTACTGCCGACGTGCGCAAATGCGCACGTCGAGAATGGTGCGAAAAACGCCGACGTGCGCATATGCGCACGTCACTAATTGTGCGAGAATCGCCGACGTGCGCAATAAAGCACGTCTAATATTTTTAACTTATTGGCCTTAAATGTTTACCAAATGCCACGAAACTTGAGATACTCGTTGTCAAGACTATGAGGAACATAGAAAAGTACAATTTATACTCTATGACTTGTATAACCTATAAAGTTATACTCATTGATTCCCCCTACCATCTGTGCATAGTCGACAGTTGCTCTGTGTAGTGAGTGTTGTCTGCCGTCCGTCTTTCAATAATTGTTGTTTATGTTTACTGGTGTTGGTTTGTTGGTTATGTTTGTGAATTTATCCGTGGTTTAGTGAGTAAAGTTTTGATGTCATTACGAAAATGGACAAGCGGAGTAGATCGCCAGTAAGTGAAAATACCATCGTAAATAGGTGTTCGCCCTACCTGTTTTGGTGAGCACAGGTGTTGAAAGGGTTTTTTGTGAAATTTTCTCAAATATTCTAAATATTTTTGTCGTTGTTAGTTTAATTATTTTAGTATGTTTTTAGTGTTATTTTATGTTCCTTACAACATTTTTCAATTTAGAAGCCAAATGTACATGTTTTTGTAAAAAAAAATTGTCAATTATATATGCATCTATGTTCAATTTTGAAAATATGAATAAATTTTGAAAAAAACATCAGAATTCCTGCATTTATCAAGGTAATGGCATGAAAATTTGGGTATGTGTTTACTAATGCCTGTTTTACAACATGTATAAATAAAATTGGTTGAGGTATAAGTTTTAGAGGTAATTTTTATAGTCCAAACTAAAAAAAATATATATTTTTTTTATTTGTATATATGTATATATATATTTTAACTAAAAAACTATTACATACACCAAAATATATATTTTATTTGAAACAAACAACTCAATACAAATAAAACAAGACCTAACTTATAAATTTCTGATGAAAAATAAAAAAGTTACAAATTTTTTAATGTGAACGTGAAATTTGGTCTAATTGAACCTGGCAGTCTTGGCAAGTAAATCTTAATAGTGGTCTGGCATTTTTGGCGACGTCATAAAAAAAATGGTCGGCAGTAAAAGGGTTAAACCTGCAAAGAAAAGGTACCTGAAGTCGAGACAGGGATTTTTATAACCAGACAACGTTCTCATTTTACAATAAACACGAAGTAGTTCACTTCGTCGTTGCTAGAATTCTTCAGAGAACGGTTTTTAAAGTATTGTCTAGTTATCTGATGTGTTTGAGAAAAGGGACCTGTTCGCGGCCCATGTTATTTCCCATAAGCGTGAAGAGGTCCCTTTTCCCAACTTGAACAAAGACTACTTTATTCATTATTTTGAGTGTTTCATCTGTTTACAACAATTTTGTAATCGATTACAACTGGTAAAGAACGAAATGTAGCATATTAAACCGCAATCAACCAAAAATCGATATTTTTGACCTCATTCAATGAAACTGCTTGTACTGAAATTTTCCCTATGCCGCGATAAGGTCCCTTTTTGCTTTCCGCCTCACATATACAGAATGGCATCAGATTAACTAAACAACATCATTAACGTTAACATGTATATAACCCTAGCAATAATAATCTTACTATCTTTTAAGAATCATCTCTCAAAAAGTACTTCTACAAAGAAACAATAGTCTTGAAAATTTCTAATTTATTAAAATCTAATAGGCTTTTTATTTTTGAGGGCAGAGAATTAAAGTACAGTTCGGGGCACAGTGCTTGGCGCTTGGTTGGCGTATGCTCTGGAATGACTTTTCGCCTCTATATGGCTTAGTACCATTAGTGTTACAGAATAATTTTGTCAACAGAAACCAAAATTAAATTAAATAATTTTAAAATATTGGTTTTAGATATTTTCGTGTTTGTCTGCTTTTAATTATGAGAAGTTAGAGTTGGTTCTCGCCTTTCCCAGGCGTCAAGCACCGTGGCGCGAACTGTACTTAATGCCAGTGCATAAGATTTTTTTAAACTTAAGTATATCAAAAACAAAAAGCATTCCTGCATGCAGTGATACTGTAATTTTGCTTAGAACCTAAAATTTATGAACAATTCAAAATTTTCTTTGGTGACAAGATTAATTCAAAAATTACATAGTAAAAATATCTCATTGGGTTTTTGAAATAATAAATATTTTCCCAAAAAAACAAAATGGCGGATTATAGCTAAACTAAGCCGAAATCCAAAAAATGTTATTCTTCATTTTTGACTTATTTTTGCATGTAGAATTAGGTCCTGTATAGCCCATCACACTTTTTTGTGACACCCTGTATATATATATATATGTCCGTGGGTGCGATAAAACTCGTAAAAATAGTCCGATTTTTAAGAAATTGTATACAAACATGTAAAGCAACATTTATGACTTTAAGTTCGAAAACCAGCCAGATCGCTCTATCCAAAGGGGTATTTTGAGAGGGTTTTGTACCCCGAAAATGTGTTTTTTTAGTTTTTCCATATTTTAGTAAATCCAATTTTTGTTTTCACCATTAAATTCAGCTTAAAAAAACAAAAAAATTGGTGTTTTGATCATTGCTCTAAGTCAATTGGTTACAGAGATATTGAAAGTGCTAAACACAGTACGTTGTCTAATGTTATCCTTATGGAGAAAAAGAAAAATTGTTGATCTTGCTTATTTATCAACTTATCCTGACGAAACTTGGTATATTGCTTCATACCGTTGTGGTCTATCGATATTGCACGAAAAACAATTTTGTTGCTGATAGTTCCCTCAGCAGCAAACCTGCGTACTTAGCCCCCATGTTATTCTTGTAGAGAATAAGTAAAATGTTATCTCCCTTAATTATGAACATAAATAAATCAAATTTTGTATTGGCTTCATCTAGTTTAGTTATAACAAAATTTGCATAAAAACCCACTTCTTATGTACCTTGTTTCAGCAAACCTGCATCCTGAGACGCTATATTATTTTTATGGAGAATAATAAAAATGTCATAAATAATTTTTTTTATAAATGCATATTGATGAAACTTGGTATGTGGCTTTAAGATACATTTATATGCATTGGAAATTCGCTGAGTACACAGATTTGCTGCTACGGCGGTATTTATATTTGTTTTATCAAGTGAGATATGGCTGAAACCATTAAAACTAAATGGAACCACCAAGCCTGGGTGGATATGGTTGTTTGGAAGTTTTGGCCTATAATAGCGGCCAAATAAATTTCCAGTTGAGGGTGTGGTTTTCAGGCTATCTAAGATCAGCCAATACTAGACCTGCTGCATTGCCAAAACTCCACACCAGCTGATCGGAATAACATTCAAGTGGTGTTTTTCTATGACAAAATGGCAACAGTGATAGCGTACAGCCATGCTATTGGCTGCACAGCCCAACTGTCAATTTATTCGTCTGCTTTAGGTAGGGGGGGAGAGAGGGAGAGACTGTTCAGTCTATCAATAAATATTCTACGAAACAACATTTTTGCACAGCATGGTATTCCACAGCGATTAATTACAGATAATGCCTCCATCTTCACATCGCAGAAATTTTTTAAATTTCTTTTTGGTTTAGGAATTACTCATGTAACAACTTCGCCATATAGACCTCAATCAAATGTTGCGGAGCGAGTTAATAGGAACCTAGTTACTGCATTGAGAATTTTTCATAATCAAAATCATAAGTCATGGGATATTTACCATATTTAATGCTTGCTTTTAATTCCGCAACACATGAAGCAACAAAGTTCACCCCCGCAAGCGTTTTCTTAGGTAGAGAACTTACACACCCATTGCAATTTCTTTGGAATTTAGAGACAGGACATAATAACAAACCGAGTTTAGACAATGTTTTTCAAAATCTCAACAAAGCGCACAATAGGACAAAATTACGGTATAACAGAAATCAAACTCCATCTAATTTTGTTGTTGGTGATAAGGTTGTTTTGTATAAGCATACCCTCAGTAATAAAGATAAGAAAATAACAGCGAAACTTTGTCACAAATGGAGGGGACCTTATACTGTAACTAAACTCACTTCACCGGTTAATGTTGAAATAGCTTTGGACAATGATCAGACACAAAATCACACGTTATGTATTTATTTTTTGTTTAACTGTTATTAAATAGTATGACGGAAGTATTTTTATATAAATGAAAAATACTTGATTTAGATATTAATTTGATGATTATTTTTCAATTTTATTAAAAAACAATATTTTTGTTGTGAAAGATTTATAACATTATCAATAGATACGGGAGTGCGCCAGGTTCTAGGGCTAATATATGTGTGAGTTACGTAACGTTGATCCAAACACCCCCCTCCCCCACATAACGTTACGCCATACCACCTCCCCTCCCCCTTAAGTGCAACATGATGAAACCCAACAATCAGTTGGGTTAATGTTGATCAAATAAAGAAATTTGTTCTTCCAGTCTGAAATATATATATATATACTTTTTTTCTCTCTCTTTACTTCAGAATAAATTGTTGTGACTTATTGATTTAATTTTTTTGAAGATCCATTTCATTTTTGTAAATCCATATGACAGGTTTTCTTGTGTGGGAGACTCCCATCTCCGCAGAGCAGTAAAACAATGGAAACTGGCCACCACCAGACATATCACCATACCAGGGGCAACTACGAGACACATCGTCACCGAGATGCGGAGACACGCTGCCGAACTACATCCAACCTGTGTTCTGCTCACTGGCACCAACGATGTCAGGAGTCACCTCTCTCTCTGTCTCCACACGGAACATAAAGGTCATCTGCAATATTCTAACCTATGCCGAGAAAACAGTTTTTCTTCTCACCATACCAGAGACTCTTTTTAATTTTGAATTTAATACAAAAATTAAGCAATTAAACCATTATATCAAAACCTAAAACACATAGTCTCACATTTTTATTTTGGATTTAAATACAATTTTCACTGGTCACAACATGAACTTTTTAACTGAACATTTTTATTATTATGGTAGGAGAGGTGGAATTCACTTTCACAGAAAAGCCTTCATCACAATCATGGACAGTATTCAAGATAAAATTACATGTGTAGTGCAGTGAAACAAACTGGAACCTTATGCAGCTCTGAACAGTTAGTTTCACCGAGTGTTAGGGATGAGTCTGTGACTGAAGTGGAACTTACAGGGAATGTTACCGTAAGCGTCCACCATCTCTCTCACTTTTGATACTATATTGTTACATTCATCTTTATAAGTATTGTTAGCTTTGACTTTAGTAATTTTTAATTTGTGTGTTAATTTTTTTTCTCTCTATCTCAAGTTAGGTTGGACAAAAATTAAAAATTCTTTTGGAGGGGGGAAAATTGTTACAACTTCAAACACAAACTTGCCGCCATGTCAGAAACATCTAGAAGGTACCGCGCACCCAAGGACCTAACAAAGATGCAGCCATGTGACCGGCCTCGCACACAAAACCAATCGACCGCGGCCACTCGCTCTCTTAGCTCAGAACAATTCGGTGTAGCATCATCTAAAATTTTTTCCAAATTAATACCGCGTTTCTTTTGCCAATTCTAAAAGTTTGTCAATTTGTTAACGGGGTGCACCCCATTTGTTTTCTATTTCGCGAATTATTTTAAAGAAAAAGCCGAAATTCGCGGTACAATCTCGTATTCAAATTAATTAATTTATTAAAGTTTATTCAAAATTTACACGTGCTAGGAGCAAGTTCAAACACAGCAATTCTGGTCGTTTTTGGGGATAACTATTAATTAAATAATTGGTATTATTAGAATATAGTGTATTATTGTGTAACAGTGTATTTATTTTGTGTGTGAATGTAATTATCTACAATGACCATGTAAGTAACATTAATTGATTTTAAATTTACTGGTCATGTTTCGTCAGAGCACATGTTGTAGTGAATCCTGATCAATGTTTAATAATTGATTTATTTATTGATTTATTTATTGAAAACTGTTTGAATTGATTTATCACTGTTGAATTATTTAATGCAATTTCATATTCAGTAATTATTTAACATAACTTCCTATTTATTGTAATGTAATTTGAGAATGTAACTTCTGTATAAGAATTAATTTATCTTAAAGCAAGAACACTTTTGAAAGACATTTAGATTCAATAAAATTGTTTCAGATCTTAAATATTGTGAGACCTAGAAATTGAGTAAAATCCAAAATTCTAGGAGATTGAGAATTTAATGCAATAGAGAGTTATAATTTGCTTGGTTTAAAAAAAGAGTACAAAGTGAATCATTTTGCAGTTCAGAGCACTATTCAGGATCCACATGTGTATTAAGTAAAGTTGATCATAATAAGTTGATCATTATAAGTATGCAATTTGTTTGGTGGTAGTATTACTTAGGAGGATAGAGTGGGTCGGAGGTCAGGAGGAATAGTTAGGAGAACTAGGAAATTATTTGTATTAATTCCCGACCACTCGCTTGCTTTATAGACCACCCTTTGATTTATGATATTTCCTGATCACTATAATTTAACACTGTTGCCTGGGAACTGCATTTACTAATAAAAATATTAAATGCAAAAAATATATATAATAGTAAAAAGGCCAGAAGTCAACCAGTCATAACCCTCTAAGGTGATACATTTGAGACAGATAAGTAATACTCCTTTCTGTCTCTAACTTAGGCAATGCATAAGTTGTGATGTTTACAAGGTTAAATAAAATAGTTTCTTGCAATTTGTTTTTCATTGAAGCAACCTACAAGTAATCAGAGATCCACGAGTGTTTTTGGGCCCAGCAACACTCGCTGTGTTCATTGTCTTGATACTTAAAATTAAATAAATTGAGTTTTCATTTGGTAATAAAAAGGTGAAGTATAACAAGTGGTAGCAGGCAGACACTGATTTGTGGGTTGCAATTGTGGCAAAATATGATCAATTAATTGTTGTTTATATTTGTGTTATATTACTGTGTAAATCATTTATATTTTGTTAGATTAAGATATTGATTACAAAAATGTTTTATGGACGTCAATATGTCACAACTGCAAAAGATAGGGCAGCGAGGGTTCAATCTCGTTATCTAGGAGTTCAAGGTTCGGATAGATCCGCTCCAGTTGTGATACAAGTGGAGCAGGCCCCTCAGGCGAGCAATAATGTAAATTTACCACATCCTTCTTCAGGTGCGCATGTCAGCTTGGAAGATAGGTTGCGTGATGCAAAATTATTGCCCGAGAATTTTGAACCACGGGGAGACTCCACACATGTTCGATACACGCCACGACAGGAATGCGCAACCGACACTTTTTGCACGCGTGACCAAACAGGTCAGAGTTTTAGCACGCTCTCAATGACTGATCGCACCATTGTAATTGAATTAGTTAGGAAACTACAAACTTGTTCAGGGGAGAATGAGTCACATCTTATTAAGTTTTTGAAACAAGTAAACACGATTTTTCAGATTGTTCAGGTTGGTCACAATGAAGTAATTAAATTAATTTTGCCCCATACACAAGAGCATCTTTTTGAAGTTTGGTCACATGGTTTAGAATTGAATCTTACATGGGATAATTTGCACTTTTCAATCTTGACAGCCTTTTTTCCAGGATTACAGTTAGAGCGAGTAGTAAATAAGTTTGTTATGAGATTACAGTGGTTCCAAGAAAGCTTTGTATCATTTATTAATGACGTTAATTCCTCAGCTGTGGCACTCCAGTGCAATTTTCCAGACAAATATTTAATTGATGTAATTCTCTCCAATATTAATCCGCGCATGCACACTAGTTTTTCATTTTGCGAGAAACCCATGACAATTTGGGAATTAAAATATTTAGCAAATGTAGTAAATGTGTCAGTCCAGGCGGACAATTATTATTTCAGTACCTTTCCCCCACTTCAACAAGCAACTGCACCTAACCCCAACACTCACCAAGTTTTTGAACCAAAATCACAAGTTAAATGTTTTACATGTGGAAAACAGGGACACATCGCACGATTTTGTAGGCAGGGAAATGCACGAGGCAATTTAATGAGGAGGTAATTAAATTGTCACAAACGAACACCTCCATTTCTATAGTTCCATTAGATTTTTCCTTGAGATTACCGACAGTAAAGTTTTTTATTCCATGCAATACATCACACAAAGCACTTATAGATACTGGTTCAACAAGTTGTTTAATAGATAATAAATTTTTTCAAAGCATTAAATCATCACTGAGCATTAAGGAAGTTCTTGAAACTAAGATGTTGATTACATTTATTAATCAGCAAAGCACCTTGATTAGGAAATTAGTTAGGCTTCATTTCAAAATAGGCGATTTTTCATGGACCTTTGATTTTTTTATAGTTAATTCACTTCCGTTTCCTATCATTTTAGGTGTAAATTTTATGCAGAGATCCCAAATGAATTTAGACTTTTCGAGTAACACTATTAACTTTAAATTCAATAATGACAGTAAGATTCAAATGAGTGACATTTTTGTGAAGCAACAGCAGCCTGATAGAAATTTTTTTATTAGAACTTTCCGACGCAAATAAAATTCATTCACAAAAGACAGAGGAATTTTTACAGAAAATGGTACAAGAATACCCCTCAGTCATAACAAAGAGGATAGGGCAGGCCCGCGTCTCTCCTTATCACATCAGCTGTTTGGTAGATAAACCTATCTGCTCCCCTACCTACTTTAAATTCAGCCTTTGAGTTTTTGAGTAAAGCCAAGTACTTCACATCACTAGATATGAATAATGCCTTCTTTCAAATCCCATTAGATTCCCAATCAAGACAGTGCACAGCATTTTGCACTCTGTATGGTTTATTCGAATATAACACAGTACCACAGGGTCTGAAAATCAGATCCCAAGCACTTACTAGAGTTATGGATGGGATTTTGGGCGATTTTAAATTTAAATTTAAGATTGTCTTCAATTTTTTGGATGATTGTTTAATTTATGGCGAGAATTGGGAAGATCACAAGCAACACATTTTACAGGTTTTAAATAAGTTTAAGGAATACAACGTCACAATAAATCCTGAGAAAATTGGGATAGGCCATACCTCCATAAAATATTTAGGCCACATCATTTCGAACAGAACCCTTTCACTGGACCCCGATAGAATCGAACCAATTTTGAAATATCCCAGACCTCGTAATTTAAAACAACTTCAGCGATTTCTAGGATGTGTAAACTTTTATTCACGCTTTATTAAGGATTTTTCCAAAATAGCCTTGCCACTAAATAACTTAAGGAAGAAAAACGTTAAATTTCAGTGGACAGTGACACTCCAGGAAGCTTTCGATAAATTAAAAAATTCCCTTGTTTCGTCAACTCAACTAACATTACCAGATTTTATTGGAGATTTTGTTGTCACCTGTGACGCATGTACAATGCGATTTCAGCAGTTCTACAAATGAAAGAGGGAGGTAATCTTTTACCGGTTCATTTTGCATCCAGGAAATTAAGTGAAACAGAACGTAAATACCGGAAACATGCTAAAAAGGAATTTTTAGCATGTTTGTAAGGAATTGAGAAATTTAGGCCATATTTAAACAAGAAGTTTACACTACAAACTAACTCTGCTGTTGTTATGTACATTTTAAAGAATAAGGGTAAACATACAGCTCAATTCGATAGGTGGGTGTTACGTCTTTCAGAGTTTGATTTTGAAATAGAAAATATTAGGGGTAAATTAAATATAGTGGCAGATGCCTTATGTAGTCTTCAAGGTTGATACCGTTAAAATCATCGAGGATTCTACACGTTGAACTCTGCAATGTTTTCCAGAACTATTTACTTCAATTAGGGAAAAACAGGTACAAGACCCAAGAATAAGCTTAATTATTTCAGATTTGAGAAATAAAACTCCAGTCAAGAACCACTCATTGCGCAATAATATTTTGTATTTTGGTAAACAAGGCAGAAAAAGCAAAATAGTAGTTCCAGAGTCCATGCACACTTTTATTGTTAAATATTTTCATGAGAACCCTATGTTTGCACATGCGGGCATAGCCAAAACTATGAATCACATTCAGAAGCAATTTATTTGGAAAGGCATGACACCATTTATTAGGAATTTTGTTAGGTTATGTGAACAATGTCAACTCTCAAAACTGGCGCAAAACCAAAAAATTGGTCTATTAAGTTCTCATATACCGACGAATTGTAACGAGCAATGGTTTTGTGACTTTGTTGGTCCGCTACAGCGAACACAACGAGGAAACGAATCAATCTTTGTTTTGGTGGACAATTTTTCGAAATTCTGCTTTTTATACCCAGTTAGAAAACAAACATCAGATTCCGTAATAAATATTCTACGAAACAACATTTTTGCACAGCATGGTATTCCACAGCGATTAATTACAGATAATGCCTCCATCTTCACATCGCAGACATTTTTTTAATTTCTTTTTGGTTTAGGAATTAATCATGTAACAACTTCGCCATATAGACCTCAATCAAATGTTGTGGAGCGAGTTAATAGGAACCTAGTTACTGCATTGAGAATTTTTCATAATCAAAATCATAAGTCATGGGACATTTATTTACCATATTTAATGCTTGCTTTTAATTCCGCAACACATGAAGCAACAAAGTTCACCCCCGCAAGCGTTTTCTTAGGTAGAGAACTTACACACCCATTGCAATTTCTTTGGAATTTAGAGACAGGACATAATAACAAACCGAGTTTAGACAATGTTTTTCAAAATCTCAACAAAGCGCACAATAGGACGAAATTACGGTATAACAGAAATCAAACTCCATCTAATTTTGTTGTTGGTGATAAGGTTGTTTTGTATAAGCATTCCCTCAGTAATAAAGATAAGAAAATAACAGCGAAACTTTGTCACAAATGGAGGGGACCTTATACTGTAACTAAACTCACTTCACCGGTTAATGTTGAAATAGCTTTGGACATTGATCAGACACAAAATCACACGTTATGTATTTATTTTTTGTTTAACTGTTATTAAATAGTATGACGGAAGTATTTTTATATAAATGAAAAATACTTGATTTAGATATTAATTTGATGATTATATTTCAAATTTGTTAAAAAACAATATTTATGTTGTGAAAGATTTATAACATTATCAATAGATACGGGAGTGCGCCAGGTTCTAGGGCTAATATATGTGTGAGTTACGTAACGTTGATCCAAACACCCCCCTCCCCCACATAACGCTACGCCATACCACCTCCCCTCCCCCTTAAGTGCAACATGATGAAACCCAACAATCAGTTGGGTTAATGTTGATCAAATAAAGAAATTTGTTCTTCCAGTCTGAAATATATATATATACTTTTTTCTCTCTCTTTACTTCAGAATAAATTGTTGTGACTTATTGATATAATTTTGTTTTGAAGATACATTTCCTTTTTGTAAATCCATATGACAGGTTTTCTTGTGTGGGAGACTCCCATCTCCGCAGAGCAGTAAAACAATGGAAACTGGCCACCACCAGACATATCACCATACCAGGGGCGACTACGAGACACATCGTCACCGAGGTGCGGAGACAAGCTGCCGAACTACATCCAACCTGTGTTCTGCTCACTGGCACCAACGATGTCAGGAGTCACCTCTCTCTCTGTCTCCACACGGAACATAAAGGTCATCTGCAATATTCTAACCTATGCCGAGAAAACAGTTTTTCTTCTCACCATACCAGAGACTCTTTTTAATTTTGAATTTAATACAAAAATTAAGCAATTAAACCATTATATCAAAACCTTAAACACATAGTCTCACATTTTTATTTTGGATTTAAATACAATTTTCACTGGTCACCACATGAACTTTTTAATTGAACATTTTTATTATAATGGTAGGAGAGATGGAATTCACTTCCACAGAAAAGCCTTCATCACAATCATGGACAGTATTCAAGATAAAATTACATGTGTAGTGCAGTGCAACAAACTGGAACCTTATGCAGCTCTGAACAGTTAGTTTCACCGAGTGTTAGGAATGAGTCTGTGACTGAAGTGGAACTTACAGGGAATGTTACCGTAAGCGTCCACCATCTCTCTCACTGTTGATACTATATTGTTACATTCATCTTTATAAGTATTGTTAGCTTTGACTTTAGTAATTTTTAATTTGTGTGTTAGTTTTTTTTTCTCTCTCTTTATCTCAAGTTAGGTTGGACAAAAATTAAAAATTCTTTTGGAGGGGGGAAAATTGTTACAAGTTCAAACTCAAACTTGCCGCCATGTCAGAAACATCTAGAAGGTACCGCGCACCCAAGGACCTAACAAAAATGCAGCCACGTGACCGGCCTCGCACACAAAACCAATCGACCGCGGCCACTCGCTCTCTTAGCTCGGAACAATTCGGTGTAGCATCATCTAAAATCTTTTCCAAATTAATACCGCGTTTCTTTTGCCAATTCTAAATTTTTGTCGATTTGTTAACGGGGTGCACCCCATTTTTTTTCTATTTCGCGAATTATTTTAAAGAAAAGGCCGAAATACGTGGTACAATCTCGTATTCAAATTAATTAATTTATTAAAGTTTATTCAAAATTTACACGTGCTAGGAGCAAGTTCAAACACAGCAATTCTGGTCGTTTTTGGGGATAACTATTAATTAAATAATTGGTATTATTAGAGTATAGTGTATTATTGTGTAACAGTGTATTTATATTGTGTGCGAATGTAATTATCTACAATGGTCATGTAAGTAACATTAATTGATTTTAAATTTATTGGTCATATTTCGTCAGAGCACATGTTGTAGTGAATCCTGATCAATGTTTAATAATTGTTAAGTTTGAATTGATTTATCACTGTTGAATTATTTAATGCAATTTCATATTCAGTAATTATTTAACATAACTTCCTATTTATTGTAATGTAATTTGAGAATGTAACTTCTGTATAAGAATTAATTTATCTTAAAGCAAGAACACTTTTGAAAGACATTTAGATTCAATAAAATTGTTTCAGATCTTAAATATTGTGAGACCTAGAAATTGAGTAAAATCCAAAATTCTAGGAGATTGAGAATTTAATGCAATAGAGAGTTACAATTTGGTTGGTTTTTAAAAAAAATAGTACAAAGTGAATCATTTTGCAGTTCAGAGCACTATTCAGGATCCACATGTGTATTAAGTAAAGTTGATCATAAATCATTTAAGTGTGCAATTTGTTTGGTGGTAGTATTACTTAGGAGGATAGAGTGGGTCGGAGGTCAGGAGGAATAGTTAGGAGGACTAGGAAATTATTATTATTAATTCCCGACCACTCGCTTGCTTTATAGACCACCCTTTGATTTATGATATTTCCTGATCACTATAATTTAACACTGTTGCCTGGGAACTGCATTTACTAATAAAATTATTAAATACAAAAAAAATATATAGAACTAAAAAGGCCAGAAGTCAACCAAAGTCATAACCCTCTAAGGTGATACATCTGAGACAGATAAGTAATACTCCTTTCTGGCTCTAACTTAGGCAATGCATAAGTTGTGATGTTTACAAGGTTAAATAAAATGGTTTCTTGCAATTTGTTTTTCATTGAAGCAACCCACAAGTAATCAGAGATCCACGAGTGTTTTTGGGCCCAGCAACACTCGCTCTGTTCATTGTCTTGATACTTAAAATTAAATAAATTGAGTTTTCATTTGGTAATAAAAAGGTGAAGTGTAGCAAACCCTAGGAAAATTCAAATTTTGCCAGAAAAATCTTTTGAAAATTTAAACTTTTAACATTGGGCTTGTTAAGTTTCAACAATACAAAATAATTATAACAGAGCTGATCAAACACATTAACCAGTGAGCTGTCAAAGTAACACTCACAATGTAAAGTATGTAAAGTATCAACAAATGATTTTCCTCCGGGCAAAAGTTTGGCCCCAGGTTCTTTAAATATCTCCAAAAGAAATAGGCCTACGGGATTATAAGATTAATTAAGATAAAAATCATGTGGTAAAAACAATAAAATCTGAGAACTTGGAGGGTCAGTCATATCTGAGGAAGTAACAAGTATTTCTTTCAAATAATCTACACTACAAAATCTCTTAATTTGACTCAATAACGGTCCAAAACGCCCATTACAAAAAAAGTGATTAACTGACCAAAACCCTTAAGGAATCAATAAATAAGATAGGTATTTAAAATAAAAAACCCCGTCGCAGCAAACCTGCCTACTCAGCGATTTCAAATGGTACTTCCCTAAGTCATGAAGCCACTTACCAACTTTCATCAAATCAAACTCATAAAAAATAAGCGATTTATGACATTTTATTTAATCTCCATAAGAAAAACATTAGGACTAAGCATGCAGGTTTGCTGCATCAAGGACCATAAAAATCAGGGTTTTATGCAAATACCAATGGATCCCCACCAGATGAAGTAACATACCAAGTTTTATTAATTGATGTGCACAAACAAGCGATATATTCCATGTTTCTTATTCTTCAATAGAATAAGAAGAGTACAGAGTAGTATTATAGCTGCTGAGTACGCAGGTTTGCTGCCATGGGGACTACAACAAATGGGTTTTGAATGTACATACAGTAAACCCCAACCATATTAAGCCACATACCAAGTTTCATTAGTATGTATTCATTAATAAGCGAGATATAAAATTGTACTTACGCCATAAGATTAACATTGGATAACGTACTGTATTTAGCACTTTCAATATTTCGGTAACCAATTGCGAAGAGGGGTGATCAAAATACCAAATAGTTTGTTTTGTTTCAGCTGAATTAATTCAATATTGCAAACTAAAGTTTGGCTTTAAAATAATTATATGTAAAAAGTTCAAAAAACCCATTTATGCGGTACAAAACTCCCCTTTTAATGGTGCAATCTGTCTGGTTTTCAAACTCATGAAAATGGATGCTGCCTTACACGTTAGTACCAAATTTAATCAAGATCGGACCATTTTTACAAAAGTTATCGTGCCTATGAATAGATATAAAGAGTAGGAGCGACAACCACGACGAGACGAGGGTGTACGAGGTATATGATGGATTAAATTCACATGACGTCATTGGGATTCCCCAGAGCGTTCGCGACCTTCAAATGGTCGAATATACCTTTCATTCTTGAAAGACATGGTTTTAGGTGAGATATTATTTATCACTGAAACTTTTCTTTTGGGCAATCTACTCACCTTATTAAAAAAACTGGAACATATCCGGTCTTGTCAGGAATGCACACAAAATACACATACAAAGTTGACGTCACAATAAAACTTTAAATAATACCCCCGTAGCAGCAAACCTGCATACTCAGCGAATTTCCAATGCATATATATGTATCTTAATACCACATAAAGCCACATACCAAGTTTCATCAATATACATTCATAAATAAACGATTTATGACATTTTAATTATTCTCCATAAGAATAACATGGCAGCTGAGTATGCAGGTTTGCTGAAGTAAGGAACACAAAAAATGGGGTTTTATACAAATATCAATATAACTCATGTAGGTAAAGCCACATACCAAATTTCATTAATTTATTTTCATAATGAAGGCAGATAACACGTTACTTATTCTCCATAAGAATAACATGGGGCTGAGTACGCAGGTTTGCTGCTATGGGAGCCTTGGGTAAAAAAGTGTCTTTTTGAGCAAATATCAATGGTCCACAACCATATGAAGCCGTATACCAAGTTTCGTCAGTATAGGTTCATAAATAAGCGAGATATAAAATTTTTATTTTTCTCCATAAGAATAACATTAGACAACGTACTGTGTTTAGCACTTTCAATATCTCGGTAACCAATTTACGTAGAGAAATGATCAAAATACCAAATTGTGTGTTTTTTTAAGCTGAATCCAATGGGAAAAAATAAAATTTGACTATTTCCAAAATTATATGTAAAAATTCAAAAAACCCATTTTTGGGGTACAAAACTCCCCAAAAATACCCCTTCGGATAGAGCGATCTGGCTGGTTTTCGAACTTAAAGTCATAAATGTTGCTTTACACGTTTATACCAAATTTCATCAAAATCGGATAATTTTTACGAGAGTTATCGTGCTCACGGACACATATATATATATATATATATATATATATATATATATATATATATATATATATATATATATATATATATATATATATATACAGTTTCGAACGAATGGTGTTTTTGGGGTCTGGGGACCTCAAAACGAAAAGTTATCATGGTCCCGGGCCTAGGTCTTACCATGCCGACTACGGTAATAGCTTCTTCCCTATAGGGGAAATTCGCTAAAAATACACTATTTACAAATAACCGAATAGTTCACACCACGGTGTTAACGTGCGGCGTTATCAAGGATAACCCTAGCGTCACGGTCGCGCACCCGTTGCGATCGCCTTACCACGACTGACAATTGGTTGTTAGAGAAGGAGCTAAAACAGTTAGTAAATAAAGGATAACAAAGAAAGATTATGTTATCAGATGAACTGGATAACAGAACTCCTCCCCCTCCCCCGCTGCCGCAGCCCTCGGAATTATCAGTCGTGGTAAGGCGATCGCAACGGGTGCGCGACCGTGACGCTAGGGTTATTCTTGATAACGCCGCACGTTAACACCGTGGTGTGGCGAAACGTCGGACTGCTGGACTATTCGGTTATTTGTAAATAGTGTATTTTTTAAAGTTTTGTTACGTCAACTTTGTATGTGTAATTTGTGTGCATTCCTGACAAGACCGGATATGTTCCAGTTTATTTAATAAGGTGAGTAGATTGCCCAAAAGAAAAGTTTCAGTGATATACCTTTCATACAGATAAAAAACCCACCCCACTACGCTTCAACTACTCAGTTTCAACTACCTGGAAAAGAGAGGGGAAAATAGCCATTTAAGACAAATGGAACAGCTAGTTTTAATGTACACTATAATTTTTTGGAGTTTTTAACCAAATACATGTGTTGTGATATTTTCAATAATGCAAATTTGTTGGAAGACCAAATGTCCTCACAATCTAGGGGTTTAAACACAATTTGTTGTAAGAAAACATTAAAATAACACAGGTCTTTTGCTAAATAATTGTCATAATTGGAGAAAAAAGCTGATAAAACACAAGGCTACTATCCCCTATCTTTTCCAAGGAGTTTAAACTGAGTAGTTGAAGCATGGGGTGGGTTTTTTTACCTATATGAAAGGTAAATTCGACCATTTGAAGGTTATGAACGCTCTGGGGAATCCCGATGACGTCATGCCAATTTAATCCATTGTACACCTCGTACACCCTCGTCTCGTCATGGTTGTCGTTCCTACTCTTTATATCCACTCCTACGGTGGATACACATATCTATACCGAGTGTTTGAAAAAGAACTCCCTACTTTCGAGAACAATTGTAATGGTGAAACATACAAAATCTTACATTTCTGAATACATGGGGTGAAAGAGAATATCTTAAAGTTTTGGTTTTGTCCTAATAAACTTCAACGTGCGCATCATAGATCAAGACGATTTTACACTTCTCGCCAGGTATTCACCATCATTACAGAACCTTAGTCACAAATAATCAACGTAACGGGTATTTTCAGCATACATAAAAACCCCAAAAAGAAAAGAAAAAACCCCAGTGGGGTTAAATCTGGGCTTCGAGGTGGCCAGAATCATTGGAGTAGTTGCTACAGTCACACCTGCAATGTTAGCGAATACCTGGCGAGAAGTGGAAAATCGTATTGATCTGTGTAGAGCAACTAATGGTGCGCTCATCGATGTTTACGAGGACAAAACCAAAACTTGAAGATATTCTCTTTCACACTATTTATACATAAATGTAATATTTTGTATGTTTGACCAATAAGATTGTTCTAGAAAATAGGGAGTTCTTTTTCAAACACCCGGTTTTCATACAGGGTGGTCTGGACCTAGCGTTACAACATTTTTTGGGTGATGGAACTACATAAATGCAACTTAAATACACAATTAAAACAAATTATACCCCACACATCCACTAATTTGTATTATATTTTTAACCGTACTTTTACCCAAAAAGTTAGAATTTGTGGGATATTTCGAAACATTTGTCAAACTGTAATACTACCATCGTATTCTAAATTAAATTTCAAGTAAGGACAAATAGGTTATAATGAGCAAGACACTACATAATCACTTATTAAATTCATTAGAAGTGTAAAGTTATCATTTCCTTTAAAAAATTAAAAATGAATATTTCATGCATAATTCTTTAACAAATTTGCTAGAGAGTAGCAAATGCTATAAAAACTGCTTCAAAATGTGGGCTTTCAGAATATATGATACAACACTAGATTCGTTACCATTTTAGTACAGTAATTCGCGTTTGAATGGTGTAACACGTGGTTTGGGAAAATAATAATTAAACTCTGTCATACTAAAAAGACACTTATGAAAATTTGCATTATTACAGCTATATCATGAAGTTAAAATTCCTTTTTTACCTGCAAAAGTACAAGACAAAATCGTAAATGTTAGATGGATCATACGAGATTACAGCTTCATTTCAGTTTATTTTCGAAATGTCCTCCGTTCTCTCTTATACAGGCTCTGGCTCTCTTTCGCATTGCACCAACTGTCACTTTATGGCTTAGTTTTTCCCTAACTTTCGGTATTACATCTTGGATCCTGTTTAGAAGTTCCTCTTCACTATTTACAGGAGTTGTGTACACCTCAGACTTCATAAATCCCCACAAAAAAAAGCCCATGGGATTCAGATCAGGAGATCTTGCAGGCCAAGGTACAAGACCTCCTCGGACAATCCAAGTTGGGTAGTTAGCACTCAGCCAATCTCGGACGTCTGTAGTAAAGTGAGGAGGTGCACCATCTTGTTGATAAATAATATGTTGACGATGCGCAGGTCAATCATATCCAACATTTGAGGCAAATCGTGTTGCAAAAAGTCAAGATACATAACTCCATTTAAACTTCCCTGAAAAATGTGAGGTCCCAAGAAACGATTGCCAACCACACCAGCCCAAACGTTTATATGAAATCTTCTTTGAAAGGACATTTCTCTTGCTGCTCTTGGGTTTTCAGTATCCCACATGTGCATGATGTGGCAGTTGAATACACCTTGTCTTGTAAAAATAGATTCGTCTGTCCATAAGATTTTTTTGAAAAAGTGGTATTGTTCAATATCAGAATTTAGTAGATAGAGACAGAAATCTCGTCTAGCAGCATAGTCATTACGTTCAAGGCCTTGAACTTTTGTGAAATGGCAAGGGTAGAATTTATTTTTGTGTAAAACCGTCAAAACTGTAGTTTTACTCACGCCCGTTTCACCTGCAATTTTTCTGCTACTAATCCTCGGGTCTTCTCTAACTCGGTCCAGAATTTGCTCTTCAGTGTACACATCCAAAGCTGCTGCACCCACCTCACTCCGCTTCTTGTGCACAGATCCACGTTCTACCAAACGCTGATGCAACCGCGTAAACACTTGCGTACTGGGAACGCGCCAACCAGGATAGTGTACAGTGTACTCCCTTTGAGCCGCACTCGCGTTTCCATTACAGTAACCATACAAAAAATGCATTCCCGCATATTCTTGATTTGAAAACGACATCTTGACATCACTGCCACTGAGTAAATGGCCAAAATCCACTAGAAATACTTTGTCCAAACAAAACATAACATTGGTATCTGTGTGTGATAACTTATCTCATGATAAGGTGGGCATTTATTAGATATTGGAATTCTTTCAGATATCCTTGTATAATTATTTGTACATGACAATCACTGTCTTTAATTTTTTATTTTTTTTTAATGAGGATTTCATTGTCCTTTTTATCTGACCTTAAATAATGCTATTTAAAATAGTGCTGCAAGTTAAATTAGTGGTATTTTAGTTATCTAAAATCCAGACTTTTAACTAGTGTAATTTTGGCCTAACCTCGTTTTACACCACTCAAACTCGCATAACTGTACTAAAATGGTAACGAATCAAATGTTGTATCATATCTTCTGAAAGCCCACATTTTGAAGCAGTTTTTATAGCATTTTCTACTCTCTAGCAAATTTGTTAAAGAATTATGCATGAAATATTCATTTTTAATTTTTTAAAGGGAATGATAACTTTACACTTCTAATGAATTTAATAAGTGATTATGTAGTGTCTTGCTCATTAAAACCTATTTGTCCTTAGTTGAAATTTAATTTAGAATACGATGGTAGTATTACAGTTTGACAAATGTTTCGAAATATCCCAGAAATTATTAATTTTTGGGTAAAAGTACGGTTAAAAAATATAATACAAAATTATTTTTTTTAGTGGATGTGTGGGGTATAATTTTTTTAAATTGTGTATTTAAGTTGCATTTATGTATTTCTATCACCCAAAAAATTGTTTAACACTAGGTCCATACCACCCTGTATACATGTATATGAATTTTAACGAATGGTGTTTTTGGTTGAAAACGAAAAGTTATTACCATGCCGACTACAGAAATAGCTTCTTCCCGATAGGGGAAATTCACTAAAAAAAAAGTATTCAACACATATGTAAAATTTAAACTTTATTTGATAAAATCACATGCAAATATATTGACAATCAACTGTTACTAAAATCTAACTGTATTAGTTGCAGAATCACTTCATTACACAATCAAGATCATCATGGAGTTATTCACTGTAATTAAACTATTCTGAACTATCGTATGAATTTGAAATACTATAAGCAAACAGTTGTGTGGTCTAATTGATGGGTTTCTTCAGCGCCTCAATAAACACTGATAACCTACCATTTCCATCGACCACACTATTCAGTTCTTCCAAAAAAAAAACTGCAGGGTTGTTTTGCATCGATTCGTCATCCTTTAAGGGTGAAGCTTCGATCAAACTCTTATAGAGAACTCGAGGCCCGCACTTGTACGAAATTAAAAAATAATGCTTGTCTTTCGGTTTTTCACACTCCACATGTCTAAAGGTGTGGTAAAACTTATTTCCACTTTTCCAAACATGAGATAAAAAATGTTCTCCTCCAACCTGGTGGTAGTAACAGCGGGACTCCCAGTCTCCCAGGAATTCCTTGAAGTGCAAACACTCGATGACATTGAATTGGTAGATGGTTTTGGAATGCTGGTGACTGACGTGGTACAGCCACTGTTTGACAGTTCCTGACCAGCCGCACTCCAAGTCTTCTCCCATCCTGCATATCATGGGCCGGTACACACAATACTGGGGGTGTTGGCCCAGGATAGTGATAGCTTCACACTCCTGGTTGGGGCAAGACTTCGGCATGGTCTTCAACAGTTCCTCGAAGACTCTGGCGGAGGTCTCACTGAACGGTCTGCGGCACACGTGGCAGTTGCGAGCGCCATTCCTACACTGCCCGCACGTGATGTGCCCATTGACGCACAGTACCACAGGAGGGCTGACGATCTCCAGACAAACCGGGCACTGAGCAATCCTCTCCACCCGTTCCAGGAGCTCCTTTGCTTCTTCATTTTCCTAGAAAAGATAAATCAATCCTATTGCTTTGTCACATTTTTGTATCAGCATTACAAATTATTACTTAAAAATAGATATGGTAATTTTTAGAAATTTATATTATCTTTATATATAATTCAGTAAGCGAAATTTTTAAGTAAAAGTTGTGAGAGTTTGGCAACTCTCAGGATGATGGGAGGCGGCTCAAATTAAAGGTCTCAATCCCAGCAACTCGGGAAAAATAACAGTATTTTTGAAAGTTACCAGCAAACGAGAAATGGTGTAAAACATCCCCCATAAGAAAAGCATGTGAATTTAAAAACGTCTGCTTTGTTTACATTAAAACATGTGATTAAGTGTCTACTGTGTTTTCGAACTGACATGTGTCCCTACAAATGAGATAGGGCAGAATATTGCAGCAAATTTAGGGGCCATGGCCCCTTTAAGCAACTAGTATCATTATATTAAAAGAATAAGGCGATTTTTGTGCAGAAGATTATGGCCAAACTGGGTAGATTTTGATTATTTACATGTCGTTTGAAAGCTCTTAACGTCTAGATGTGTCTTTTGGGGGTCTCAAGTCAGCGCGTGGAACCAGAAACCCTTGGGAAGCCCTCAAAGTACGGTTTTGGCCCATTTAAATAATATTGGACAGCAAATAAAAAAAAAGAAGCAGAACAGCTAGGATTAAAGATACAAACATATGGTTTGCTAGTATATATTTAATTCCGTAAGAGAATCGGTCCCCACAAAATATCTCGAGATAGGAAGAAGTTAAGTTAGGTTATGATGATTCATTTTAAAGCTTGAGGGCCAAGGATGGTGGGAAAAATATCAGAAATGTCCAAAATTACTTAGGCTACACCCCACTGGACTTCAAAGATCCAATAATTTTGTTATGAAAAATAATACTACGGTGTTTTTATTAATAATCAAAATGAACTAATGATCAGCTATCCACTTACACAAAAACCATATGTGAGGGGCTATAGCCCCTGTAAGCCACTAGTAATATTTATTTGAGTTATTTTCTTCATCCTGTAGTGTTCTTCTTTTATTACAATTTCTAGAAAATACATAAATTTTGGTGGGGATTGATCATTAAAAAAATCATCCATTGATGAATAAAACCTTTTTTTAATAAGACAAGATTTAAATTTTCCAGAAGGTAAATTTATAAACCAGTCAGGCATTTTATTCAGTAATTGTTTACCAATGTATACGTTTGTTAAATGTTGTTCTATGATCATTTATGTGAATTATGTTCTTTATGAATAACTATCATAAACTGCACAACAAGCATAACTGAGCAGTTCAGTTTTAGAAATGACATGCATACTTTCTTCCATGGGAAAATTCTATTAACTTGATCCCATTGGTAGGGAAAACCTTTGAAGTAAACTTGGAAAGCCAGTTACAATTGGTATTGTACAGGACTCCCACATAGCACTGAATATTGATTTGATGTCTTATAAGTATAAAAATGTTGATGTTTAACCAAATTTAGTACATTTTACATTCAAAATTTAGGATATTCAACATTTTAGTACATAGGCTGAAATATTAAGCATTTAGTATTCTTTAAATTACAACTTTAATTATTTTTAAATGTCAAACAAAATTAAATGTCAATTCAGTATCTATATTTGCAAATGTTAAACCTTTTACACTCAAAAATTGCACTGACATTGACAGTTAACAAAAAATCAACAATAACAGAAGCAAGAGGGTAACTAATATAGCAACTAATTTGAATATTAAATACCCCATCGCAGCAAACCTACGTACTCAGTGGATTTCCAATGTATGCATATGTTTCTCACTACCATATAAAGCCACTTACCAAGTTTCATAAAAATACATAAATAAATCAATGATCTATAGCATTTGATTTACTCTCCATAATAATAACATTAGGGCTGAGTATTTAGGTTTGCTGCAAAAAGAAAGAGAAGATACATGGTTTGTGCAATTATGAATATAACTCAACCAAATGAAGCTACATACTAAGTTTTATTAATTTAAGTTCATAATTAAGGGAGATATAAAACTTGACTTATTCTCCATAAGAATAACATTAGGGTGGAGTATGCAGGTTTGCTGCTACGGGGATAATCAACAAAAAATATATTTGCTGTGCAAATCTCAATATATCAGTACTACTTGAAGCCACATACCAGATTTTATCAATATACATTCATAAATAATCGAGATATCAAATTTTATTTATTCTCAGGATAACATTGGAAAACGTACTGTGTTTAGCACTTTGAATATCTCTGAAACGGTTGGATGTAGAATCACAATTTAAACACCAAAATGATTTTTTTGTGGAGCTGAACTGATTGGTAAAAGCAAATGTGAGGTTTACATTAAAATGAACTGAGGAAAAGCCAAAAACCTTTTTCCCATAAGATTAACATGGGAGATTTTATGAGTAGGTTTTTTGGATTTTCTCCGCAACCACTTAACCTAGGTTAATAATTCAAAATACAATATTATTTGTTTTTTTAAGCTCTATAACATGGTTAAAACAAAAATTAAGTTTTTTAAAAATGTTGGTATAAAAATGTAAAAAACTGATTTTTGGAAAATTTAAAACCCCCATAAACCCCCCTTCCCATGTCCGATTTTTCTGGTTACTTAAAGTCATAAATGTCACTTTACACATTTGAGCCAAATTTCATCGAAATCTGACGTTTTTTACTCAAGCTATCACATTCACAGACAAATATATTTGAACGAATAGTGTTTTTGACTTGTGGGGACCTCAAAACAAACAGTTATGATGGTCAAATCAAATCAAATCAAATTCTTCATTGACACAGTAAACGTTACATAAATTGCTACATGCAGTAACAGGTGTCTCGTCAATGTAGGTACAATCAAATTATGCTAAGCGATTAAAACTAAAACTATATATAAATATATACACACACATATATATATATATATATATATATATATATATATATATATATCTTCACAATCTACACAATTGCATAGTTACAAAAACAAAGAGACAAAAAAATATTGGAAGCACTTCATCTACCCAAGTTTGTGTCACTTAAATATTCTGAAAATGAATAATAAGTCTTCAGTAGGAGGATTTCCTTACATTTTCTTTTAAAAGTAATGATATTTTCCTGTTTGAAAGAGTTTGGTAGGTGGTTATACAGCTTCAAGCCAGTATATAGAGGGCACTTGTACTATGACTTGGATAGTAAAGAAGAAGTTTATTTCGAGTACTGTAGGCATGTTTGGATAAAAATTGAAAAAACTCATCTTGGTTTGAATGAACATAATTTAATATTTCTAAGATGTAAAAGCAAGAAAAAGTTAAAATGTGCAATTTTTTGAAAAGAGGTTTGCAAGAAGCTCTGTATCTAGAGCAAGCAATTATTCTGATACATTTTTTTTAATCAAAAAAACCTTCTTACTATTGACTGAATTTCCCCAAGCAACAATGCCATACCTAAGAACAGATTCAATGTATGAAAAATAAACTGTTTTGGAAATGTAATCTGAAATGTATTGAGATAGAACAGAAAAGGTATATGTAAAAGATCGTAATTTCTTTTAAACAAATTCACTATGGGAATTCCAACTTAATTTTCTGTCTATTAATAAGCCTAAAACTTTTGCTCTTGTTTGTTAGTTTCAGATGATAATTTGAAGACAATTACATTTGTTTTCGAATTGTTAAGAATGAGGCCATTTGCTGAAAACAAAACCTGAAGTTCTTTAAGAGTTTTTTCAACCAACTCTTGCAATTTTAGTTGTGATTTTGCTTTAACAAGTGCAGTGGTGTCATCCGCACACAGAAAAAGTAGGGAATCTATTTTTGACGGAAGGTCATTGACATAAATCAAGAACAATAAGGGCCCCAAAATTGATCCCTGGGGTATGCCAATTTTTACACCTGACCATTCTGAATAGATCTTTGTACTTCGATTAAAAATATAGGATCTCTGTTTTCTGCCTGATAAATAGGATCTAAACCAATTAAGATTGTTCCCTGTAATGCCAATTCTATTTAGCTTTGCAATTAACAATTCATGATTAACACAATCAAATGCCTTGGACAAATCACAGAACACTCCCGCTGTGCTCTGCTATCCATCCAAGGCACATAAAGCGTCATTAATAAAACTTGAAATGACTGAATTAGTGTTTAAATTTGTCCTAAAACCAAACTGCCTGCAATCAACAAAATTTGTATATTCCACAAAATTTACCAGTTTACAATTTTTTCAAAGATTTTTGATACATTGGAAAGCAATGCTATTGGTCGGTAGTTACTGAGATTTAGTTTAGAATAGTTTTTGTGGATGGGTACAACCTCTCCATATTTTAATTTGTCAGGGACGACACCACTGTCAACTGAAAGTTGTATTATTTTTCGTAAAATTGGAGACAGGATTGTGGCATTCTGTTTTAGAATACTTAAAGGAATGCCATCCCACCCAACTGAAGACTTATTCTTCAAACTTCTAATAACCCCACATATGTCTTCATCGGAAATCTTCCCTACTGAAAATTGCGGAAAACTATATTTTGGGTAATCAGCCAGTGTTGCCTTAATTTTTATTTGTGGAATATTCAAAGATTCTGTTATGCTTATAACCAAATGATTAAAATCACTTGACACAAACCTGGGATTTACAATTTTAACACCATTCACATCAAGTTCTATGCTATTTTCAGTTTTTTTTTGACAACCCTAGTTGGTCCCTAACCACCTTCCATGTAGCCTTTCCTTTAATATCAGAGTTTTTTATAAAACAATCATTATCCTTACGCTTGGCCTCTTTTACAACTTTCTTAAAAATACATTTATATTTCCTCACTTACTCATTGAACTCTAAATCATTGCTAAATTTAGCTTGATAATGTAATAGTCTCTTTTTCTTTACAGATATTTTTATACCCTGTGTAACCCATTTTTTCTTTTTATGCTTAGTTTAGTTTACTTTGAAAGATTTCAGTCGAAAACATTTATTGAAGTTCAATAAGAAGTTATCTAAAAAGCTATTGTATGTATCATTAACACTTTTAGTATTAAACTGAGTATTTAAATTAAACAGACACTGAGAAAAATATTGCAATGAAATTTTATCAAATACTCTACTTTGAATAAATCTAGAATTAAATTTCATGTGAGATGGAGGCAAAGCCAAATACCGCCGTAGCAGCAAACCTGCATACTCAGCGAATTTCCAATGCATATTAATTTATCTTAATACCACATAAAGCCACATACCAAGTTTCATCAATATACATTCATAAATAAACGATTTATGACATTTTAATTATTCTCCATAAGAATAACATGGCGGCTGAGTATGCAGGTTTGCTGAAATAAGGAACACTAAAAATGGGCTTTTATACAAATATCAATATAACTCAACTAGGTAAAGCCACATACCAAGTTCTATTAATTTATGTTCATAATTAAAGGAGATAACACGTTAATTATTCTCCATAAGAATAACATAGGGCTGAGTATGCAGGTTTGCTGCTACGGGAACTATCGGCCAAAAAATGGGTTTTTGTACAAATATCAATAGACCATAATGAAATGAAGCAATATACCAAGTTTCGTCACGATAAGTTGATAAATAAGCGAGATATACAATTTTTCTTATCCTCCATAAGAATAACATTGGACAACGTACTGTGTTTAGCACTTCCAATATCTCAGTAACCAATTGTCGTAGAGCAATGATTAAACCATCAAATTGTGCGTCTTTTTAAGCTGATTCCAATGGGAAAAAATAAAATTTTACTTTTTCAAAAATTGTATGTAAAAAACTCAAAAAACCCATTTTTGGGGTACAAAATCCCCCCAAAATACCCCTTCGGATAGCTCGATCCGTCTGGTTTTCGAACTTAAAGTCATAAATGCTGCTTTACACGTTTGTACCAAATTTCATCAAAATCGGACCTTTTTTACGAGAGTTATCGCACCCACAGACACATATATATATATGGTTATATATATATATATATATATATATATATACAGTTTCGAACGAATGGTGTTTTTGGGGTCTGGGGACCTCAAAACGAAAAGTTATCATGGTCCCGGGCCTAGGTCTTACCATGCCGACTATGGTAATAGCTTCTTCCCTATAGGGGAAATTCCCTAAAACAAGCAGTTGTGATCAGACAAACTTACATCTACATTTTACTTTCCCCCTCTATACATAGTATATGGAGAAAGTATTGTTTTCATCAAAATTTTCGAATTTGAGTTGTTAGTGGAAATATTTGTTTTGGTGCTCCCTGAACCCAAAAAAGTGGTTTTTACGTGATGTCGTGTGTGTGTGTGTGTGTGTGTGTGTGTGTGTGTCTCTGTGTGGATGTGTACAGAGCTAGAACGCTAACAAATGGGCCCATTTTTATGAAATTTGGTATGTAGGTACTAATCCACGATATCTCCAGGCGTTTTTTTCATTTTTTTGAATTTTTGATTTTTTAAGGGTAATTATCTCCCAAAAACCGCCAAAAAACATGAAAAATCAAAATTTCTCAAAAACGGCTCTAACGATTTTAATTAAACTTTAGTCGTTTGTAGAACTTTAGTTTTCCAACAAAATTACACCACCCGCATTCCTGTAAAAATTCGGGTTCAGATATTACAGGACTTAAAACATCCAAAATTCAGTTTTTTTTTGATTTTTCCAAAAAATATAAAAAAATATTACTATTCACCATTAAAAAGAGCTCAAAAAACTAAATAATTTAGTATTTTGAATTACTATTCTATGATTGCTGGAGAAAATTGAAATTTTCATTTAGCGGTAAACGCAGTATGTTGTCCAGTGTTATTCTTATGGGGAATACAAAAATTACTATTTCTCTCTTATTTACTGATCAATTTCATTCAAACTTGATATGCTTGTCAATTTAGCATTGACCAACAGAGTTAATTCGAAATATGTTGCCCCTTAATAACCCTGGGGGGGAACAGGGGGCATTTCCCCTCTTAAAACCACGAGTGTAGCAATGGATTCCAAAGCAGGGATTTGGGTGGATGTTTTTTAAAACAACTTGTTTACAAGATTTTCTGTACATTCGACCGTGCTTTGTATTCTATATTTAGTAAATAAAAAGTAATTTATTCATTAAAGTTGGGCTAAAAGGGAGAAAGTATGTGTCAGTTTCCTGATACCGTTTATTTATTACTAGTTTTCCCAAAACTAAATTAGTTGCTATATTGTCAGTACAAGATTTGCTTTTTTCCGTTACTCTTGTTGGGCTACTAAAGTGCAAAACAAAACCATTACTTTCAATAATGCTCCTAAATTGTTGTGGTAGGGTTTCATTTTTAAAAATATTAAAATTAAAATCTACTAAAATCACATTTTTTTTGTTTCCTTTATTTATTTAAAGTTACTAGCACAGTTTCAAGTTTGAAAAGAAAAGATTTTGCATTTTTAAACTCTGGTATTCTATATACTGAAATAAATAAGTGTCTAGTTTTGGAATATCAACAAAGAAGCCTTCAAAACAAAATCTTCATTGAATTTTGAAAAGTCTTCCCTTACTTGGAAGTCAACACCTTCCCTGACATAAGTACTGGAACCGCCTCTTATTGTTGATTCCCTAGCATAATAGTCTACCAAAACAAATCCCTCCAACGTGTTTAATAAATTGACATTTTCTTTAGAAAGCCAGTGTTCATTTAAAGATATGGCCAGTACCTTTTTTTCAGTTTTGAAGAAACATTTGAAAGTCATCTAACTCACTAGATTTTTTTGAAAATACACCTTGTATATTGCAGTGCAAGAACCAAAATATATTCTGAAGAGAACTATCTATAAAAAAATACCTAAGGAATTTGATTTAGCAGTACTATTGTTGTTTCTTAGCCTCGTTACAGTGGTTTTTTGCTTACAGTCACTTTTAGGGTCATTAACTTTCAAACATGCGCGTCGTTTTGATCTTCGTAGGAGTGGTGGGAAGTCTTTCAATGATGAAACACTGGACGAAAACAGGTCAGATTCCACTAGGGCTTTGGTGTTCATGGAGTAGGCCATACGTTAGATCTTGGTAGTGGTTTATTTTACTATTGTCAGGTGTTGTCCACCCATGGAAGTCATCAAATGATTGAGGAGTCTCCGGAGTATATTGGTAGTGTTGAAGGATTGACAGGCTAAAGTTTCTGCTGCCGGGTTGGGACAAATAGTGATAGCCTCCGCAGAGGGTTCAACTGATGCAGGACTAGTCGGTCTTAAGTCTTACCATGAGTCCTACAGTAATAGCTTCTTCCCTCTAGAGGAAATTCTCTAAAATGAAACATTAATTTGATTTTTTAAACATTAGCTAATGTAAAAAGTCAAATTTTTTAACATTAAAATATTTTAGAAAATGGTCAACTTACAAATCAAAAAGAATAAAAGAGGGTTTAAGTATTAATTGTTTAAAAATTAATGTTAAATTAACATCAAATTTTTATTTATTTTTTTATTTATTTGGACTTTACCTATCACTTCTAGTGTTTGAAACTACACTACGACGTTTCGGGAGGTAAGGAAACTCCTCCCGTTATCAAGTGAACCCTACTTACATCTAAATATCAAATTCTTACACCTAACTAACCTACATTTTTTTGGATTTTTTAAATATTTTTCTTTTACATTTTAATTTACACTAACACAAAGATAACAAATATATATACAAAAAATCAAATACAATACACTAACAAAACATTTATATACACGAACAAATGGAAAACTGACAATACATTACCTGTTCTGCATCGTAGCCTCCAAGCTGACGGCAAACATGGGAAACTTGAATCTCACGTCCATCCACAACCAGACCGCGCACTCAACTAGTGGCTAGCGGTAGTGGAGGGGGAGAGCCGTTACCCCCACCTACCGACAGGGGCACGTGACGACACAGCTGTGGTTACCCACCCGTCTTTGTCGACGGGAACATGACACGGAAACCAAACACTGCACGATTCCTCCTAGGGTGCTACACGGGCACCAGTATGATATTCTCATAGAGATTACCGCATGTCTCCAAGGTGAGCATTGGGAACTGGTCATGCAATCATCAGGTGGCCGTGTTTCCTCCAAGGGCGATCACGGACGCATGTGTCGTAGCCGCATTGGATGGACTCTAGACGCAGGAGCAACTGTAACACAAGGAACTGGCATGTGTTTGTGGGGTGATTTTTGACTGAAATGGTTTTTAATTAAGGGAACCCATAGTGGCCTGACATCAATACTACTCTGACTTATCGGATTTTCATGTACTTTAATTAATGCCCCTTCAACAAACTTTCTTTTATAATAGTGAGACTCATAATGTATAATTTTTGCCTCTTCCCAACTAAATTTATCATCATTTTCCCAGGCGTGTTTTGCCAATTTAGATTTTACTGTTTCGCCATTTTTTATGTTTCTTTTATGTTTGTTTATACAAACTTTTAGCGGCCTTTTAGTTTCCCCTATATATTCACCCTCACATTCACATTTGATACTTTAGATACAGTTTTTTGAGGCTTGTTCTTCATTTTTCGGTTTTACTTTAGTTAGTTGCTGTCTCAAAGTGTTTGACGATTTAAAAGCTGTTAAGATCTTATATTTTCTGGCAACTCGCCTTATTTTTTCCGACAGTTTTGGGACATATGGGATGCTTATGAAAGCTGTTGGTTTATCCACATTTGGAACAGTGTTTGGCTTTGTCCCCCTTTCCTTTTTGCATCTGTTAATTATTTTTTGAGGATAACCATTCTTTTGTACTCTTGTGAAATTTTATTGTGCTCCGCGTCTAAAGTTTTCTTTTTACAACAAACTGATTTGGCCCTGTCGAAAAGAGAATAAGCTACTGATTCTTTGACTGATTCACAGTGGTTTGATTTGTAATTGAGGTATCGACCTGTGTGTGTTTCTTTCTAAAAATTTCTGTTTTAAGGGCATTTCCATCTTTAACTACATTTACATCCAAAAATGCTAGTTTTTGTCTTGTTTTTTTTTCTGTTGTGAGTTTAATTGTTGGTGAAACTTTATTTAAATGCTCAGTCAACTCGTCTAACTTTTTATCGCCATGATTCCGGACTGCAAAGACATTGTCAACGTACCTCAGCCACACTTTCGGTTGAAAACAAGCAGACGCAATAGCTTTCTGTTCGAATTCTTCCATAAATATGTGGCAAATATTGGTGACAGAGGCGATCCCATTCCCTCATCCTGGCGGAAAAAATAAAGCGAGTTGTCAGAAAATATAAGATCTTAACAGCTTTTAAATCGTCAAACACTTTGAGACAGCAACTAACTAAAGTAAAACCGAAAAATGAAGAACAAGCCTCAAAAAACTGTATCTACAGCATCAAATGTGAATGTGAGGGTGAATATATAGGGGAATATATAGGGGGTGAATATAAGGCCGCTAAAAGTTTGTATAAACAAACATAAAAGAAACACAAAAAATGGCGAAACAATAAAATCTAAATTGGCAAAACACGCCTGGGAAAATGATCATAAATTTAGTTGGGAAGAGGCAAAAATTATACATCATGAGTCTCACTATTATAAAGAAAGTTTGTTGAAGGGGCATTAATTAAAGTACATGAAAATCCGATAAGTCAGAGTAGTATTGATGTCAGGCCACTATGGGTTCCCTTAATTAAAAACCATTTCAGTCAAAAATCACCCCACAAACACACGCCAGTTCCTTGTGTTACAGTTGCTCCTGCGTCTAGAGTCCATCCAATGCGGCTTCGACACATGCGTCCGTGATCGTCCTTGGAGGAAACATGGCCACCTGATTGCATGACCAGTTCCCAACGCTCACCTTGGAGGCATGCGGTTATCTCTATGAGAATATCGTACTGGTGCCCGTGTAGCATCCTAGGAGGAATCGTGCAGTTTTTGGTTTCCGTGTCATGTTCCCGTCGACAAAGACGGGTGGGTAGCCACAGCTGTGTCGTCACGTGCCCCTGGCGGTAGGTGGGGGTAACGACTCTCTCCCCTCCACTACCGCTAGCCACTAGTTGAGTGCGCGGTCTGGTTGTGGATGGACGTGAGATTCAAGTTTCCCATGTTTGCCGTCAGCTTGGAGGCTACGATGCAGAACAGGTAATGTATTGTCAGTTTTCCATTTGTTCGTGTATATAAATGTTTTGTTAGTGTATTGTATTTGATTTTTTGTATATATATTTGTTATCTTTGTGTTAGTGTAAATTAAAATGTAAAAGAAAAATATTAAAAAAATCCAAAAAATGTAGGTTAGTTAGATGTAAGAATTTGATATTTAGATGTAAGTAGGGTTCACTTGATAACGGGAGGAGTTTCCTTACCTCCCGAAACGTAGTGTAGTTTTAAACACTAGAAACAATAGGTAAAGTCCAAATAAATCAAAAAATAAATTCAATTCCATCGCTATTGTGAGTTTCAAAAATACAATCAAATTTATACCTTAGAATTATAGTTAATAAAGTTATTTTTAGTGAATTTCCCCTGTAGGGAAGAAGCTATTACCGTAGGTGGCATGGTAAGAGTTAAGCCCGAGACCATGATAACTTTTTGTTTTGAGGTCCCCAGATGACAAAAAATACAATACGTTCAAATTTATATATATGTGTGTGTCCGTTAACACGATTACTTGAGTAAAAAACATCTGATTTTGATGAAATTTGGCTCAAATGTGTAAAGTGAAATTCATGCTTTACGTTCGAAAACCAGAAAAATCGGACCATGGGAAATTGGTTTACAATTTCCAAAAATCAGTTTTTTGCATTTTTCACCCTAAAATTTTTAAAACCATTTTGATTTCGACCATTTTATAGAGCTTAAACAAATAATATAGCATTTTTAATCACTAAGATAGGTTAAGTGGTTGCGGAGAAAATCCAAAAAAAGTGCTCATAAAATCTTCCATTTTAATTTTATGGGAAAAAGGTTTTTAGCTTTTCCTCAGTTTATTTAAATTTAAACCTCACATTTGCTTTTACCAATCAGTTCAGCTCCACAAAAAAATCATTTTGGTGTTTAAATCGTGATTCTACGTCCAACCGCTGCAGAGATATTCAAAATACTAAACACAGTACGTTGTCCAATGTTATCCTTATGGAGAATAATTAATATTTGGTATCTTGATTATTTATGACTGTATGTTTATGAAACTTGGCATGTGGCTTCACCTAGTACTGGTATATTGACATTTGCACAAACAAATTTTTGCCGATTTTTCCCACAGCAGCAAACCTGCATACTCAGCCCTAATGTTATTATTATGGAGAATAAGTAAAATGTAATGTCTCCCTTAGATATAAACATAAATTAATAAAACCTGGAAAGCAGCTTCGACTGGTTAAGTTATATTGATAATTGCATAAAAATACATATTTTGTGTTCTTGTTGCAGCAAACCTGCGTACTCAGCTTTCAATGTTATTCTTATGGAAGATAAATAAAATGCTATACAGGGTGAATCTCGTAAGTTGTCCAGTATTGATTTCAGACAAACCGTTGGTCCTACGATGATGAAATAAAATTATTTCCCACTAAACCAACCCCAAGGAATAACGTAAAAATATTTTTAACGATTTTTAAATACAGGGTGTACCAGAAACTGAGGGTCACTAGTCCGAATCTACGAAATATCAAATACAAACGTATATCATGATATACATCAAATTAAAGCTCTTTTCAATCCAAACCATTTGGCGGAATCGGATTTTGATTGTTATTGATTCATTTCAAAATGGCGGCTGTTTTTGTGAAAAAATTAGTATTTTTTTGAATACCCTGTATTTTTCTTAAAAATGCAGATATCTTGATTCTGATTCAAATATCGCATTCCTTATGAGCTAAGCTTTATTTTGATATGCAACACTTCAATATTATCTCAAAAACAAAAAGTTTCAAAAATATCAGTTTTTGAAAATATGTACATAGCCAAAACTCAAAAATTTCAAATAGCACCATATGTCAAATAGCATATCATTTTAAAGGTATTGCAATTCTAAGAAACTTTCAAATTTAAACCTTATGCGTATCTATTTTGGTTTTCGAGTTATCAACAAAAAACATGTTTTTCCACATTAAAACGCATGTTATTTGTTAAACATGGTGGTAATAGAACTATGGTCCAGCCTTTACCACCATGTTTAACAAATAACATGTGTTTTAATGTGGGAAAACATGTTTTTTGTTGATAACTCGAAAACCAAAATAGATACGCATAAGGTTTAAATTTGAAAGTTTCTTAGAATTGCAATACCTTTAAAATGATATGCTATTTGACATATAGTGCTATTTGAAATTTTTGAGTTTTGGCTATGTACATATTTTCAAAAACTGATATTTATGAAACTTTTTGTTTTTGAGATAATATTGAAGTGTTGCATATCAAAATAAAGCTTAGCTCATAAGGAATGCGATATTTGAATCAGAATCAAGATATCTGCATTTTTAAGAAAAATACAGGGTATTCAAAAAAATACTAATTTTTTCACAAAAACAGCCGCCATTTTGAAATGAATCAATAATAATCAAAATCCGATTCCGCCAAATGGTTTGGATTGAAAAGAGCTTTAATTTGATGTATATCATGATATACGTTTGTATTTGATATTTCGTAGATTCGGACTAGTGACCCTCAGTTTCTGGTACACCCTGTATTTAAAAATCGTTAAAAATATTTTTACGTTATTCCTTGGGGTTGGTTTAGTGGGAAATAATTTTATTTCATCATCGTAGGACCAACGGTTTGTCTGAAATCAATACTGGACAACTTACGAGATTCACCCTGTATATCACTTATTTATTTGTATATTTTTATGAAACTTGGTGAGTGGCTTTATGTGGTAGTGAGTAACATATACATGCATTGGAAATTCGCTGAGTACGCAGATCTGCTGCTACGGTGGTATTTAATTGATATCTACAAATAAATGAATTTGTGACAAAATCATTAAAAAGATTTAGTCAAATTGTTGACATTATATTGATATTAAATATGCATGTTTATTAAACGTCAAATTAGTGAAATTTGTTAATAGTTTTATTGTTAAATGTAGTAAAATAATATCTGACATTTGAATGTCAAAAATGTTGATACTTATTTGACATAAAATAAATATTTGCTGCTAAATGGGAAGAAAATATGCAAAAATACCCGTTATTGTAGCAAATCTCATACTCACAAGCTTCCAAAATTAATTTTACCTGAAAGCATATTAACATCTTAAAAAAATAAGGTGATTTTTGTGAGCAGGCTACTGGTGAAACTATTAGGTCTAGAATGATCGTTGATGTGTTATCTGAAAGCCCTTGGTGTCTATATGTGCCTTTTGGAGTTTTGGAAAAACTACCACCTTCAGGGGTTTTGTCCCCTGGGCTTTTAAAGTTTCAATCTTAATCTTATGGAAGAATAGATATCAATTCAAGTTAGAACTTGACAGTTGTTGATAGTAACAAAACAAAGTACAAAAGCAAGATCACCTGTTCCAAGCTAACTTCTGGAATGGCATCACAATATAAACTAAAATAACGGATTTTGAGTTTTGAGCTGGGTAATCACAAAACAAAAAATATTGCTCGAATTTGAGCTACTATATTTGCTAGATTTAATAAAATGTGGTCATCATTAAAAATAGTTAATAAAAATAAATAAATTGGTATTTTGAATTATTATTCTATGACCATTGGAGAAATATAAGTTTAGATTTGTTGGTAAACACGTACAGTATGTTGGCTAATGCTTTTCATATTGAGAACACAATAACTCTTATAATTCCCTTATATATTCTCTATTTTCAACCAAATTTGGTAAGTAGGCTATGCTACCAAAGAAATTGATGAGAAATACGTTGTAACCTAAATTTTCCGGGGGAAGGAGTGGGCTTCCCCTCTCCTACAGTAAGTAGTCAGACAGGAAGGGACAAAATACAAAAGAAAAAAGTTGTCTTGTAAATCTAGTATATATAGTATTTAGAAAGGAACGCTCAGTTATATATTTCGGCCTACACAGGGGGGAGGCAACTGCCCTTGGGCACTGGCCAGGCTAAAGTAAAAAAAATTTCCTGTCTTATCAAAAGAATTTATGGCTTATGTCAACTGTGTGTAGAAAGGCAGTAGTATCATATTTATTTACCACATTTTGTCCACAATTGATCATCATAATTATTGAAAGAGTTTTCAAGAACTCCCAAAATTATCGGTGCTGGTGCACATCCACTCTGTCATTCGTGCAGGAAAGGGGGGGGGGTTAGGTCTGCCCAGGAGCCTCTGATAGCTGTGCCCGGCCCTGGGCCTGCAGATTCCTATGTAGAGGTTTTGAATGAGAGTATGAATAATTTTTCTTATACCATTTATTTATTTATTAAATCCACTATACTAGAGATATGTGTGGAATAATACTAACTATTGTCCTGTTGCTCGAATCCACGCAAATTTGTATCCAACAAAAGGTTAGTTCAGTTGTAAACAAACATAACAAAACATCTTACATTAAAATGGTTGATAACAACGTACTTTCAATCAACACGTAGTTTGGACTCCTGCCGGCGGATAGTGCCACTGTTCCAAAAATTCAGCCCTTTACTTATTTAAGTCATGCCCTTTCTTAAAATGCTAAGACATGTTGGCAAATCTATGTAAAAATACCTTTAATTTGACACCTCAAACATTAAAATCCGTCCAGCTGTTATCGAGTTATGACTGTGAAGAAAAAACCCCTAGCGTATTAGTATATAGATTGTTATGGTGCCAATAATAAACATTAAAATATATTTCATATTTTTGTGGGACTAAAAAAATACTATAAAATCAAAATATCTTTTACAGAATTTTGTTCCCCTGGATTATTTTTAGGATATCTCTGGTGCAGGGAATTGTTAATGATAATGGTGAAAGTTAAATTTATTTTGGTACAATTAAACTATCAAGACGGCTAAATTGATTTCAAATCCCAGATAATTTTGTAAGAAATTAGGCCTTTATTTACAGAAAGGAAAATGAGCTAGAAAACTTTAAAAGTCATAGAGTGCACAAAGGGTACAAATTATACCGACAAGAAAAGAAAGATGAAGCAAGAATAAAGTCAATTATGTACGACATAATATTATAAAGGCAATGAGTACGATTAAATCAAGTAAACACATTGTTGATCATGTTGGAAGAGTATTAAAATATGAAAATATGTGTGAAAGTTTTCTGACATTATTTATTTTAGATTTTATTGCATTAAACAATTTGGTTTTTATAACTCTTCAGATATTTTGTATTTGTATTTGTTATTCCTGCAATCTTAGTAGCACGTTAAGTTATACATTTATGTTTGAGCATGTCTGTTGCAAGCAATGTATTATCTACTTAAGAAACAATTTATCATGAACTAACGAAGAACGAGATGACATTTTTTCCTGAGTATTCTACTGAATTTACTATAGCCTAAATATTTCCTTCTTCCTAATAGAGAACAGGCAAAAAATATATTAATATTAAAAAATATAAAGTTCCACTTTTTATAAATTAACTAGATGTTGAAGCTAGTACTTACTTTTAATTAACAACAAGATACATTTTTAATTATTCAAAATAAAAATATGAGCTGAGTAGTTCATTGATAGAACTGAGTAGGCAAGTTTTCTGAAGCAGAAAGTATTTTATCCCAAAACTAGAGTAAGCCATTTGCCAAGTGTTTTGTAACATAATATCAATACATTTTTGACGGGAAATATATTCACAACCTAGAAGAAATCTAGGATTTAAAAGTTGTTTTGTACTAAAATTAAGGGTCAACTTTATAGATTTCTAAGCTAACAACTGTTATATTTTAAGATGCTAATAATTATATCTTGACTGTTAAGAATATTAAGTTTGTTTTTCATAAGATAACAATTAATTATTTATCAAATAAATAAGACAAATACAATGTTAAAATTATTAGATAGTTGTTTGTTGTAGATACTTATAATGTTACTGTAAAATTTAAAAAAAACTTACCATTCTGTTTTTTTTTCTTCAAGAAATATCAAGTCGATCACAAAACTAGTCTGGTCTTGCCTGCACTGCTCTGGCTTCTGAAGAGGTTGACTTGTGTGTAATTGCAGGACTGTAGTAGCAATCAGCTGTTTTTGTGAGGTCCTATTTGGCTGGAGGGAGTGTGTTTAACTTCAACTAAATATTGGGACAACTGATAACAAGCAATCAAGCAATGATATGTTTCTGCCTTCAAAACCAGTCTTCAAATCACTTATAACCAAAATAAACAAAACTATGTATTTTTCATAAAATATTGGGAAATACAAATATATTTTTGGAGATCATTCATTATTAAACTATACTAAACAACAACTAAGGCGAACTGGAAATCCTCATTAAGAAATACATGTAAGGAATCCTGATTGTTATTCCTAGAGACATGTTAGCTGATAACAAGTAATTTTATATATTTACAGACACAACGAACCTTCCTTTGGCCACTATAATAAAGCTGCAATGTTAATTATGACTTGTAAAATTTCTAAAATTGAAAAATAATATGAATGTAATCACATAAATATGGGTCACTAATGGGCAGAATAGGGTAATGTGTTTTTATCTTTATATGTAACCAGCAGTTACCCGCGGGCTTCGCCCCGTTTGAATTTATACGATCAGATGCTGTTCCCTCTACACCAAAGCTCTGGAGTAAATGACCATCATGGTACACTCTGAAAATGCAGTGGAAGAGCTCAGATGCGGCAATCAACTCACATGCTGATCCGTAAGTTGATGGTTTCAACATTTCGCGACGGTAGTGTTCAGGGGAGATGTAATTATCCCCTTTAACATCATGAGTTAAAATTTGGAATTTTGCCCAATTAGTTGAAACATAGTTAACAATTTCCTCTCTTACTAGATAGCTGTAGAAATTATTTCCGTAAACTGAATAGCATATAGAATTAAAGAGGCACGAACCATCTGGAGGCATGTGAATAACTCTAAACTGTGAGTCTGTTTGTCCAAATAGTGTTAATTTTGTATCCATATCAAAAATTAAAAAAATATATATATAAAAGAAACCAATAAAAATAAAAATATTACTAAAATTGTGTATTCATGACAAAAACAAAAAAACTAAAATATCATAAAATTCAATAAATTAGCTTTTAACCTGTCACACCACAACACAAAATAAAAATCATAAACATAAACAAACCAATGGATAGTAACAGCTGTTTGTAAAAAATTTTAAAGAAACAGGTGGTAATGTAGAGTTTGCAAGACACTTGCCCATTTTTAACATTATTGGCTTACTCCAGTTCAAAAGAATTATAAATCAACGTTCTACCGTGGTTTTACTGTTTGTGTAGAATAGCAACAGCTGTTTACAATATTTTAAATTAGTCATCTGATATCATCAAAAGAAATCTTTCTTCCATAAGAATAACATGGTAACTTTGAAGGTCTGTGGGGCGGAGCCCTATGGAGATACCGGCGTGTAAACTGCTTAGTTGTCCTATTTAAGACCTAAAGAATCAGTGTACAAAATTTCAGCTCTCTACCTACATGGGAAGGTGGAGAATTCTTGATGAGTGAGTCAGTGAGGGCTTTGCCTTTTATAGGTATAGATTTCGTAAGCATAATAATTTTTAAGTCAAAATAGTGGGTTTGGCAAATCGCAGGATGATGGAAGACAGCTCAAATTAAAGGTCTCGATCCCAGGAACTCGGGAAAAATACAGTGTATTTCTAAAAAGTTACCAGCAAACGAGAAATAACGTAAAATATTCCCAATGAGAAAAGCATAGGTATTTAAACAACCCCCCCCCTCCCCGGTCTGATTTCTTCATATTAAAACATGTGGTTGGTTACGTGTCTCCTTTGTTTACGAACTGACATATCTTCCTACTTATATTGTTTTATTTTCCTCAGCATGTAATGAGTAAACAAATCAGATAAGGCAGAGTATTCGAGCAAGGTTATGGACTATGGCCCCATCAATCCACTAGTTATTTATATTCTGATACCTTTTGGTGATACAAGGTTTAACAAAACTAGGCCTGATGACCCCTGTTACACTGGGGAGACTCATAAAGAGTGAAAAACATTTGCAGTGCTGCATTCTGTGGAGAAAATGGTGAACTTTTACGGCTAACATTCACATGTTTATAATTACCAAAACAAATAAAATCATCATCTGCCATAGATAAACATTTAAACTATGAGAATTTTGACAAAAATCCTAATGATCATTTTTATATTTAATAAGTTAGGGTTTTGTCCTGATAAAACCCTCAAATCTGGCACAGAAAATTTCCCATTTGATGACCATTACAAATAAAATAATTTTTACTGTCATAAAACACAAAATAATGCATTGACAAACGTCCAGTACAATAAACAGTCTTATATTCTAAAATAAAAATGTTTTCTGTCATTTAGAGCTGGGTACATGTATTTTGAAATGGTCATTAAAAATACAATTAATAGGATGACCTAAAATTATACTTGTTTTGTAACAATAACTGTCATTAATATCCCTACAAAAATGTTGATTACCACATTCTCATCACTATCCAATGAATAATCTGAAAATAATTTTATTACTCAGAACAAGAAAATAAAATTAGTTTCAAGCCATTAATATAGATTTTTTACAGCAATCATTACTTTATTCTGTTGTCATATCTTACATAGAATCTTATCAGATTTACAAAACAATGTTTGAGCACAGCAGAACAATGTTCAGACGGAATTACAATGTGTATTTTTAAATGGATTTCCCTAATGTGATTATAACAAGTTTTATTTGTTTTTATGTTATTCCATTAAATTATCTTAGGTGTTGCGATGGGCTAGAGGACCGGTAAGTTTTTCTAAAAGCACCAAATACATTTTAATAAGGAAAATTAAGGGAATTCATAATTACGACTAACATAGACATATCTGGATATTGTGGTTGCCTCAATAACTGAACAAGTACGAGTAAAAGTTATGTTTCATCGTAAGTGTACCCAAGGTTAGAGAGTTAAAGAACTCCTCTCCCTCAATTACAGATCACTTAGGATAGATGAAAATATAATAACAGTTTTAAATACATAGTTAAAATGTACTGCCATATAAGATACATTTTACAAAATTATGGTAAATTAAATTAAATTTGCATAACCTTAACTTACAAAAAGAAGGCACTATTTATAAAATAATAACTGCATGGTATTTTTCAGGTATGTATATTCTTATTTAGTATTGCCCTGAGTGCTATCTTTTCTTTTAAACTCAAATATATAAAAGAGTATTGTTGGTTTTTTATATTTAATATTTAATTTGTTGGTCGTTCACACTTTGCATTAATCCTATGATTGATAGTTTCAGCCGTAACAGCAGTGCAAGCGGTAGTTTCAGCCGTAACAGCAGTGCAAGCTACATAGTCAAACTGCGCGGTCTTCCTTGGTCAGTAACTGCGGACGACATCGTTAATTTTTTTGGTAAGTTAAAAAAAAACTTGAATAAAACTCAGCACATAAAACTGAATGTAGTGATAAGTGCTGATAACTGATAGAGGACATTTTATATCAGTCAGTTGATGATATACCCACTGGATATTGTAGTTAATCTTTTTTTGAGTAAATGGAAGGGATCAAACCATTTATGAACTAGGACTGAAGGTTACATTTATTTTAAAAAGTCACAGGGGTTTACATATTAAAAATTCATGTGCTTGGGCTGTAATTCAAAGTCATTAAAATACATCGACATGAAGGATGAATCAAATCTGAAGGGAACTGAGAAAAGGTTTAACTATTGAAGATTTTGATGTAAGGAAGAGGGCTTTATTACGATGATCATTGACAGACTCTGATTTATAGAGGATTGCAACAAAAATGAGTCAAGGATGCTTAGAACCTCTATTTTTCAGTGTTCAAAATATTTTATATAAACAATTCTTATTATACAGTATCTGTATATATATTTTTATAGGCGATTGTGGTTTATTAAACCTTAACAATAACACAACCTACTGACATTTGATTTTGGAATTCTAGTATTTCCAGTACAATTATTGACAAAATTCCAGTATGACGCGGCAACATTTCATTTAAATAAGAAGAGAATATAATTAATATTTTACCATATGGTTCAAAAGAAGAAAATTAAGTAATTGTTTTATAAACTCTCAAAATAACTAACATATCTCTCTAACATCGAAATTTACACAACAATTTATATAAGAAAATTAATGTAATTTATTTTAGATTTAAAAAGTTGAAAACTTAAATTTATGGTTGGAACTTGGAATTACATGTCAAACCTTAATTTGTTGTGAATCAGTAATTAATCTTATTTTAGTAAAATTCCAGTACTCAAATTGGAATTCCAGTATTTTCAGTAACCAAAAATAATCCAGTATAATTCCAATATTTGCAGTATCAGTAGGGCACCCTGTCAAAGCAATAATCTTTATTAAATTGGCTGAATTTTCACTACTGAAAAATGATTAACATTGGACAGCATGTTATATTTTTCTTCTTTCAGTATCTCTGTTGTAAGGGTAATTCCTCTTTATATGTTTTAGGTCTAAATATGTGTAATCAATATATATTCTAAGGAGGTACCTATTCCAAAATTCACTATATAGTGAATTTTGGAATGCATTCTTAACACACTATCAAATGCTAGTTACTTTTACTTTCCTTAGTTTGAAAATAACGTACCATAAAACTCAGTTATCAAGTACTTTTAACACCTACTGGTTTTAGCTACTAACTATTGTTTATCACCTTGTATTTTTTTACAATTAACAGATGACTGTGATACCAAGAATGGAACTGAGGGAGTTCACTTAATAATGACCAAAGAAGGAAGGCCAAGTGGCATGGCATACGTTGAAATGGAAACAGAGGACGATTTGGAGTTGGCTTATAAAAAAGACAACCAGTATTTAGGAGATAGATTTATTGAAGGTATATTTTACTCATTTGACAAATACTACCTAATATTTAACTACCTTGAGAAAATCTGCTGAGAAGAGCACAGTTATTTGATTAATTCATTAAAACACATGTTAAACACAAAGTTTTCGGCTGACCTAGGTAGCATAACCAGCTAAAAATATCTGGGATTTGAGACTTAGTGGGCTTTTTTATTTTAAACAGAATTTATTAAATCAAAAAAATCAGTACTTCTTAAATAAGGATTCTTATTCCAGTAGCAAAATAATGACAAGGGGAAACAAAATAATTTAAAAATAAAATATGAGAAATTGTGATGACTTAAAAAAGGTAATACAAACTATTCTTGTGTTTTTTTTAAATGACAAAATAACTGGGCTGAGGATGCTGTGGCTATTTTTATTCTTACCAACCGAGGACATCTAATTTTGGTTAACCACAGAATGCACCACAATGCAAATTGTTGTAAATTTTAAGTTTCCTTGAAAGACAAAGGAAAATGAGCAGGAAAACTTCTCGGTATGATAGGAAACATCAGCCTTCTACTATTTAACACATTAACTGAAATAACATCTATATCCAAGAATAAACCTTAATAAATGAACTTCTGAAACCATAAGTGTAGAACACCTTTCAATTCCCATGGGTAGTTTGTTTTTAAGTCAATTTAATTTAATTTAATAAAACATCTTTGAGAGACAATTAAACGGAAAATTCTAGTTTTTGATAAACCATAAAATATATATACTAGTGGCTTGAAGGGGCAATAGCCCCTAGTCTTGCTCCAATACTCTGCCTTATCTGATTTGTAGGAACAACTGTCAGTTTGTAAACAAAATAGACAAGTAACCACATTTTTTAATGTAACCAAAAACAGATGGGAGGGGGGTTTAAATCCCCATGCATTTCTTATGGGAGATATTTACGTTATTTCTTGTTTGCCCTGGGATCGAGACCTTTAATATGAGCCGTCTCCCATCAAACTGCGATTTGCCAATCTCCCACAATTTTGACTTAAAAATTTCGCTTACAGAATTATATATATACTAGTGGCTTGAAGGGGCCATAGCCCCTAACCTTGCTCCAAGTAGGAACTTGATGTACTTGATGTAAGTTTGTAAATAAAGTAGACACTTAATCACATGTTTTAATGTAAACAAACCAGGCATTTTTAAATCTCCCCATGCTTTTCTTATGGGGAATAATTTACGTTGTTTTTCGATTGCTGGTATCTTTTTGGAAATGTTGCTATTTTTCCCAAGTCCCTGCGATCAAGACCTTTAAGTCGTCTCACATCATCCTGCGATTCACCAAACTCCCACAATTTTGACTGGAAAATGTTGCTTACAGAATTATATATAAAGATATTGTAAATTGATTATCTCTACTGTCAGATTTTAATTTAAAATTGAACTGAAGTGTGCAAGCTTAGCTTATGGACCCCAACTAGTTCCTCGTATTTTACAAGCAATTTAACAGCTAAAATAATATAGCCATATATCTTCAACTCGCTTTGCTCGCTGGGGGCTCCGCCCCCAGACCCCCGCTTGGGGTCGCTCCAGTTGTTATTATTAGTCAATGACCCTTCAAGTATTTTTTATATAGTATACTATTTAGATTCATTATTGTTAAATCCACTCTAAATGTTTTCATTTTTCAATAGTTCCATAATTTGTTTATACTCTACCATGTGCTTTGACAGTTTACTGGATATTTGTTTACAGCTGTTATGATTTCTTATGTTTTTATTTGAAACTCCATAAGCCCAATGTTAAAAGATCCAATTTTCAAGATCAAAATTAGTGGTTTTAAAATTAAATACCCCCGTCGCAGCAAACCTGCATACTCAGCGAATTTCCAATGAATATATAACATAACACATTAAAACACTTAACAAGATTCATAAGAAATGTATTCACAAACAATCGATATTTAAAATATTAATTATTCCCCATAAGAATAACATTGGGGATGAGTACGCAGGTTTGCTGCAACAAGGCACACGAAATAATGGGTTTTTATGAAAATATCAATAGAACCCATCTTAGTGAAGACACATACCAAGTTTCATCCATATACATTCATAAATAAGCGATATATAACATTTTAAGTATTTTCCATAAGAATAACATGGGGACCAAGTACCTAGGTTTGCTGCTACAGGAAACATTGGCGAAAAATTGTTTTTTTGTGCAAACAACAATAAACCACAACCAGATCAAGCCATATACCAAATTTCGCCAGTTTATATTCATAAATAAGCAAAATATACAATTTTTCTTTTTCTCCATAAGAATAACATTAGACAACGTACTGTGTTTAGCACTTTCAATATCTCGGTAACCAATTGACGTAGAGCAATGATCAAAATACCAAATTGTTTTTTTTTTTAAGCTGAATTCAATGGTATAAATTAAAATTTGATTTAAATTAAAATTACATGTGAAAACCCCAAAAAACACATTTTTGGGGTACAAAATCCCCCAAAAACCCCCCTTCGGATGGTGCGATTCATCTGGTTTTCGAACTCGTTCAAATAAATGGTACTTTACACATTTGTACCAAATTTCATTAAGATCGGACCTTTTTCACGAGAGTTATCGTGCTTACGGACACATATATATATATATATATAAATATATATATATATATATATATATAAATATATATATACATATATAAAAATTTGAACGAATGGTGTTTTTGGCATCTGGGGAACTCAAAATGAAAAGTTATCATGGTCTCGGGCTTAAGTCTTACCATGAGACCTACGGTAATAGCTTCTTCCCTATAGGGGAAATTCGCTAATAGCTTCTTCCCTATAGGGGAAATTCGCTAAAATTGTATATTTTGGCAATTTTACCGGGGGTTTCAAGGTACAAGCTACCTGCATGCTAAATATCACATTTCTAGTTTGCCTGGAAATGGTCTAGAATTCATATGTCTGGTGTGTTACACATGGGGCTGTGTATATATTAGATTCTAAGCAAATAACCTATAGGAGAATTTATATTCCACAGTCAACATTGTGTAAGTTTTATTACGCTATAAAAATGCTGTTACATTTACTTTCACCAACATAATAATAATTAGAATAATTTCCTTGATTGTTATAACTAAATCATTTTAAAGGTAAGGGATTTAATTTAGTTCTGTTCCAGTTTTTCGAGCCTCCAGGGGTGAGATGCTCAGGACTCTGCGGAGAAGTGAGCAAAGCATTAACCGAGCCATGACTGATGCCTGTGTGCGGATCAGAGGTCTCCCGTACAAGACTAGCGAACAAGATGTTTTCAACTTCTTCGAAGGTGGATCGGGAATTTTAAAATCATAATAATCAGTTTAAGATTCTTTTTAAATATTTATATTTTAAAAATAAAGAAATGAACCTAAATTATAGTAACTTTAATGTATATTCAGCATTTAGAGGGTCAGTGGACTGCATATGTAGATTTCTTGTGCAGTTTTAAATTTACTTCACTTTTTACAGGATCACAAATAGGCAAAGCTTATATTCAGCAAAGGTAGTACCAAAGATACCCCCGTCGCAGCAAACCTGCATACTCAGCGAATTTCCAACGCATAATATATGTCTTAATACCACATGAAGCCGTATAGCAAGTTTCATAAACATATATTCACAAATAAGCGATATTTACAATTTTAATTATTCTCCATAAGAATAACATTGAGTACGTAGGTTTGCTGCAACAAGGAACACAAAATATGGGTTTTCATGCAAATATCAATATAAATCACCTAGGTGAAACCACACACCAAGTTTCATCAACACATTCATAAATAAGCAACATATACCATTTTGATTTTTCTCTTTAAGAATAACATGGGAGATGAGTACACAGGTTTGCTGCAATAAGGAACACAAAAAATGTTGTTTTATGCAAATATCAATATAAGTCAACAAGTTGAAGCCACATACAAAGTTTTATTAAATTATGTTCATAATTAAGGGAGACATTACATTTTACTTATTCTCCATAAGAATAACATTGGGGCTGAGTACACAGGTTTGCTGCTACAGGAATAATCGGTAAAAATGGATTTTTGTGTGTAAATAACAATAGACCACAACCAGATGAAGTTGTATGCCAAGTTTCATTATTATCCGTTCATAAATAAGCGAGATATAAATTTGTTTCTTATTCTCTATAAGAATAACATTGGACAACATACTGTGTTTAGCACTTTCAATATCTCTGAAACCATTTGACGTAGAGAAATGATCAAAACACCAAATTGTGTTTTTTTAAGTTGAATCTAATGATGAAAACTAAAATTAGATTTTTTTAAATTTTACATATTAAAAAATTCAAAAAACCCATTTTTGGGATACAAAACCCCCCCAAAATATCACTTTGGATGGGGTGATCTGTCTGGTTTTTGAACTTAAAGTCATAAATGCTGGTTTACACTTTTATACCAAATTTCATCAAAATCGGACCATTTTTACGAGAGTTATCGCACATGGACACACACATATATATATATTACAGTTTCGAACGAATGGTGTTTTTGGGGTCTGGGGACCTCAAAACGAAAAGTTATCATGGTCCCGGGCCTAGTTCTTACCATGCCGACTACGGTAATAGCTTCTTCCCTATAGGGGAAATTCGCTAATAGCTATGGGGGAACGGTTTCTACTAATCTCAAACATTTTATCTAAAACAATTGCTTCCTACCGGGTTCAGGAGCAAACATGTACGATTCTCCTTCATCAAACAGCACTCTGTTGTTTACATTATGGGTTTTATCTTGATTATAAATAACACACAGTTTTAAGAGGTTATATGCTTGTGCTAACTATACAAACATAAGATTTTTTATTGACTAAAAAAATGGTTATTTACATAAACCATTTGGCATAGCTTACATGCCATAGCCTACATTTTATGTCATAGCTTACATTTTATTAAAGATAGGCCCAGGACATAAATTACAGATTTTTGTTTGTGTTTATATTTTGTGGAAATAAATCTGTAGTGGTTTAAACAAAAGGTCAATAGATATTGTTTCAAACTTTTTTCATCACTATTTATATTACTATTTATGCTCATTTCAGTTATAAACTGTTACTTTAAATATTAAATTTTCATTTAGTTTAATTTTAAAATGCTAAATAATTTAAATACTATTTAAAAAACATTAAAAATGGAATATGGATTTAGATTGGAGTTAAAATTGTTAAAAAACAATTATAAACATATTTTTAACTAGTATTGGTGGCCGCTATCGCGACCGCAGGAAATAATCAGCGGTTTCAGGAACAAAGATTGTAGAAATAGAAATCCACAGCTAAGTACTCCCGGCTCCGCTAATATTTGTTAAAATGGCCTAAAAGCATAAAACTTTAAACTGCCGTAACCCAAATAAGGTTGCTTTTCAAGAAAAACAAATGACACGTGCAGCTTCCCCGACCTCGATTACCCCTACAAAATATCTATTCGTAGCTTGGGAGCCATTACAGCTCGAGAAATAGCCGCGGATGGACGGATGCACGGAGCCACAGATAAATGTGAATTATAGTATTGATTAATGTTGATGTTTAAACAAAGAAACGATAGTATATTCATCTTACATTAAACCCTATTTTAATTGTATTTTAACGTTGTTGAAAATAAATTTAGATATTTAAAATAACAAGTTTTACTAATATTAAAACCGTTCTAAAACAATTGCAAATTATTTTAATAATAGTTTAAATTTGTTCAAAATAGTTTTAATTTAAAATAAATTATATCTTTTATTTACAGCAAAATAATTAAATTAGTTAAATAGTATTTTTATATTGTTTCAAAGTTAGCTTGAATACTGAAAAAATACTAAGTTTCACTTATATTAAAACAATTTCCTAACAACTTTTAAATCATTCTCTTCTAACAAAATCACTTTATTAGTAGCTTTAACCCAGCAACAACCAACACACTTTGGACAGGAAACATAAGAGATTGTATTTTTTGTTAGGTGACATAACAACACTATGACTATTAAAATATTAAGCGATGAGTATTGTACAGTAATTTTAGTCAGAACTCTAACAAGCACATGATTGAGTATGAACAAACATTCATTTCCAATTCCTACCGTTCAGCTGATTCCTTTTACGACATAGCAATTAGCACCCTTACAACACTATATTTTTGTATGGGATTACGAAAATCTCTGTAATACCACTAATATACAATCCTACCCGAGGTAAACTCGGGACAATGGCGCAGCAGGAAACTCGCTTCTCTGACATTATGTACAAAATAAATTTTCTGTCGTAAATTGACAAACCCTTAAATTCAGAGATACTGTTGTAAGCAGACTTTTGTCATTATTATATTTAACGGTAATACACGTGGGTTGTAAAATCTGTAGGTCTCTAACCAAGATTTTACACACAGTAATGTGATTGCCCGACCAATACATACATGCTTAATGAAAAAAATATAATGTTGCAGGGCTAGACATAGTACCTGACGGCGTGTCATTGGTATACGATGAAAAGGGAAGAACTACAGGAGAGGCCTACGTGCAGTTCAGAGATCAGGAAGTAGCTGAGAGAGCTCTCCAGAGAGACATGGGGAGACTGTATCACAGGTGAGACTTGCAAGCGTAGAGATCATACACCAAGTGACTTTGACATTTGGAGGTTATAGAAAATAATGTATTATATTATTACAAAAGATGTTTAAATTTATGTTTAAATCAATATGTGATAACAAATTAGCTGCAAAATAATCATATGGATATAATATGGCGTATTTAAAATAAAACGAGTTCGCACGCAGCACGCTGACGTGAGGGAAGTGAATTTCCACATAAAAAACTTGTAAAACTCAAAATAAGTGTAAAAACATACATTTGTCCAATTTTTATTGAAATCTGAAAACATTGATTTTTTGGCTGTTCTGATACTCCTGGTTTCATTTACTTGCAAAGCTGGGAATACAATTTTGCGCATTATAAGGTTAGGAGAAGGTCCAGACAGGCTTGAAAGTAGGCGTGAGGTTGCTGGGGATGATAAAAGTACTCAAACAAAGGAATAACAGGCTTTTCTAGTGTAAAACCCCCATAAGACAACGTACCGTGTTTGGTCGATACACATTTTCTTTAATAACTCGGTAAACAGTTATGCTAGAATGATGAGAGAGAGCTTAAAACTTTCGCCTCTCTAATTCCCATCTTTTTACATTGATTTTACCTCTGGGGCTTTTATGACCCTTTTTGGGCCCAAAAACTCGAAATTTGAAATATTAATCCCCAAAAAAGGGGTTTAGAGTTTTCCGATTGTTTTGCCCAACAAACTTGTCCAACTGATTACAGAAAGGAACGTCCCTACCAAATTTGAAGTAAATCGGGCAAAAAATGTGACCGCTAGAGTGCAAACACACATATATATAAAATTTTGAACGACCCCCCAAAACGTGTTCAGGGGGTCACATTAGGAACTTCTATGGTGGTCCCGGGCTTAAGTTTCACCGTGCGGGTCATGCTAATAGTTCACTTTCCAAAGGAAATTCACTAATAATTAGTTTGTCAACAGGTACATAGAAGTATTTAGAAGCAGCTTAGGAGAGTTGAGACTTGCACAACTAAAACAGCGTTATGAAAATCAAGCTGCGGCAGAACCCCCTCAAAACAGAGGACCCATCATGAACAACTATAGAGGATATCAAATCCTCAGACCTCTTCGTTTCTCTGGCTATCCAGGTAAATGTTGAAAAAAAGATGAACGTAAAGTAGGTGTGCAATAATGTACAGGTAAAAGCTTAACCGCAAATGCTTGAGAAAATCGTAAGACTTTATTCTATTGGTTTAGAGTTACATAAATAGAGCTATAAAGCCCTCTCATACCCTATATAACTAAATAACTTTAACTTTAAATAACTTCAACTAAATCAAATACAACATAATGAAGAGAAAAATCGATCATATATTTAAATGGGGGATTTAGAGAAAATATTAGGGGACATTCCGGCCTTGTAAGATATCTGGTTGAAATACTTCTGAGTGAAAGTTTTCTAATATAAACAGAAACGACAGCAAATATTAGTCATACGTATTAGTTATTTATAAATGCATACATTGTTAATCCATTTCCATAGAAGGATACCATAGAGGGGAATGGAACAGTGCTAGAGATCCATGGCATGACCAAAACCATGCAAGACAACCAGATTCAGGAAAAATGAGATTCCAGCAAAACAAAGAAGCCAGAGATTATAAACAGTATGCCTTACACATGAGAGGCCTTCCTTTTGATTCTACTCGAGAAGACATTGTTGAGGTAACTAATAAACAAATATCCTCAGTGATCTCTCCTGTAGCATGTATTGCGAGACTTCTTATCTTTTCCTTTGTCTCTTACCAACATTTACACTGATCACTGCTAAAAGACTTTTGGGCAATCAGCAATTTGCGTGTTACTATTGTTTAATCTTATCATCTAATAAGTTTTTTGAATGTGAGTGGTGCGCGGTCCAAAGAAGACAACTGGAGCAGGAGGTAGGAGTTTTTGCGCCAGAGACTGCTGGTCCTCTGATGACGACTTCTCTTGAGAACTGGCGTCAGATTTTGACATTTCCCGAGCGGATTCTGGAGAGGAAAAAACTCCAAAACGAATAAAATTAGGGATCTCCCCTTAGGTGGAAAAGAAGTAATTAAGTAGAAGTGGTAGCAAGTTTGTCTTCAAGATACGAGGCTCCATTTTGAAGTGTATGCCTTAATAGGTCTTTCCAAAGTGGATTACAGCCTGATGCAAGGGGTTTTAGTGGGTGCAAGTCCCATAAGCCAGGGAATGTTCCGATTCTTCCTTGATGATGCATAACTAGCATTTCCACTCAAATAAACAAAAATTCCTTCTAACAAAGCCCATTTAGCACACACTCCTGTTTTTAACGTTGATTTTTGGCTGAATTGGTTGAATAACCGTTTTTCATTGTCAGTGTGTATGTTGAAAATACACACGTGATTTCAACCATTGAAATTTACTGTTATATAAATGTAGTTTACTGTAAGCCTAAGTAGTTAAATATTAGCTTTTTGCATATTGAAAAGTATAAACCAATGAAAAGTATGAGTTTCTTGGTTGTAAATATAAACTATAAAAGACCTCACTCACTATTCTGATTTCACTAAGAACATTTAAGATAATTTTAGTAATTGTTTTTACGGAGAGTTGAAACAAATATTTTTGCAGAACCCTGTGGTAATTGTACAATTAGTGTGGTTAGGTAACTGTAGCACACAATAAAAATGAAACCATCAGTTTTTATGTATTAATTTCACTTACTAACAATTGATTTGATCAATAATAATGCTCTTTTTCAGTTTTTCAGTCCGCTCGTACCAATTGAGATTGACATTCACTTTAACTCCAGAGGAAAGGCAACTGGGCAGGCCGATGTTACATTTAAAACCCGTGAAGACTTAGAAGAAGCTCTGACTAAGAATAAAAACTATTTGAGGCACAGATACATTGAACTCTTTCAATAGGACTAATAAAGATAGAAACTCTTTGTATATTTATCTAATATGTTGTATTTTTTACACTGCTATTATACTTCAGGTTTTTAAAATATTTAATTTACTTTATATTATAATTGTATCTATACTTATTTAATACGCTAGGGTTTTTTTTGTGACTAAAACTCCTCCTACAGTTTTCAACAGATTTTGATATTTTTGGTGTCGTTGGATAGACCTTGGTCTGAAGTTGTTTGTGCCCAAATTTTATAAAGAACAAACCTAAGCGAAGGGTCCTAGCCACAAAGTTCTTAATTTGTCCATAGGATTAATTAACATTGAGAAAGAATTGTTTTGAGTTGTATGATCAAACAGCTGAATAGAGTAAACACAGTTTATCAGCAAGAACACATGTTCACTACTGGAAAGGTAACACAATATGTACATAATTTTGATGATGAAAGTTAGCATTAATCATATAGTCAGTTTATAATATTTATCCGAGAGTGCAGCACATGGAACTTCATGTTAAATAGTAATAAATATTTTCTTAATATATTCTTACCGTTGATTTCCGTTTGTTTTTCCGCTGGTAAACATATTGTTTCCATGGAAACTAAAATTAAACTACTAACCCATGAGGTTAACTCTTGACAATTTTTAAGCATGCACATGTTGAATGCCAGTAGGACGGAGCCCAAAAATATTTTCAGTATGGGTCTGAAGGTAATATTCTCATCTTCTTGCCAAATGTTAGCTCCATCATTCCAGAATACATACTTACATATCAATTCCAGTGGGTTGGAGCCCTATTGAACTTTCGGAACGGGAGAATGACATGGTTTGAGTGGAATTTCAGAATCATCTGTTCAGTAATTGGTTGTGATAGTTAACATGAGAATAATAAAGGTCAGTGGGGTGGAGCTAAATCGTATTTTGATCAGGAGTTTGGCCTATTTCTGGTTTGAGTATATTAGCTACTTTCCACCTGAACTTCAAATCCATGAGTACAGTAGTAGATGCTAGGTGATAAGCTTGAATTTAAAAGCAAGTGGGGTGGAACCCTCTATGAGTATTAGAGGAGAATCAGCATGACATTTGATTCTAAAGTATAAGTCTAAGGAACGGGGGATATGAGGAAGCCATCGATCAAGGAAACATTTATTTGAAATGGGTAAAATAATAAAAAATTAAATAAATGATTCATAATTCACAGGCTTTTGATTGTATGTTAGAATTAAGGGAATAAAACTAGATTAGTATAATACCCCTGTTGCAGCAAACCTGCATACTCAGCGAATTTCCAATGAATATATAACATAACACATTAAAACACTTAACAGGATTCATAAGAAATGTATTCACAAACAAGTGATATTTAAAATATTAATTATTCTCCATAAGAATAACATTGGGGATGAGTATGCAGGTTTGCTGCAACAAGGCAAACAAAATAATGGGTTTTTATGCAAATATCAATAGAACTCATCTTAGTGAAGTCACATACCAAGTTTCATCCATATACATTCATAAATAAGCGATATATAACATTTTAAGTATTTTCCATAAGAATAACATGGGGACCAAGTACCTAGGTTTGCTGCTACAGGAACCATAGGCAAAAAATTATTTTTTTTTGCAAACAACAATAAACCACAACCAGATCAAGCCATATGCCAAATTTCGCCAGTTTATGTTCATAAATAAGCGAGATATACAATTTTTCTTTTTCTCCATAAGAATAACATTAGACAACGTACTGTGTTTAGCACTTTCAATATCTCGGTAACCAATTGACGTAGAGCAATGATCAAAATACCAAATTGTTTGTTTTTTTAAGCTTAATTCAATGGTATAAATTAAAATTTGATTTAAATTAAAATTACATGTGAAAACCCCCAAAAACACATTTTTGGGATACAAAACCCCCCAAAAACCCCCCTTCGGATGGTGCGATTCATCTGGTTTTCGAACTCGTTCAAATAAATGGTACTTTACACATTTGTACCAAATTTCATTAAGATCGGACCTTTTTTACGAGAGTTATCGTGCTTACGGACACATATATATATTTATATTTATATATATATATATAAATATATATATATATATATATATATATATATATATATATATACATATATAAAAATTTGAACGAATGGTGTTTTTGGCATCTGGGGACCTCAAAATGAAAAGTTATCATGGTCTCGGGCTTAAGTCTTACCATGAGACCTACGGTAATAGCTTCTTCCCTATAGGGGAAATTCGCTAAAACCACCAAAACCAGCTTCAAGAGGATTTTTATCAGAATGTGTTAATCAGATGTTTCTTTGAAGAATAAATTATCCCACCCTTATTTTCAGAGTATCCATAAAATGTGAACCAAGACTGGTATGCCACGAATTTTTGAAAGATTTTACTACACCTTCCTTATCCATAATGACATTTTACCCAAACTGTGTTAAAATGGACAAAACTCAGAAAGTATTTCCAGCAAAGCAAAATAGCAAATATCAAGTAACAGATCAAAAAATGAGTTTTAGTAAAGAATGAGTTGTCATATATTTGGAAAAGATTTGGCACATTTATACACAATCAGAATTCCAAAAACCTGAGTTTCCGTACACCCATCTATTAATAGCCTGAGACAAGAAGGACTGAATTAGCAATAGAGATGACAATATTGACGAAATTAATGCTCATCAAAGCGAAATATTGCTCGATTTCGAGCAACGGGCTTACTAGTTGTCAGGGAGCCCAGCTTTTTCTGAGCCCTGAAAAGTAGGACTTTTTGGCTAAAAAGTAGGACAAAAGTAGGATGAATTCGCAAAGTTCAGACACACCAGGAAAGAAAATTATACTTAAGTCAAACCTAATTCTCAACTCGAATATAATAATATATTTTTATTACACTTTAAATAGTTATTAAATACATCAAATACATAGCTCTTGTAATCTTTACAAAATTGTTTTCCCCAAACCAATGTGGCCGGATAAGGTAAGCTGATAATAATAGAGCAACCATTATTATGTGCCATTAATTTATAGTATAAAAACAGCATGGAAAACTACAGTTATTTTGATAGACTTTTACTGAAAACTAGTAGGTGCCCGTCGAAATTCAACGGATACAATACATTAATAACAACTGGCTAAAATCGGCAACAAATAAAAAAATTACATATGAACTTTGCCAGGGGACGGAGCCTTAAAGATGCTGGGCGGGACGTATCTACGTTGGGGCTTCATTCAAGAAATGTAGTTTTTAAAACTAATCCAAATAACCACATGCCATATGTAACATGTCAAAATAAGAGGTCGGGAAGTGATAGAAGAAGCAAATGAGGTGGAGCCCTGATGTCTGGAAAAAATTAACCGAAGTTTTCTATTCTCCTAACAACCTAAGGTATCGTCCAGAAACAGATTTGAGGAGCCTTTTTCGCAATCGCCTGGAGTACTCTGTTCTCCATAAAAATAACATGGCAAAATTGTAGCAAATGTTGGTGGTGGGGGGGGGGGGGCAGTGGCGGAGTACACATCCAACGTTGGGGCATCATTGAAGACATGAATCTTTGAAAAAGAAACCAATGTGATATGATGTGTTATGGTTCTTTAGATTTGTAAAACAAATCTAAAGAACCATAACACGTCCAAATTGGACGTCAGGAACTAATATAAGAAGCCAGTGGGGCGGAGCCCTAAGGTCGCGAAAATATTATTTGAAGTACATATTATGGTCTGGGAGCAAATTGAATAGCACTTTTTGCAATAACCTGGAGTAAGTACTCATATTTCCATAAGAATAACCATGGCAATGTTTTAGCGACTGGGGCATAGCCCTAAGGTCGGGGTCATAAAAAACCTACTCAAATGTTATAGATCTTTGACAATTGGCAAAACTCATGAAAAATAACGGGAAAAATAACACGATAATTTTGCCAGGGGGTGGAGCCCTAAGGTTTGTAGGAGGGAAGTATCCAACGTTGGGATATCATCCAAGACATAAGGCATAATAACACAAATCCAAAGAACCATCACACGTCCAAATTGAACGTTGGGAAGTGATAAAAGAAGCCAGTGGGGTGGAGCCCTGAGGCCGCCAAAAAATTTATCCAAAGACCTATAGTCCCCTAACACGTGGTATCGTCCAGGAGCAGATTTGAAGAGACGTTTTTGAGCAATTTAGGAAAATCCTTTTCTCCATAATAAAAAAAACATGGCAGCTTTTCGGTGGCACTGGGGCACATCCGTGAGGTTTAGGGGGAAATCAAAAACAATACATAGCTAAAATGTGTTGGTCCCCTAAAACGCTGTTTTCAAAATCACTTGGGACACACAAACACTCACAACTACTTTATTAGTATGATAGATAATACACGAAAATAAATCAAAAGCTTGATGAGCTGATCAGCTGTCTAATGAAAATCACTTTGAGTCAGGATTATAATCAGCTGTTTTTGTAAACAAAACATACTACAAATACCACCAAAACGGTTTGTAGACATTTTACAATTTGTATCATTTAACAAACTTAAAAGGAGAAAATTATAATTCTGACAATTTTGGGGAGTATCGGAATGTTTCAACTCCAAATTGGAATAAATCCCATGACCCCACGTTACCTGGTTTTCTCAAACTAAGGCCGAGTTCCTGATCAAAATTTCTGCCATATGAATAACATGAGGAAATTTAAGTACTTTACACTTTAAATCATTAAACAAACTTAAAGGGAGAAAATTATAAATTAACAATTTTGGGGAGTATCGGAATGTTTAAGCTACAAATTGGTACAAATTCCATGACCTCACCTGGTTTTCTCAAACTAAGGCCGAGTTCCTGGTAAAAATTTCTTCCATATGATTAACATAGGGAAATTTGAGGACTTAATACTTTGAACCATTTAACGAACTTAAAAGGAGAAAATAATACATCTGACAATTTTGGGGAGTATCGGAATGTCTAAGCTTCAAATTGGAACAAATTCTATGACCACACGTAGCCTGGTATTCTCAAACTAAGGCCGAGTTCTTTTGAACATATCCCCATTTAAATAACATGGAGAAATTTTTTAACTGTCAACATTTTAAAAACTAAAGCGTTATTTTTGAGTTTTACAATTTTCTGTTAATCTGCAGCGTAAAACCTTTAAAATGACACATCAATTGTCCAAATCGGTTGAAAAATAAAGACGTAGTAGGCCGAAAAAATGAAATTCCTTAGCTAATTAATATATAAGATATTTGCAATTTTTCCCTTCTACCCTATACATAATGAAGAAAGTATTGTTTTCCTCAAAATTTTCGAATTTGAGTTATTGGTGGAAATAATCGTTTTGGTGCTCCCTGAACCTAAAAAAGTGACGTTTGACTGGTGAGGGTGTCCGTGTGCCACGATGTCTTCAGGAGTTTTTTTCTTCATTTTTTCCTTTTTCATCATTAAGGGTTTATTATCCCCCCAAACCCAATGAGACATAAAAAATCAAAATTTCATAAAAACGGCTCAACGATTTTAACTAAAATTGATTGGTTTGTAGAGCTTTAAGTTTCCAACAAAATGACACTACAAAATGACTACTGCAAAATGACAAAGGATTTGGGTGAAAATTTCTGAAAAAAGTTATTTAGAAGATTTTCTGTACCTTCTACTGTACTTTATATTCTATAGTAGTATATACAAATACCCCGTAGCAGCAAACCTGCGTTTTCCGATGCATATACATGTATATTAATACCACATACCAAGTTTCATCAATATACAGTACATTCATAAATAAACTATTTATGACATTTTAATTATTCTCCATAAGAACAACATGGCGGCTGAGTATGCAGGGTTGCTGAAGCAAGGAACACAAAAAATGGGGTTTTATACAAATATAAAGATAACTCAAGAAGGTAAAGCCACATACCAAATTTTATTAATTTATGTTCATAATTGAGGGAGATAACATGTTACTTATTCTCCATAAGAATAATATGGGAGTTGAGTACGCAGGTTTGCTGCTACGGAATCTACCAGCCAAAACATGTTTTTTACTGCAAATATCAATGGACCACAACGATATGAAGCAATTTACCAAGTTTCATCAGGAAAAGTTGATAAATAAGCGAGATATACAATTTGTCTTATTCTCCATAAGAATAACATTGGACAACGTACTGTGTTTAGCACTTTCAATATCTCTGTAACCATTTGACGTACAGCAATGATCAAAACATCAAATTGTGGGTCTTTTTAAGCTGATTCCAGTAAAAAAAATTAAAATTGGACTTTTTCAAAAATTATATGTAAAAACTAAAAAAAAAACATTTTTGGGGTACAAAATCCCCCCAAAATACCCCTTCGGATAGGTCGATCTGTCTGGTTTTCAAAGTTAAAGTCATAAATGCTGCTTTTCACATTTATACCAAATTTCATCAAAATCGGATAATTTTTACGAGGGTTATCGTGCTCACGGACACACACACACACACACACATATATATTTATTAGTTTTGAACGAATGGTATTTTCGGGGTCTGGGGACCTCAAAACGAAAAGTTATCACGGTCCCGGACCTAGGTCTTACCATGCCGACTACGGTAATAGCTTCTTCTCTATAGGAGAAATTCGCTAAAATGTAAAAAAATTACCATTTATCTCACATTTACTGATCAGTTTCTTTAAAACTTGATGTGCAGGTGAATATAGCATTGACCAAACAGAAAATATTCAAAATATGTTGCCCCGTAACCCTGGGGGGGGGATGAGGGGGCATTTCCCCTCGTAAAACCAAACTGTGTGTAGCAAATGATTCTTATTGCCTCCAAAAAAGGGATTTGGGTGAAAATTTCTGAAAACAAGTTATTTAGAAGATTTTTTTGTACCTTCTACCATACTTTATATTCTATAGTAGTATATACAAAAAAATTATTTATTACAGTTGGGCTAAAAGGGAGAAACTATGTGTCTGTTTTGTGATACTGTTTACTAAGAATCTAATGTAAAACAATTTCACATTAAATACAAGAAAGCTGGGTTATAAAAACTAAAACACTTGGGTTAAATTATTTTGAACATAAAATGGAAGACAGTGAAAAGCTATTAATAAATTCTAAAAAACTAGATTTTAGATTTTCATAAAAGTTCTCAATTTTATTAACCTTTTACGTTCTCCCCCTTATACATCAAAGAGAAAGTATTGTTTTCGTGAAAATTTTTGAATTTGAGTTGGTAGTGGAAATATTCCTTTTGGTACTCCCTGAACCCAAAAAAGTTATTTTTACGTGATGTCTGTGTGTCTGTCTGTCTGTGTGGATGTGTACAGAGCTAGAGCCCTAACCAATGGTCCGATTTTTATGAAATTTGGTATGTAGGTACTAATCCATGATATCTCCAGGTGTTTTTTGGAATTTTTAATTTTTAAGGGTAATTATTCTCCAAAAACCGCCAAAATACATGAAAAATCAAAATTTCTCAAAAATGGCTCTAACGATTTTGATTAAATTTTAGTCGTTTGTAGAAATTTGGTTTTCCAACAAACTGACACCACCTGCATTTCTGTAAAAATTCGGGTTCAGAAATTACAAGACTTAAAATATCAAAAATTCAGTTTTGTTGGATTTTTCATTAAAAAAACATAAATATAAAAAATATTACTATTCACCATTAAAAAGAGCTCAAAAAACTAAATAATTTTGTATTTTGAATTACTATTCTACGATTACTGGTTGCGGAGAAAATTTAAATTTTCATTTTGTGGTAAACGCAGTACGTTGTCCAATGTTATTCTTATGGGGGATACAAAAATTACTATTTCTCTCTTATTTATTGATAAATTTTGTTCAAACTTGATATGCTTGTCAAGTTAGCATTGACCAACAGAGAAAATTTGAAATATGTTGCCCCTTACTAACCCTGAGGGGGGAATAGGGGGCATTTCCCCTATTAAAACCACATGTGTAGTGATGGATTCTGTAGTGCCTCCTTAACAGGGATTTGGGTGGATATTTTTGAAAACAACTTGTTTACAAGATTTTCTGTACATTCGACCATGCTTTGTAGCCTGTTCTATATTTAGTAAATAAAAATTAATTTATTCATTAAAGTTGGGCTAAAAGGAAGAAAGTGTGTGTCAGTTTCCTGATACCGTTTATTTAGGTATTATGCTAAGTGTCTGATGGTTAGTTGAATGCTAACCTAAACGAAGAACTTATTTACTACTAAGGAGAAATTCATCTTCGTAAGTGGATGGAGTGTTGAGTTAAACTTTCAATATCGCCAACATATTTTCTGCTGTGAAATTACATACAATTGCAGTTAACTAAAAGAAAAATGTATTTTTAGATTCCAGGTTTGTTTGCTAAAATGTTTGCCCATAAAATCAAACATTTTACCCGCTCTATAACAAAATTAAAATTATACATATGAACTGCTTGAAAAGTAGGAAAGTAGGAAACGTAGGAATAGTAGGACAACTGGGCTTCCTGAGTTGTTTTTAAATAAAATATAAATTCTATTTATGTTAGTTATTTTGTTTGTTTAATTCACAGAATTAAATCTTAATTGTACCTTTCACAAGATTACAAGCTAGGAAGTGAATTTTTGAAACCACTTATCACTTGATGCTGGAGCTGCCAAGATAATCTACTTATTTAATTCCGTAAGCGAATCGGTCCCCACGAAATATCTCGAGCTAGGAAGAAGTTAAGTTAGGTTACGACGATTCATTTTAAAGCTTGAGGGCCAAGGACAGTGGAAAAATATCAGATATGTCAACAATTACGTGGGCTACGCCCCACTGGACTTCAAAGATCTAATGATTTTCTTATGGAAATATCATTACAGTATTTTTATTAATAAGCAAAATGAACTAATAATAAGCTATGATTATCCACCTACACAAAAACCATATGTTAGGGGCTATAGCCCTTGTAAGCCACTGGTATCTTTATAATCTTCCAAGATTTATTAAATGGCGCTACAAATTATTGGTTAGGATTCAAACAGATAAAGAATAAACGGTATCAGGAAACTGACACATACTTTCTCCCTTTTAGCCTAACTTTAATGAAAAAGATTCATTTTTATTTACTAAATATAGAATATAAATTCCGGTTGAATGTACAGAAAATCTTCTAAATAAGTTTTTTTTTCAAAAATGTCCACCCAAATCCCTTTTATGGAGGCAGTATCCTTTGCTACACACAGTGGTTAAAAAAGGGGAAATGCTCCCTCATCCCCCCACAGGGTTAAGTGGCAACATATTTTGAACATCCTCTGTTTGTCAATGCTAACTTGACCTGCATATCAAGTTTTAATGATATTGATCAGTAAATAAGAGAGAAATAGTAATTTTTGTATTCCCCATAAGAATAACATTGGACAAAGTACTGTGTTTACAGAAAAATAAAAATTTAAATTTTCTCCGCAACCAGCAATCGTAGAATAGTAATTCAAAATACTAATTTATTTAATTTTTTGAGCAATTTTTAAAGATGAATAGTAATATTTTTTAACATTTGTTTTTTTATGAAAAATCAAAATACAGTGGAACCTTAATAACTCGAACCTCAATAAGTCGAATTCCTTGATAACTCAAATTTTTGTCATTCCCCTTGAACTTGCCTACCAAATGCTATGTTATTTTACCTCTGTAAGTCGAAGGGTTAACAGGAAACACCTCGATTAGTCGAATTTTTGCAGTAATCTTAGCCCGTTGCCTTACCTCTATAAGTCGAAGTTTTAGCTGTAGAACCTCTATAACTGGAATATGTACAATTGCCGTACCTCTATAAGTCGAAGTATTGACTAGAGAAGCTTTATAAGTCTAAGTTGTTGATTCACCAAACCTCCAGTGACTTGACAGCCGGAAATTTCAACCCTCCCTCCCCACTAAATCTTTTTCCCGGGTGCTCCTGGTGTCGGAAAACAACCGACAAATTTATGTTGATGAGTAACACGCATATCAAACACACTCATCCTCACGCACGGGTTTCACCAATGTGAGGATTCCATTTCATAAATAAAGAACAGTCTCATATTGTTTTAAATGATATGTATTTTTTAAATAAAATGGTTTTGATTTGTTTAGATTTGTGTTCTTAGTCGTTAGTTAGTGTGAGTACAGAGGTTCTGGATGTAGTACGTGAAACATAGTTTTTAGGTTGATTTTTACAAAGTTCAAGACTATTTGAGGCTATTGACACAGGAAATAAAAACAGTGGCATCGGGAAGCAGTTTGGAACACCAGTGAACACTGTCGACAATTTTAAAACAAAAAAGTGTCGTACTGCTTCACCCTAATTCCAACAATGCTCTGCAATTTTAATTGTTATCATGTTTTGCTCCCTTTTAATTTTGCAAATTATTTTAATAGCCTACAGTACATTAATGTTCAGCTAAATAAAATTGTTGCGTAGTTGGTAAGAACTGACTTCTGTAAGCGGGAGGGATTTGTTTGGGGCAGGTGATAAGAAGTTAGCAAAAAAAACCTAGAAAATAGACAGGAAGTGGTCAAACGGGGAAAACATGACCAAAATACCAAATTGTGAGTCATTATTTCTTTACTTTCCTCCTCTACAATATTTTCACTGGAGGACGTATTTCGTCCTCTACTACGTTAACCAAAGAAGCTTTACAATATATTTCCAGGCTTATTTTAGACATTTAAAATTGTTCAAATCTATTTTAATTTTAATAATAATTATTGCATGGTATGATTATTTTTTATACATAGCTCGAACTTATGTAAGGATTATACCCTTCCATTATCCATGTTTTGTGTTACCGTGACCCTCAATAAGTCAAAATCTGTGGAAAATCACCTTGATAAGTCGAACCTCGATATTTCGAAATATTCGATAACTCAAATTTTTGCTGTTCCCCCTGAGGTTCGAGTTATCGAGGTTCCACTGTAATTGAATTTTGGATGTTTTAAGTCATGTAATTTCTGAACCCGAATTTTTACAGAAATGCAAGTGGTGTCATTTTATTGGAAACCTTAAGTTCTACAAACCACTAAAGTTACATGAAAATCGTTAGAGCAGTTTTTGAGAAATTTGGATTTTTCATGTTTTTTGGCGATTTTTGGGGATAATTACTCTTAAAAATAAAAAATTGAACAAAATTTTAAAAAAGCCTAGAGATATTGTGGAATAGTACATACATACCAAATTTCATGAAAATCGGCCCATAGTTTAGGGCTCTACCTCTGTACACATCCATACAGACACACACACAGACACAGACATCACGTAAAAACAACTTTTTTGGGTTCAGGGAGCACCAAAACAAATATTTCCACTACCAACTCAAATTTGAAAATCTTGACGAAAACAATACTTTTTCCATTTACCATATACCATCTCTATATAGGGGGAGAAAGTAAATAAACGGTATCAGGAAACTGACACATACTTTCTCCCTTTTAGCCCAACTTTAATAAAGAAATTACTTTTTATTTACTAAATATAGAATACAAAGCAGAATGTTCAGAAAATCTTGTAAACAAGTTGTTTTCAGAAATATCCACCCAAATCCCTGTTTAGGAGGCACTACAGAATCCATCGATACACACGTGGTTTTAAGCGGGGAAATGCCCCCTATTCCCCCCCTCAGGGTTATTAAGGGGCAACATATTTTGAATTTCCTCTGATGGTCAATGCTAACCTGACACAGACATCACGTAAAAATCACTTTTTTGGGTTCAGGGAGCACCAAAACAAATGTTTCCACTAACTACTCAAATTCGAAAATTTTGATGAAAACAATACTTTCTCCATAAACTATGTATAAAGGGGAGAAGGTAAAATATGTGGAGAAAATTCAGTCTTATTTAATATAGCAAAAGTAATTTACAAAATAAACAACAGCATTTTTGCCATAGTCAAATTTTTGATTCACAGATTTCAGACAAAGCTATAATAGGTGTACGCTCATTCTTCCCGTAAGAGGATGAACGAAGACTGAATTTTTAAAGATATGTAGGCAGGTACTGGATTGGTAACACTCTTCTGTTATCCGTTTTAACTCCACAACAGCAAGAACAGATAATTAATAAACCAAACATTTTACTAATGGAATGGTAACACCATTCCCATATCCGTTTTAACTCCACAACGGCAAGAACAGATAATTTAGGACTAATGTAAATAAAAAATACTACTGACTACTGGAGTTGTAACACCCTTCTCATATCCGTTTTAACACGACAGTACCTGGGGGGCCCAGCTTTGCTCGGGGGAGGGCCAGTCGATGACTTGGAGTTGGACTCGACTAAAATAAGCTTGTCTAAAATAAGCCTGGAAATATATTGTAAAGCTTCTTTGGTTAACGTAGTAGAGGACGAAATACGTCCTCCAGTGAAAATATTGTAGAGGAGGACTTGGACTTGGAGTTTAGATGACTTGGAGTAATATTTCATCACTTTCCCCTACTGATAATCAGATTTGTATAACTCATTTGCCTCTTTTCTACATTTTTAAGGTTCCTCCAGTTGTTATTTATAGCTCAATGTCCCTTTCATTTATTTTACTACTCTATATATATATATATATATATATATATATAATCTTCACTCAAATCTTTTAATCTCTGTTCTCAGGAAACCACATGTTAATAATCATAAAAAACATGAGTATTACTTTGACAGTTCCCTGGTTGATTATGAACAGCTGATAAAATTATTTTGTGTTGATTTAAAACTCCATAAGCCCAATGCTAATTTTGTTAACCTATCATTTTAGTTTTTTTACATTATTTGATATTTCCTGGGAATGAGGCCTGTCTAGAACTTATTTTTATCCCAGAAATTAGTTATTTTGAACATTTGAAGGAAATCGTTGGAGCCGTTTTTGAGATCAGTGTCGCAAGCAAGCAAACATATAAGCAAACCTTACTCATATTAGAGTAACCCATATCAAGTGGAGTAACTCATACTGATACCTGGGGGCCGAACTTTGCTCGGGGGAAGGCCAGTCAGTTTGTTTAGATGACTTGGAGCATATTTCACCACTTCCCCCTACTGATAATCAGATTTGTATAACTCATTTGTCTCTTTTCTACATTTTTAAGGTCACTCCAGTTGTTATTTATAGCTCAATATCCCTTTGATTTATTTTACTACTCTATATATGTAATCTTCTCTCAAATCTTTTAATCTCTGCTCTCACGAAACCACATGTTAATAATAATAAACAACATGAGTTCCATGTGGTTCCATAAAATCAGATAATAAATCCTTTGAATGAAGATTACATGTAGAGTGGTCATATCCAGAATGACTCAAAGGTGCTTTATAATAACAACTGTTGTGACCTCAAAAATGCTCGTTAGTAGGGTACATGGTGAAAAACATCTCCAAGTCATAAACAAGATTGACCTTTTCCTAGCAAAGCTCAGCCCCAGGTAGTACTTAAACTATATGAGTATAACTTTGAGAGTTCGCTGAGAGATTTTGAACAGCTAGCTGTTATGACTCTTTTGCTTTTATTTTAATCTCCAAAAGCCCAATGTGATTTTTTCAATTTTCTATAGCGGCTTTTTATATTATTTGATTTTTTTGGGGATTGGACATGTCTAGAACTTATTTTTAATCCAGATATCAGGTTTTATAACACAAGTAGTTGGAAGGACACATTAGTTATTTTTCAAGAAAATCGTTGGAGCCGTTTTTGAGATAAGAGTTGCAAGCAATCTACCAAGCAAGCGAGCATGCAAACCTTACTAATATTATAGTGTAGGATAGGATTGAGTCAAAATAATTCAGCATTTGTATTGACTGACTATAACATATTTTTACTCTTAGGCACATAGAATGTACACGAGACGGGGACAATGAGTCTGGATTCTAGCATGTTTGAAGTTCTGCATACAGACGGCCAGGGCTGAATTTAGGTCTGTACAGGCTCTGGTCTACACCCTAAATGCAAGTGCGGGCCCTTACCAGCCCGGCCAACTTTCCTGTTTGATTTATATAATATAACCTACGCTTATATCAGGCTCTACAGATGGCGTTGTGCAATTACTTAAATTTCAAATTGCCAAAATCCGTATTGATGCCTAGTGTATATTTACGTTGTCATGGCAAGATATTATTAAGTGATTTTCATTATCTAAATACATAAAACAAAGTCGGGATTGTATGTTAGTTATTTAATTTCATCAAACAGCTGTTATAAGGACGATATCTAAACATACTTGAAAAGCATATAAACATATGTTTATTATAGAAATAATAAATCTATTTGAATAGCAACTCATTTTCAATACCGAAGCAAGCTCTATATAAACATAGGCAAGTGAGCGTAGCTAATGAGCTCATCTTGAAAAAGAACGAGAATCTTTGACATAAAACAAATTCAGTGACATTAGGACAGAATAATGTCTGTCTGACCAACTAGTAGTACTCAACACGAACTCCCGAACGCTTATCCAAGGATCATCTTTCCTCCATAAATTTAACAAGGCAACTTTTAAAGCCAGCGAGGCGGAGCTCTAAGGTCGGGGTTAAAAGAAAATAACAATTTTTTGTATAATTGAAAATTTTCTAAAATTACTAAAAAAGGCGTAAATAATAACATAGAAAATTTTCCTGTGTGGTGGAGGTCTATGGTTGAGTAGGGAGGCGTATCAAACGAGGGGACATCTTTCAGGAGATGCTGCTTTAACAAAATAAATCCAACGAATCATACGTTAAAATTAAAAGTTGGGAGTGATAGTAAAGGCAGAGACCTGAGGGAAGAACAAAGAGGTATCCATAATATTTTGGTACCCAACAACGTAGTATATAGGTCTGGAGCAGGGTTTTGAGGAGCCGCTTTCGAAATCTTTGGTTTTTTATTTGGTGGTTTATACTAGGTTTCTAATAAAATATACCACCTGATTTTTTAGAAAAATTTGGGTTCAGAAATTACAGGGCTTAAGAGATCCCAAACTTCAGTTTTTTTACTTTTCTTAGTACCATAAACTTTAAATATTTTTAGTAGGTTTCAACAGTTTTCTCATTGCCATAAAAAGCTCTAAAAGATGAAAAATTAGTATTCCAATCCACACACGGTTAAATTAGTATTTCGTTAGTAGGCTATTCGGCTAATGGTTGTGGAGAATATTTCAATTTCCATTCAGCAGTAAACTAAGTATATTGTCCGATGTTATTCTTATAAGAAATAAAAAACATATATCTCTTGTATATTGATTAATTTTATTAAAACTTGGTGTGTTAGCATTGACCAATAGAGAATATTCGTCCTAGGGCAACCTTAAAACTGGTCTATACCAGTTTGGATGCTGACATTGGGTACAGCAAATGAAATTGTCATTACATATGAAGTTTTTTGGATGTCCATTATGACAAAACTTCCCTTTCACCTTTGGTCCCTCCACTTGGAGCGGCTCGGGGCGGAAACTCAGGGGTTGGTCCCCAACCTGAGAATGTATGGTCCCTGGCTGTTGTACATGGATACCCCATCCGTTGAGTTGGCCAGTTGGAGGGCAGAGCGGGTCCACATTGAGCCTGATCACAGCTGTCACAAGGCACGGGAGTTGGTACTCTGAAAGGCCAATTTGGCTGCCTGTCCCATCCCACCCTTTCCTTTCCTGCTATATCCTAACCTTCTGGTAACCAGCGCAAAATTCCCGCTTGTGGAAAACGTGCCAATAGCAGCTATGCTGGGGTTTCCTAATCTAGCAACAATGAATAGAGAATATGCGGAATACGTTTCCATCTAACCCTGGAGGGTGAGGTGGAGCAATTAACCTCTTAAAACCACTGTGTGTACCTAGCAAATTAGATTAAACTGATTGCGTTTATTTGGTCACAGGTCCTAGCTCCTGTTCATGCTTTTTTATGACTCGGCCAATGACTAATATATTTTTGGCACTGGATGGTTTTCGACGAGTTTTAAATATATAACCTGAGGGAAAAGTTGCCAATTATTATTAGACCTATTAATTTCCAGCTCCAAAATCAGGGGGTTAAACATACAGAAATATACTTGTTTTAAACCCATTTAATGTAAAAAAAGGTATTCAATGATTTATTTATATAACAGTATCTTACAAAATTCATACCTTAAATAAAAAAATTTTTACATAATTAATATATGTTAGTTTGAATTTAAATACACAAGCTACTGAAATCGCAGCACGAGAGATTTAAAAGCAAAATCCAACATCTACATTAATGACAATTTTTCAGGAGGGCAATCTGTCTACATCGTAATTAGTTGAACAATGTAGACGGTTGGGATTACGGAGTTTTGGACATCTTGATTGTTTATGAAAATCAATATTAACCACAAAAAATGCAAACAAATATAAACTGTAACCAGACTATTTTACTGACCGGTAGATTACAAAACTTTAATCCCATGTCATTAGGTGACAGTGAGGCTTATTTGGTACATTACATGTAATAAAGATAGTTTGCACGTATGATCGTTTAGTAAGTCTGCCATCAAGTAATTTGTTCACTATGTAAAAAAACTACTATAGGTCTACAACACGCTTGATTATCAATCACAGTCAGTCGTGTTACAGAGTTATACTGTCCCAGTAATTCAAAAATTCCAAAACCTATTGTCCAAATTTATCATCTCTAGTCCAAACACTTAGCTTTTACATCAAAGTTTTCCAGTAAAAAATAAACTGATACTAAATCTAAATAGATACAAGCATTGTTTTAAACACGACAAAACACTATTAATTTACATAACACTCACATTTTAAACTATTTCGAAATAAAAAAAATTGATGGAACAAAACATAACCAAATCCATAGTTGTAATATGTTTACATTTGAGTGATTTATAAACAAATATGCAGTGTTTCCACTCTACGGTAAAAATATGCCACGCACTGACACAAAAAATCCCACTTTATCCCAGACTCTCCCTTATAGTATCCCTCGTCATATCCCACACTTTCCCACTGATTTGTTAAACATTGCAACACAATTAATATTAAATATTATATGATTATTGAATAATGTATTAGTACAATATTTATACCGTTAGATAGAGCTTATGTAGATCTACTAATTACCTATAGGTATTTTACATTTTAGTACCTCAAAGGATTTTGAGCAATGCGACAGGTTAAATGATACGGTGAATTAACTAAATTAAATAATTTATTTACGTGAGAGGTACTAATATTTTTAATGGTAGTACTAAAGAGTATGAAGTAGGTACTAAATAATGGCAAATAGTTTGCTTGTTAATTCCAACATGGCTCGGCCAGCGAAATTGACATGATTCAGTGTTCGTTCTGTGACGTTTATAAAATCATAATAGGTGCGGACAGCGAGGTTAAAAAATGGGAAACCCCGCGATTGCCAGTACAGCGAGAAAATCCACTAGAAGTGCTACTGCTAAGGTGCTCTGGTCGTAAGTTGTAAGCAAACTAGCAGACGTAATGCCGATTTCAAAAAATCCCACTTTATCCCACAATCCCATTTTATCCCACAAGCAGTCAAAATATCCCATATAGGGGATAAAAATCCCTCAAGTGAAACACAGACAAATCCCAGCTGACATTTTAAAGACAACCATAGTCAATAGCTTACTACGAAAACCAATTCAACTACTGAATATCAAACATTAAAATTAGTTTTAATAATTATTAATAATCCAAAATAAAATACAAATGCTGTGTTAAAACATCCCTTTGGTATCCCAAATGACTCCTACAAAATTTCATTAAGAAATATCTTACAGTTATTTAGTATTTCGATAACACACCCACCCACACACACACACACACACACACACACACACACACACACACACACACACACACACACACACACACACGGCCACTGAAACTTCTTCATCAATACAGTGATTCACTTCGTTCATCAATTATTTATTAAATACCCCCGTCGCAGCAAACCTGCATACTCAGTGAATTTCCTACGCATATAAGTATTTGTCACTACCACATAAAGCCATTTACCAAGTTTACTAAAAATACATAAATAAATAAGTGACATATAGCTTTTTATTTACTATCCATAAGAATAAAATTAGGGCTGAGCACGTAGGCATCCTGCAACAAGGAAGATAAGAAATGTGCTTTTGTGCAATTATCAATATAACTCAACCAGGTGAAGCTACGTATCAGGTTTTATTCATTTAGGTTCATAATTAAGGGAGATACACAACACTACTTATTCTCCTTAAGATTAACATTAGGGATGAGTATGCAGGTTCGTTGCTACAGGGATAATCTACAACAAAAATTGTTTTTGCAAATATCAATATACCATGACTACGTAAAACCACATACCAAATTTCATCAATATACATTCATTAATAATCGAGATATCAAATTTGATTTATTCTCCATGAGGATAACATTGGACAACGTACTGTGTTTAGCACTTTGAATATCTCTGCAACGGTTGGATGAAGAATCATAATTAAAAAAAAAATCATTGTTTTTTAGAGCCAAACTTATTGGTAAAAACAATTTGTGAAGTTTCAGTAAAATTAACTGAAGAAATTCTAAATACCCCTGTAGCAGCAAACCTGCGTACTCAGCAAATTTCCAATGCATGTATATGTTTCTCACTACCACATAAAGCCACTCACCAAGTTTCATACAAATACCAAAATAATTAAGTGATATATACCTATAGCATTTGATTTATCCTCCGTAAGAATAACTGCGGGGAAAATCGGGAAAAAATTATTTTTGTTGTGGAAATATTAATATACCAGTACTAGGTGAAGCCACATGCCAAGTTTCATCAACAGACATTCATAAATAATTGAGATATCAAATTTTATATGTTCTCCATAAGGATAACATTGGAACACGTACTGTGTTTAGCATTTTGAATATCTCTGCAATGGTTGGTCGTAGAATCACAATTTAAACACCAAAATGATTGTTTTGTAGAGCTGAACTGATTGGTAAAAGCAAATGTGAGGTTTACATTAAAATTAACCGAGGAAAAGCTAAAAACCTTTTTCCTATTAGATTAACATGGGAGATTTTATGAGCATGTTTTTTTGGATTTTCTCCCCAACTAGTTAACCTAGGTTAATGATTCAAAATACTATATTATTTGTTTATTTGAGCTCTATAAAATGGTTGCAACCAAAATTAAGTGTTTTAAAAATGTTAAGAGTGAAAAATGCATAAAACTGGTTTATGAACTTAATGAATGTCACTTTACACATTTGAGCTAAATTTCATCAAAATCAGACGTTTTTTACTTAAGTTAATGTATTAACGGACATAGTCTATATATATATATATATATAAATTTGAACGAATAGTGTTTTTGGTATCTGGGTATCTCAAAAATAGTTAACATGGTCTCGGGCTTAACTCTTACCTTGCCACCTACGGTAATAGCTTCTTCCCGAATTTGCTAAAACCTTTTTCCCATAAGATTTATAAACATGTTTTTTTAAATTTTCTCCGCAACCACTTAACCTAGGTTAATGATTCAAGATATTTGTTTGTCTCTTGCACAAAGGTATAATAAATAGTGTCAAAACATCAATATGATTAGTCTAAATAATACTTAATTACTATTTATTTACAAAATTGTCCATGAAAAATTCTTCTAGTGAGTACAGAGCTTTCTGCATCAGGAACTCCTTTAATGACTTCTTGAATTTACCATTGTCTTTAATATCTTTTATTTCCTTTGGGACATATTTAAAAAGAATTATTCCAGCATAGGAGGTTTTTTTGGTGAAAAATTCTAGTCTATGCTGTGGTAATATTTTATCATGTTTGTTTCTTGTATTATATGAATGAAAATCATTGTTACTCTTGAATTGGCCAATGTGTGTCTTGCAATGCATAATACACTCAAGTATGTACAGACTATGAACGGTTAAAATATTTAGTTCAACAAAGTGATGTTTCACGGATACATCAGTTTTAAGATTTAAATTATTTGTTTTTTCAACTCTATAAAATGGTCATAACCAAGATTGAGTCTTTTAAACTGATTTGTTGTCAGTTGTAAAACTCCTCCAAATTATTTATATTTTCAACTCTATAAAATGGTCTTAACCAAGATTGAGTTTTTAAACTGATGTTTTGACAGTTGTAAAACTCCTCCATATTATTTATATTTTTAACTCTATAAAATGGTCTTAACCAAGATTGAGTTTTTTAAACTGATTTTTTGACAGTTGTAAAACTCCTCCAAATTATTTGTTTTTTTCAACTCTATAAAATGGTCTTAACCAAGATTGAGTTTTTTAAACTGATTTTTTGACAGTTGTAAAACTCCTCCAAATTATTTATATTTTTAACTCTATAAAATGGTCTTAACCAAGATTGAGTTTTTTAAACTGATTTTTTGACAGTTGTAAAACTCCTCCAAATTATTTATATTTTTAACTCTATAAAATGGTCTTAACCAAGATTGAGTTTTTTAAACTGATTTTTTGACAGTTGTAAAACTCCTCCAAATTATTTATATTTTTAACTCTATAAAATGGTCTTAACCAAGATTGAGTTTTTTAAACTGATTTTTTGACAGTTGTAAAACTCCTCCAAATTATTTATATTTTTAACTCTATAAAATGGTCTTAACCAAGATTGAGTTTTTTAACTGATTTTTTGACAATTGTAAAACCCCCTTCCCATGGTTCGATCGTTCTGGTTTTTTATCTTAAAGTCATAAATGTTACTCTCCACATTTGTGCTAAATTTCATCAAAATCGGGCGTTTCTTTCAAAAGTTATCGAGCTAATGGACACATACACTGACGATCGGTAAAGAAAGTTTTGGGCATCAGGGGGCCTCAAAACAAAAAGTTATCGTGGTCTCAGGCTTAAGTCTTACCATGCCACCTGCGGTATTAGCTTCTTCCCTATAGGGGAAATTCGCTAAAAAATAACTATATATTGATTAAGTTGTCAAGAAATTTAGGCAAAGTAATTTTGAAAGGGGAAGCAAACATTCCATCACAAAACTAGCCAAGCCACTGCTCAGAGGAAAGAAACATTTTGCTTTGCATATGAGTGAGTCAAAAAGAATATTGTGCAAATTATTAGAGGTTGTGGTTTTGTGTGGTCCAGATGGTGGCACTGAAAAAATCACTTGGTCATTACTCAAACAGACAAGAGTTCCAATTCTCGACTTTGCTTGAGGGCAACACAAATTTCATCAGTTTATACATTCCTTGTGAGTCCCACAATTTTTGATATTTTCTGATAATGGAAATTTGTTGCTACCACAACAATTCCAATTTGTTGCTCCTTGATGTTATTATAAATTTGTTTAAGATAATAGAAATATCACAAGTTTAGGACTGTAATTTAATACACAATCAGAGTGAGTCAATCCTATACTCTCAAATGAGCAATGTCTGCTTGACTTCATGTTTGCAGCATGGGCTTTTGGGCCTGGGGAATCTATAGGCTAAGTCCTTATCTCCAGGAAAACCCATTTGAAAATTGGCTTAATGACATTGGGCTTAATGGAGTTATAACAAAATAATCATAACAGTTGATCAAAAGCAACCAATGAACTTTCAAAGTATCTCACTAAAGTAAACTATCACTATGTGATTTTCATCTGAGCAAAGCTCGGCCCCAGGTCCTTGTATTGATAAATTACTATAAAGATGATTATACAAAAATAAATATCTCCATACAGTAGAGGATGAGGGGGTTGTTTAATTAAAAAAATGTCCATACAACTCAACAACATCATAAACAACTGTGTAGGTAGGTGGCGAGGTTTGTTGACCTGGAAATGGTATCACCGATTCTGTTGAGCGGTGACTGTGATCAGCAGAATCCAAGGTCATCAGCTGTTCTTGACATTCAGCTGATGCTGACCAAACAACCAGTTCCATGATACAAAATGTTTATCAGATGTGAGAAGAACTCTGCTGAGTGCTTATTTACTTACAGCAGATGCTACACCCATATTGCATAAGGGGGCTTAAGGGGGGATCTGATTCAGTATTATGTCACATATCTAATATATAAAATTCTCGTGTTACAGTGTTTGTAACAAAACTCCTTCGAAATGGCTTGACCGATTCTAATGAAATTTTGTGTGTATATTCGGTAGGTCTGAGAATAGGACGTAAACTATTTTTTTCTTTTTTTCGATAGGCGAGTGAGCGAAGCAAACGAGCTCATATTGAAAATGAACGAGTATTTGACATAAAACAAATTCAATGAAATTAGGACAGGACAACGTCTGTCGGGCCAGCTAGTTTTAAATATAAAGCCAAAGAATCTTTTAAAATTAAAACATGTTTCAGTATATAATCTCCTGATATTATTACTTTTAGCGAATTTTCCCTATGGGGAAGAAGCTATTACCATAGGTGGCATGGTAAGACTTAAACCCGAGACCATGATAACTTTTCATTTTGAGGCCCCCAGATGCCAAAAACACCATTCGTTCAAATTTTGTATACATGTATACAAGGTCCGATCTTGATGACATTTTTGATGCAGACGTGTAAAGCAGCATTTATTTGAAGTTCGAAATCCTGACGGATTGGACCATCCAAAGGGGTATTTTGGGGGGGTTTTGTACTCCAAAAACGGATTTTTTGGGTTTTTCACATGTAATTTTTATTGAAATCAAATTTTAATTTACACCATTGAATTTACCGCAAAAAACAAACAATTTGGTGTTTTTCTCGTTGCTCTATGTCAATTGGTTACCGAGATATTGTATGTGCTAAACACAGTACGTTGTCTAATGTTATTCTTATGGAGAAAAAGACAAATTTCATATCTCACTTATTTATGAACATACACTGACAAAACTTGGTATATGGCTTCATCTGATTGTGGTCTATTATAATTAGCACAAAAACCTAAATTTTTACTGATGATTCCCGTAAACCTGGCTATTCAGTCCCCATGTTATTCTTGTGGAGAAAAGAAAAATATCATATCTCCCTTAAGAATAGGGGTGTGCGAGTACTTGAAACTTAGAGTTTTCGGCCGAGTATTTTAATACTCGAACTCGACTCGAAGTTTTGAAAACTACTCGAAAGTTCGAGCGAGTATTTCCCGCCGATTTCCGGACGATCGCTAACGATTGCGACCGGCCAAAACGCGTAGTACGCATAGTAACAGCCGCAAAAGGCAATCGCATCACGTAAAATCGGCCGAAAATGGAGACCGCAAACGACTGCGACCGGCCTAAACGCGCAGTAACAGCCGCAAAAGGCGATCGCATCACGTAAAATCGGCCGAAAATGACGACCGCGAACAATTGCGACCGGCCAAAACCGTAGTAATGGCCGCAAAAGGTAATCCCATCACGTACAATCGGCCAAAAATGACATCCGCGAACAATTTCGACCGGCCAAAACGCGTAGTAACAACCGCAAAAGGCGATCGCATCACGTAAAATCGGCCGAAAATGATGATCGGACCGCGAAATTTCAGCCATAACTAATCAAATCAAATCAAATCAAATCAAAACGACTAAACTAACGATTTCGTCATCTAATATTGATTATAAGCGATGTCTGGACCAGGTAAAATTGGCCAAATGACAACCGGACCCTGTTTTATCGCCCGGAAATGAATGTAAAACCGTGTTTTGTTTGTCAATACGTAATCCAGTTTGATTGTACAGGCCAAAACTTTGTATTGCTACTCATATATTAGTAAGAAACCATGTTTCCATCATCAAATCTATGGTGGTATCTAAATTCCATTACAATATTTTAAACTACCAACTGATGGCAAATACTTGCTCGAAAATACTCGAAACTCAAAAATAATTGGCACTACTCGACTCGATTTAAAAAAAATCACTTCTTGCACACCCCTAGTTAAGAATGAACATAAATTAATAAAACTTGGATATGGATTTACTTAGTTGAGTTACATTGATATTTGTATAAAAACCAATTTTTTGCCGATGAATCTCATAGCAGCAAACCTGGGTGCTCAGCCCCAATGTTATTCTTATGGAGGATAATTCAAATCTTATATATTCTTATTTATGAATGAATATGGACGAAACTTGGTATGTGACTTCACTTAGTTGAGTTCTATTGATATTAGCATAAAACCCATTATTTTGGGATCCTTGTTGCAGCAAACCTGTGTACTCATCCCCAATGTTATTCATAAAGAGAATAATAATTATTTTATATATCGCTTATTTGTGAATATATTTTGTAGGAATCTTTATAAGTGGCTGTAAGTGTTATTAAGACATATATGTGCACTGGAAATTCGCTGAATACACAGGTTCAGGGCCGTAGACAGCTTTGACGGGCCCCGGACAAAATGACTTGGCCGGGCCCCACCCCCCTCTGCCATCTCTTGCTATCAGTAGGCTACATTGACTAAACAGCATTTGACAGTTAGCCAGCCCTCTTTAAAACGACAAAAAAATACAAAGATTTTATCACATGTGAAAGTAGGATCTGTATTAAACTAAATGTACAACACACAAATTACAAAGTGCAAACAAATATCTAGGTGAAAGAAAGGGTCCGAAATAAATTTTAAAATATTGTAAAAACGAAATAAGGAGCCTTATTTTTTTAAATAAGGAGGAAATAAGGTGTATTTTATTTAACTGTTAAGCTTAAAATCATATTGTCTGCTTCTCATGATGTCCTGATATAAAGTTTTAAATCATTTAAAAAATATAATACAATACTAAGGTTACTCAGCATAATAGAAAAACTATATTTAAAGAGTATCATCAATTTATAGGTTGGGGAGGGGTGACAAGAGTGAGAAGGACCTTCCATTATCAGTCATAAAACCAGGTAGCCTAATTGGCAGCAAAGTTTCGAGTGTGTGCCCTGCTTCCTCAGTCCTTGAAGATGTGGATTGTGATTGTAGAATACAATGTTACGGGATCAGAACAAGTTGTTTCAGTTTCATTTAAAGTAGGCTGACGTTTGACCGACGGTAAAAGGGATCGGACCCAGGCACTCATGTCTCAGTTTTACCTTCATTCAAAGAAAGAAAATATTGATACGGTGATGATAAGCGTCCTGTTGTACTTTTAATATCATTAGAATTTTGTTATATTTTCAGAGCTGTTTGGCCTGTGGAAGCCTCCATCTCACGTGTTTATTTTGATTTTATCTTTTAGCACCTTAATTTATAAGTATAGGCAGTATTCATGCCGGCGTTAAGTTTTAAACTAAAAATCACCAACAAAATTAAAAAACCTTCCTTCCCCCAACAAACTGTTAACTAATAGAAACAATTCACATCACGCAATGAATCAAAATGGCTGCTGGCCTACATTACAAGTACTCCGAACCGCAAATAACAAATAAACTGAGTCGAAATACAACAGGTGAACACTGTCAGTGCCGTAGTAAGAGCAAGGGAGGTTAGAGACGCGCACGCCCAATCAAAGCCTAGCACTTTTAGCAGTGCGTCAGTGTTGTCATGCACGGCGTGTGACTTGTGCGTTGACAATTTCCGGGGAATTAAAGTAGTGTCCGGATAAAATTCCGGGGATTTTTTTGAGTTTTACTTTCTAGTTGGCTTTTCTCGCCACCCTCTACACAGTAGGAGCAGTACGACTACGGCACGTCACATCGTGTCACACAGACTGGGTTGTACATTGTGCAATCAGAAACCAAAGCAAAGAGCATGGAACGTGAAATAAAATCATCGAATGTGTGTATATTGCATTACAAAATTAGGCAAATTAAGTATCTGTATATTAATTTGTTTATTTATATTTTTAAATAATTTGTGTTTAGGCATATTTGAGTGTGACCTAGTCCAGGGCCCAGCGCCGGCGCGGGCCCCCGGGCCCTGGACAAATTGTCTGAGAAAACCGGCCTGTCTACAGCCCTGCACAGGTTATATTTTACTTGACTATTTACTGTGTATATTCATGTGGTTTGTTTTTCAAAATTTGTTACAAAAAAGTTGTTTAGGATTTATGGCAGCTATTGCTTAGTTATGTTTTATCTGTAATAGGTTTTTTTGTTCATTTTTGAATCACTAAAATGATACTCATATTTAATGGTTTATTCAAACATTTTTTTATAGAATTTTACTGTTTGACAGCTTTTTTCTTTAGGGATTTGTTATAAAATAATTGTTTGTGTTTATTTTATTTTGTTTGTTCTTTATTATTTAAATAATTTGTTGGTTTATCAGAATTAATTTGAAAAATCTCTTGAAGATTTTATTTAATTAATTTGAAAAATCTCTTTTAAGATTTTATTTAATTAATAAACATTTACTATGATTACGTTATACAATGCACAGGCCCGTACTCAGGGGGGGGGGGCAGGGGGCGACAACTGCCCTGGGGCCCGGGCGGCTGGGTCAGTGTCTTATTGAGGACACTGTTGTCTAAAAATCCGGACGGAAATAAGGGCCCACACCACTAGGCCTGCCCAGGGTCCCGTGAAAGCTGAGTACGGCCCTGATAATGTAAGAAGGGGTAGGGAGTATGCACAAGTGTTAGTACATTATATGGGAGAGGTGGTGGTGGTGGGGAAGGGTTTGAAATGACCAATAAATGTGTTACATAATATGTGTATGACCCCTACGATTCAAGTTGTTATACTTTCTATGTTCAATGACATAAGATATCAAGTAATTTGTTTTTTTAGGTTTGCTAGGAAGAATTAAAATTATATTTATTTTAGTAGTTCTATTTTAAGCAGGATTTATAATTTTGAAGGAAAAATTAAAAATGGTCTACAAGACCAAGAATCTTATAAAAATTCTCCAAACTGTAGTTTACTCCTAGATACACTTTTCCTTGTTTTTAAACTAATTTAAAGTGATGTTTCTAAACAAACAAACTGAGGTGAAAGCAGAACTAGGCAGCCAATTTAATTTTTGATAATTTAGCTTTTCGGTGACATGATTTGTGTGTGATATTTAGGCGTACTTACAATGAATACTTTTAAGACGGCTAGGCTTATAAATGAAATGGATGTATTCAAGCTACATATTAAACATTATTTTACATTTTTCACTGAGCTTGAATAGTTGTACTTCTAAATAAGGGACAGGTACTCATTTGAGTAGTTTTATAACTCGTAGACACAGTTTTTAGTTTAGAACTTTACACTATTCTCATACATATTGTAAATAAAGATGATTTGATTAAGGTGTTTGTGGTGGACAAATGCTTCTGGTAAACAGGTGAACTGAGAGTTCTACAAAACCCATTGGAAAAGGCAGGATTTGAACCCTTGATTTTAAGCCCTATGGTCTAGCCAAGGCGATAGAGCTTAAGACTACTTTTGATTTGAATCATCGGGCCAACAGTGAAACAACAGCCTTACAACCTTTATGATGGAGGAGGTATTTCTGTAGTTGGCTATAGCTTACATAGATGTTTCTGATACACACATCTATGATTTGTATCCGTTACATTGCAAAGATTTGTTCAGTTAGGGGCCATACAAATATTACGTAACACACTTAAGGGGGGAGGGAGGGGTATGGCGTAGCGTTATGTGGGGGAGAGGGGGTTCTGATCAAGGTTACGTAACTCACACATATTAACCCTAAGACCTGGCGCACTCCCGTATCTATTGATTCTGTTATAAATCTTTCAAAATTAAAAAACAATAAAATGTATATCTAAATCAAGGTTACAGTTAGTTATATAAAAAATACTTCCGTCATACTATTTTAATAACAGTTAAATTAGAAATAAATACATAACGTGTTTTGATTAAGTTCTGTATTGTTTTACACCTATGTTTCGTGTTGTTTTAGAGTGTAAAATCATAACTTGATACTGTATTGCGCAATGGACATGCGTATTGCACACCCACGTCATTAGTTTTTAATTTTTTTTTTATTTGTATTAGTTAAAAATTAAATGTGTTACGTTTTAGCTGAGACAGTTTATTTTGTTGTACATATTAGTAACAGTCTTGTTTGCTTGTATACATTTTGCTTTGAAATAAGTTATTAAAAATGTTGTTAAAAGAAATTTATTTAAAGCTTAATGATTAATTGAAATCCTTATTCCAAATTGCTAATAAAACGATGTTTAAAAGGTTTAAGCTGTTTTAAAGCCTACTACGATTGATTAATGTGTTACGTAACACATTAGGGGGTGGGGGGGGGGGGTTATGGTCAAGCGTTATGGTGCGTTACAAGAGGGAGAGGGGGTCTGAAATGACAAAAAAATGTGTTATTTAATAAGTGTATGGCCCCTTATGTATTAGCTGGTTTATCAGAAAACAAGTTCAAAGTTTAAAGATCAAAACACTGAATAAGAGATATTTGCCCCTATGCGAAAACCATCATCTTAACAGTGTTCATATTCATGTGATTTACTAAGTGATCTTTATGACTCTGTACTGGCTTTAGATATAGCTGCCTCAATTATTCTTTGAAGTGAGGAAATTTAAACACCAAGAATACAATTAAAATTTTATTAAAAAAGACATTCAAGAACAATACTAATACATTTTAATTTATTGGTATAAATTAAAATACATCTAAGTAATATAATTTTAGGAATTTAAACACTTGAAGTCAGTACTTAAAGCTTGTAAAACAACTATTGTCTCTGCTAGGTCTTAAAATAGTGAAGTAGCTTTCAATGTTAATAACCAAATTATACATAACAAATATAATTTATGCATGATTCCTGCAACAAAAACAATTTTTGCTGTAGTAAACAAATTTTCTCCTGCCCCCAAAATTCAATTTTGGGAGGTTGCCCCAAATTTTGAAAAGTACACCCTCATTCATTTTAAAGTGTTTATTAATCTTAATATATAAAACTCAAATACCACTGACAGACTCACTCATCACGAAATCTCGAAAACCACTGAACGGATTGCAATGAAATTTGGAACATAACTTCCTCTTGGGTCTTAGGTGCTCAGTAAGAAAGGGTTTTAAGAAATTCCCATAGGGCTCCGACCCACGGGAGTGAAAGTTCCAATCCTGTGTTATTCTTATGGACATTCACTTTAAGTTTGAACTGATGAAAATACAAACAGCTGATCTTGATTCGTAGTAGTTCCACAGGATAACCACAGAATGCAGCACAAACAACTGTCATAGTTTTTATGAATTATTATTTGCGGGGCGAAGCCTGCGGGAACAGCTAGTAGAAACATAATGGTGCTAACCCGAGGTCGATATAATACGCCCATCAAAAATGGTAAGCATATATAAATTTTAAATGGTAATTTGTTTTTCAATAAAAATAAATCTCAGACCGGTTGTATGACTTCTCAACTGAAGGATTTTTACAACCATTTTATATGATTTCTGGTATAACAAAATTAAATTTGTGTCAAAATCATCACTGCCCCAATCCCCAAAATTGCATCCTGGTAACTGGAACTGGTCCCATATTTTTAGATGTAAATCTCTATGGAGTGATCATTATTCACTTTAAAGGGAACACAACTGAGCAAACTTGAGGTTGATATCTTGCTTTCTTTCAAACTGGCAACCTTTTTAATAACTATTATTTAACATTCTTATCATGGCCGCTGGCATAATGGTCTTGGCGACAGGCTTCGGAACCATGGCAGTGGCCCTGTCATGGCTTTGAATCCCAGTCACGGCTAGTCAATTTTATCAGTGCTTTCTAGCTTTTGCTGTAGCGGCTCATCCCTTTTATACAGCAAACATGTTTTTTTGTTGCCAGAAATCATGTGTAAACAATATTTTCTGTATGTAATTTAGTTTTAAAATTATTGAAACCCCCTGGGACTTTTGGGACAGTCATAGTTTAGTATCACCTGGTTATACAATATAATATGTTCAGTTTGATTTTCAGGAAAGAGCCATCTTTAACTTTATCCTTTACTTGAAACAATTTTCATTTATGGTATTAATTGATAACTCAATTTAAAGAAATTTGTATTAGTCATATTAAATAACTTATTCCAAAACAAGCTGGATTCGAGAAACTCTTTGCAGTAGTTCATAAGCCACCCCTGATGGCATCACAGTTAAATACAGCATTGGCATAGTTTTTCTTCCATAGAATGATTTGTTTTTATATATAATTTGCAAGCGTGTGAACAAATAAACTGTAACTAACTATAAAAAAATAGTGCATGCATTAGTTGTTATACATGGTCTTTTTCTAAAACTCAATACAAGCTACATAAAATAGAATCAAACAAACACTACATCAGAAACAAAGGGCTTATAAAATCATGGTAATATTAAATCATGATGAATAAGCTAAAAAGTCTGTTGTATACAAAATTCTGGTCAACTAATACTGACAGCAAATTTATTGAGGCTACATTAAATATATGAAATAATTCAGTTCCCATAGGCTGGTCTATATTTAACCCGATAACTCTAATACAACAGAGGGGATTGGACGAAGTAATCATTACACAACACAATCTTGTTTTAAGAAAACATTGACATACATGGAAATAAACCACTTACCCAGTATATCTTCATATATGTAAAATGATAAAAACCCTTGGCAAGTTTTTAAAAAAATTAAAAGAATCAGAGCTAAAATGCTATTTATTCAATGCATAATTTATATAACAACGAAATACAAGAAGGAAATCAATAACAGTTTGACAAAGCAATAACAAATGTTCTAATTTTAAAACAATTACATTGTTACAATGATTTTTTAAATAGCTGAACAGCTGTGTAACAGCTACAAAACTGTCGTAGAAGAAATGGAAATATATTACACACAATATTGACTGAGACCAACAATAGGCATTTTTATATTACCTACAATGCTTAAATATTAAAGCCTATTGGGCATTTTTTCATGAAAAGTGCAACACTGCACTTAACCGTAGGACTGCCCTTAGCCGAATATTCGTCTATTGCATGTGTGAGATAGATGTACTATAGACGACATTCAGCTAATTGGGTCATTTTTTTCAACTGCTTGTAACGCATTGAAAATGATCCAGAAACGTAATAATGTTTATACAATTTTAAAGAGGAGATTATAAACTTTAATTTTCATATATAAACGAACCTTGTAGCAGTAACAGATCAATATAATTGCAATTATAATTTGAACTAAATTTAGCGCGCGAAACATTTTTGACTCGTGAGCGGCGAAATCTTGTAAAACACGTGTTCTTCAAAAAAATCGTAGTGTCCGTAATTTGGCCCAAACAGGAAGCAGTTGGTACCATTGGAAACTGCATTAGTTGTTCTTTCTTTTCGTAATGAGAACTTTGTCATGCGACTTCAGGAAGTCTGAGAAATAATTTTTGAAATCAGCTGTAATGTCAGCTGTTCATTTGCCCCATTAGCCGAAAATTCAGCTAATTATAAATCACTAACAAATATGTCGATAAAATTGATTTAGCGTGACGTAAATCACATATCTCTTTGAAGCCAGGAAAAAGTTCTTCCTCTTTGTAGCGGTGCTTTCCTGTATGGAGCGTCAGGTGACTCGTATTACGTAGCTGGAAATATGAGTGTATGTTTGTGTGAATGTTCAAATGTGCGTTATTGAAAATGTCGAGTGTTTTTCAGATCACCATGAACAGAAGCAGCCTAGGGGATCCGCATTGGATTTATTTTATTTTATTCTAATTCTCTGGTCTTTTGTGAACAAAAAGAGTAGGGTTATCTTCTATAGTTTGGACAAAGCGACGGTTTGAAGTAAACTCTGCACATTTATCTCAAATACGGCTGTGCTGCAAATTTATGTTGAAAAATCAATATTTTGTATGGAACCTTTATGTTCATATTTCTCTATACATATATATATATATACATATTTCTCTATACACACATATATATATATATATATATTCTTGTTCAGAAATGTATTTACTATAAATATATGTACCCTTTATTATATTATAATAAAGAACGAATATTAGATCTAGCTTCGAATAACTAATTTTGGCTTTCGGCAAAACTCAAATTTTGTTTTTCCACTCATATAAAGTCATCAAAACAGTTATTACTTTGTATAAAAGTGCATTATTTCCAATAATTGTATTTCTCCCTTTAGTAATATAACAGTTTTGGTTAGTAAATTTTTTTACTTCTGATTTTATTTTTATTTTTCAAATGTAGAGAGTAAGTTTGTCGACTTTCCCCGGTTTCCATATTTCTTTCCGTAATTCGGGTAAATTTTATTTTCAAATAAATCAAACACATTTCCACATTGGGAAATAAATTGCTTACATTTTGTATATCTTCGACTGTCTGTAAAAAAATTAAAGTAAAATTGCTAGGACTCTACTTTTGAAAATTATTTCAAAAATGTTTATAAAATTATGGTTTTTCACATTTTGCAAAAAAAACACCAAACAGGGATTCATTTTATTATATTTTATTCAAAACCTCCTTTTTCTGAAGAAAACGAGTATGCATATGACTAGGTTATCATCAGTAGTTTAGGCAATGCAAATTGTTATAAAAAACTCTGTAAAATGGCAAAAATTGCTAGGGCACAGAGCAATTTAGCATTAATCAGGCCAGGGCAGTCCTAGGGTTAGTTACTGCATTACTGATGGTAAACAATTGTACCTTTATATTTTCTTTACAACTGAGCATTAATATGCTACGAGGATAATTTATAAGCAGATTATCGCTACAGAGAAGCTTTACCTGTAAACTGTAAAATACAACCTTAAACATGATATTGTCACATAGGAAAGAACTACAAAATTATCAAATAATTTTTAAAATGGTTGGACCAATTTAAAAAAATGTTTCAAAAGTTATTAAAAAGCCTTTACAAAACTTCATCTACCTTTGTGTTTGGTCAAAAAAAAACTGCTGTCAATAAAGTGTTATTCGTGTTTTCCTGAACGGTGTATTTATGAGGGGGGAGGGGGTGGAAAACCATCGATGCTCTAAATATATTCAAAATTCCAATGTTGATTACAAGGATATATATATGCTGACTATAAATGCTCTACATTAAGCTAAAATTCCAAATATTTTGGTTGTTGTCAATTTTTAATTTCAAAGTTAAGATTTGAAGTCAAAGATAGATTAATCTAAAAATTAGAGATGTGCGAGTACTCAAAATTTCGAGTTCGAGCCGAGTTTGGCTCTGAAACTCGAGGTTTTACTGAAACTCAAAGATTTCGAGCAAGTTTACTCCCGCCGTTTACCCGCGTTACCACGGGTCGTCCGCGGCCGCGCGTCGTCTGTAAATTCAAACTGAGTGTCAACGCATTTGAGGTGTTAGAGTTAGTTGTCATGTGAATTTTAGTGTTTTATTAATAAATAAGTTGTGGCTTATAAATTTGTGTTAGCCTACTCTTTACACCAAAAAGGAAGATTTACCAGGACCTTCAGACTGAGTTGTATGAACACTGCCTGTATAGTCATAGTCCACTTTTAGGTTAACCTAACTTTGTAAAAAAAATTAAAATATCAAAAACAAATCTGTAATGAAATCTAATAGGTAAGTATAAGAAGTTTGCGCTTGTTTTTTGTTCCATAGTAATTGAAATTGAATCAAAAGAGACTCAACAAAATTCCATCCATTAATTTTAGGCTCAACTATTGTCCTTAGGCATTGAGCTGATTTTAAAGGCAAGTGATTTGTTTAGGCTTTGTTTAAGTTTCATTAATGATTCTTTTTAAATCATTCTTAATATTTTGAAACTCTATTTAAGACATGGCTTCAATTTTATCAATTGATTTGCTGGGCACTTTCAAACATAGTATCTTCATGTTTTTATTAACAGATTGTTCTTATTAGGACTATTAGTGTTAAAATTAATGCTAAGATATGTTAGTAAATATATTTTGTCTGTTAAGTAAGTAGGTTAGTGCTTTACCATGTAATAGGCCTTTTAATATTAACATAAAGTTTATTTTAACTTTTAGGCCTAAACATAATATACAATAAAACGTAGGATAAATAAAAAATAGGAAATAAAATAAAAAACTTAAATAATTTTTTAATGAAACTGTTAATTAATACCATACAGGTTACAAAAACCTTAATACCAAAATATTAAAAGTATTTGACCTTCATGGCAAAATGTTAGGCAATAACTTTGGTATGATTTATTTTCAGATAAATGTACTTATCTTTTTCCAATGAAGCAGGAATCCATTTATTTGACTTACTATTGTTATTTTCAGGGCATAGTGACTAGAAAAGTACATTTTAATAACAACATTTATAAATGGAACCCTATACACTGTTTTGATCCAATTTAACTCGACCTATGTGTTTTTTTATTTGTATACTCGACTCGAACTTGAGATTCGAATCTTTTGTCATTTACTCGACTCGACTTAGAAAACCTGTACTCGCACATCTCTACTAAAAATAAAATGACACAAGGTTAAAATAATTTAATATTTTAAGTTTTGAATTCTATTTTCCCCAGCATTCTATGAACTGCTCTATTATCTAGCATCAATTTGAACCACTAGGCCTCGTGACAAGTTTTCCCTAGTTGGGTTTGCACTTTTTTTGTTTGGATTTCAAATAGAAAGAATTATTACATAAAATGTGGTTGATTTACCTATTACAACAGTGATGCTTGGCTATCCAATTGATGTTGTAATTTTAACCAGTCCAATTGTTACTCAGTGATTTTAAATGGTCTAAATACTAATTTAAGGAACAACCAAAAACTGGTAACAGATTCTCTGTTCTGGTATTCGATGCACAAATATTGGAACAGACAAATATAGCCGATACTGTTGTCAGTACATAACATAACATTGAAAAACAAGCCGTGAGAAAACCATATAATTGATTAGAAATAAATAATTACTTTCCAGATATTTCCACAGATGAAAGAAGAATTTTTATTGATTTTTCATTCAATTTCACTGTCAGTAGGCTAAAAATAAGTTTCTGTTACGCTACTCTTATACGGCCTTGGCCACGATTGAAGCGGCCAGCAGCAAGGGGACAGAGTGGTAGTGGCCAGGATACTAGCGGCGCTTCGTGTGTGTTTTCCTAAAAGATGGTATCTCTGAACAAGATTTTTCAGCTCTTAATCTGACTTAATCTGATTTGAAAATGCTAAGTTGAAAGTAAGGTAAAGAATGATGGAGGATGACAAATGATGGGGCCAAAAATATGTTTACTTTAAGTGTTGAGTCCGGTTTTTTAAATACCAGGAACCGGTTTATCAGTATGAAAAGTAGCGGTGTGCGAGAAGGGATTTTTGGATTGAGTCGAGCAGAGTATTGTAATTTTTCTCAAGTTTCAAGTATTTTTAAGGGAGTATTTGCCATCAGCATTATACTGTTCAAGGCAATATCAAATAGTGTAATAGAATTTGGATACCGCTCCAGAAATAAGTTAACAAAGTAATAATGGTTTCTAACCAATATATGAATAGCAATACACAACTTTGTATCCATAGTCAATTACAGCAGACATCAGGTGGTCTGGTCGCTATTATGTTTCTTAATATAATTTTCAGCCGATATTACATGGTTCATACATCATTATTTGCCGATATTTTTGCTGTCATCATTTCCAGACCGGTCGTCATTTCCGGCTGAGGTTATGTGTTGCGTCTTCAAATAAGGACGAAATGACAAGGTCCAGTCATCATTTACAATTGATCGGTGGTTGTTTAAAACCTACTTATGTTTCTCATCATCATTCTTAGCCGATTTTACGTGGTGCAGTCGTCTTTTGCGGCCGTTCCTACGCATTTGCCAGTTTGAAATTGTTAGCAATCCTCAGGAAATTAGCAGGAGATACTCATTTGAACTTTGAAGTATTTACAAAAATTCAGAAATTCGAGTCAGGTATAGTTTTAGTATAGCATAGTATACTCAGATTTTCGAGTACCCGCACAACCCTATTGAAAAAGACTAACGTGACCTGATTTCAACTAAACAGATGCAGGTGTTAGTTTCTAGAGTCCTCCATTAGGCAATACAAATACTAAACTCTACGTCACGTGTCTACTGCTCGGCTCTCCACCGCTCATATCGTGGCCAGGGCATAGTGATCATAAACTTTTAAATTTTCGGATATGAACAAATAAATACAACAAATTTGCAAAGACAAAGTTCACTATAATGCACTCAATTTCAAAGGGTGGTCCAAGTTAAAACATATATACATATAAACTCTGGTCAACTAGGATATTGAGGCCAAGTCAAATATCATATGATCTATATGTAATCTTCAACTGTCTATTGATTTTGAGTTAATCATAATCCTTTTCGATATCTACTTCTGTTCAATAAAGGCACTGTTTCTGCAAAAAAGTACTAAATTCAATTGTGATGCTTATAATTTTTGTAATACACGAAATACAAAAATTCATCTTTCAACAGAATCTACAGTTTCTAAGTGTATGAAATACTCATGATACGACAAATAAATTTCAAAAAATGACCAGTATTAGAAGATATATTTTTCCAATTATTAAACTATTAAATTCGGTTATATTAATGATCTAAACATTAAAAATAAAATAATACATACAATAAAATAAAAAAAGAATAACTTTAGAGTAAAACACTTGAGGTGCCTACCTAGTAGATGTGATGAATCACATATTAATCACAATAGCAAGCATGTATTTAAACATTGCTTACTAAAAAATAATGTATTCATTAGTTAAAACTTTTTCTAGAATCTTTTAAAAGACTGGGAATCCAAAATGCTAATATTCTACGATTAAAAATACTTATTAACAACGTACCTGTTCCAACTATTCCTAGGTGTTATTATAGTTTGCATGGGTCATAAATAAGATATATTTACAATTGACTAAAAAAATAGTCATCTTATACATACAATAATCAATCCGTTTCAGACAAAAACTAGACTAAAGGATGCTCAACCAGACCTGAAACTGGGTACAACTCAGCCTTATGGAAATTACATGAAGGAATTTATCACCTCTTAAAACGATTGCCCTTTATAAGCTGCAGTGTTTTCTGCATTAACGGTGCTTTCTTCTTTTTCACTGCAACAAAAGTGAAAAAAATGTTACAGGATATCGAAAATGTATGCTATGTTATAGAGGGATTAACAAACTTTCAACTTTTTCCACTGAAGTGATATTGATTACCAAATACAAGACTATATAAATTGAAATTTCACGAATCAATCGTAATTGAATTTAGAAACTTGGCAGTCAGGTAGAAATGCCAGTCAAATGTAATTGTATAAACTAAAATTCAATGAAGAGATCAGCATTGCAACACCTAGACTCAAAGGATTGTTATGACATTACTCAATATTTGAAATTTTGTGCAAATGTTTGTTTAAAGGATCACGATTCTAGTTATTTTTTGTTTTTCATTTACCCTGATTTCAGGCAAATATCATAGCTACTAATATAAGTCTTCCTAAAATATCAGGGTGATTAGCGTAGTGGTTTGAGAGCTTGTCTCATCATCTGACGTTTTCCAGATCAATCCTAAGCAAGAAATTAGCAAAAAGCTCAATTTTGAAATCATTTGAAGCTCTTAGATAGTAACAATACCTGGGTTTGGACCGTTCCCTTTCAAAATCTAAAAAAGCCAACGGCGAAAAAAAAAACAGAACAAAACAACACTCACAGAAGTTAGGGATGGGGAAGGCGTTGGGGTTGGAGTGACTAGTCCTAGCAGAGGCGGGAGGTGCAGGGACAGGCACAGCGGCGGTGGCGGGGGAACCGCTAGCTGCCCCCACCATCGCCTTGGACACTAGTTCGTGCTTCACCGCCTTTCCTGTGCCGAACTTCATCTGAAACATGATTGACACCTCAGGCAATCAACTCTTGAATGCTCCCTTGGCCTGGTTCTGCAAGTTTCAGGTTGCAGAACAGAATTCAGATGTATTTATTCACTCTTAAAATAAACTTCCATAAAAATAGAGGAATTTTAACAAACGTAAAAAAAAATTAATACAAAATACTTTGGCAGATATCTATAGACCTTCACTTATTTATTAATCCTATTAATTACATCCTGCTTATTTTGAACAAATAATGTGAGGAAAGGTCATAAAATTATATATAGTTTTAAAGGTTCTCCTTCACAATGCTCATTACCGCAACATCAACCTTACAAGGGCTTGCTTATGGTATGACTATAAGTTTGTAGGCTACTATTTTTGAATAAGTTTAGATAAAATAAAATTCAATTTTCATTTGACATACCATTTGATCCGTGCTTTTATTCAACACTTTCTTCTGACTACTGGTGGTCTGTCCTCCTGATGGTTTCTCCAAACAGTGTAATTACAGATACATTGTTGTTTTACCAAGAATTATTTTATTGCATAATGGTTCCAAAAATATGAAGCTGTGTTCAGAATTTTTGAACAGCCTATATTTTCCTAAAGCTCATACCCATTACACATTTATAAAGACCGGTTTTGAGTTAACAGCCAACTGAAAAATACAATTCTATAACATTAAGGCCCCTATTACACTAGTCACGTGTTGTGACTTGCAGTCGAGGAACGATTTTCGGGCTACATGGGCATCAATGGGTAAGCGGCAGTTGCACTAAGTTAAATGCTAGGGCAATTGTTTCATCCAGCAGTTGACTAGTATAACACAGGCCAACCATAGTTCAACACTAATGCATCGCTTTAAAAGAATTATAAAATGTCCTTAGAGTTGACATTTTTTAAATCCCAAAACTGAACATAGAAGTAAATGGAAGTTCTATTAATCCCAAACATGCTTATTAAAGTTAGTGAAAATTGTCAATCTACATCAAAAAGTGTTGTCACAAAATAATCAAAAAAATTACAGATTCATTGATTTGGGCCATGATGTAAATTCCAGACATTGTTGTGCTCTTGCGCAGGTTTAGTGACATCATCTTCGGGGAAAATCAGCTGGTAAGCTGGTAGTCCAGTAAACCACCATCTGTCATTTTCATTTTGTCATCGTGTTTGTATACTTTTACTTTCTCCCTCTATACATAGTATATGGAGAAAGTATTGTTTTCGTCAACATTTTCGAATTTGAGTTGTTAATGGAAATGTTTATTTTAGTGCTCCCTGAACCCAAAAAAGTTTGTACGTGATGTCTGTGTGTCTGTGTGTCTGTCTGTCTGTGTGTGTGTGTGTGTGTGTGTGTGTGTGTGTGTGTGTGTGTGTGTGTGTGTGTGTGTGTGTGTGTGTGTGTGTGTGTGTGTGTGTGTGTGTGTGTGTGTGTGTGTCTGTGTGGATGTGTACAGAGCTAGAACCAATGGGCCGATTTTTATGAAATTTGGTATGTAGGTACTAATCCATGATATCTCCAGGCGTTTTTTCATTTTTTTGAATTTTTGATTTTTAAGGGTAATTATCCCCCCCAAAACCGCCAAAAAACATGAAAAATCCAAATTTCTCAAAAACGGCTCTAACGATTTTGATTAAACTTTAGTCGTTTGTAGAACTTTAGTTTTCCAACAAAATGACACCACCCGCATTCCTGTAAAAATTCGGATTCAGAAATTACAGGACTTAGAACATCAAAAATTAAGTTTTTTGGATTTTTCATAAAAAGACATAAATATAAAAAATATTACTGTTCCCCATTAAAAAGAGCTCAAAAAACTAAATAATTTAGTATTTTGAATTACTACTCTACGATTGCTGGTTTCGGAGAAAATTTAAATTTTCATTTTGCAGTAAACGCAGTACGTTGTCCAATGTTATTCTTATGGGGAATAAAAAAATTACTATTTCTCACTTATTTACTGATAAATTTCATTCAAACTTGATATGCTTGTTATGTTAGCATTGACCAACAGAGGAAATTCAAAATATGTTGCCCCTTAATAACCCTGGGGGGGAATAGGGGGCATTTCCCCTCTTAAAACCACGAGTGTAGCAATGGATTCTGCAGTGCCTCCAAAGCAGGGATTTGGGTGGCTGTTTTTTAAAACAACTTGTTTACAAGATGTTCTGTACATTCGACCGTGCTTTGTATTCTATATTTAGTAAATAAAAAGTAATTTATTCATTAAAGTTGGGCTAAAAGGGAGAAAGTATGTGTCAGTTTCCTGATACCGTTTATTTAATGTTTACATCAGAACGGAAAGCTCATGGTAAAAATAAAACATCTGTTTAAAATTAAATCAAATGACGTCAACTTCGGGGATGTGCAGAACGTTCCTGAATTTGATCAGCGTTGAAGCACACCTATGTCTGGTATTTACATCATGGGTTTGGGCAATCACTAAAAGACAACAGAAATCCATTTAAACAAAACTTAGAAAATAAGCTCATAATGTATTCCAACCGCATGAACAAAATCTAGAGAAAACTTAAGTTCCAGACTCTAAGTAAACTGTGACAATTGTTTCCATGGCTGACCTGTTTCTTAGCGACGTTCCTCGGAGGTTTGACAACACTGTCGACATACGCCAACTTGGTCTGCCGCACAGGTGTGTTCTTGGCCATGGACTGCGTTATGTTGGCTTTGAGGGCTTCCAGCTTCCTCTCCCGTTCATCCAACAGCCGCTGAAAAATAAATAAATAAATAAAATTTGCCTTATGACTGTTGTATGTTTAAGAGAGTGATGAACACATTCAGATAGCTATCTGTTAACATTGATAAAATATGCTATGACAGTGGTACTCAATATAACTGTCGGCCTAGACTTGTGGTAAATACATTACAATAAGGTAATATTTGTACACACAATACCCCTGTCGCAGCAAACCTGCATACTCAGCGAATTTCCAATGGAGATATAAATGTCTTAATACTACATTTACATGTAGTACACACATGTACATTTACATGTAAAACACTTACCAAGTTTCATAAAAATATATTCACAAATAAGCGATATGTATACAATTTTCATTATTCTCCACAAGAATAACATTGGGGCTGAGTACGCAGGTTTGCTAAATCAACGAACACAAAAAATAGGTATTTATGCTAATATCAATATAACTCAACTAGGTGAAGTCATATACCAGTTTTTATTCATTTATGTTCATAATTAAGGGAGACATAGCATTTAATTACTGTCCATAAGAATAACATGGGGCTTAGTACGCAGGTTTGCTGCTATGGGAGCCTTGGAAAAAAATATTTTTTTGAGCAAATATTAATATACCACAACCAGATGAATCCAAATACCAAGTTTCATTGGTATACATTCATAAATAAGCAAGATATAAAATTTTTCTTTTCCTCCATAAGAATAACATTGGACAACGTACTGTGTTTAGCACTTTCAATATCTCGGTAACCAATTGACGTAGGGTAATGATCAAAATACCAAATTGTTTGTTTTTTTAAGCTGAATACAATGGTAAAAACTGAAATTTGACTATTTCAAAAATTATACGTAACAAATTTCAAAAAAACCCATTTTTTGGGTACAAAAACCCCCCAAAATACCCATTTGGATGGAGCGACCTGGGTGATTTTTGAACTTAAAGTCATAAATGTTGCTTTACACGTTTATACCAAATCTCATCAAAATCAAATCATTTTTACGAGAGTTATCGTGCTCACGGACACATATACAGTTTCGAACGAATGGTGTTTTTGGGGTCTTGGGACCTCAAAACGCAAATTTATCATGGTCCCGGGCCTAGGTCTAACCGTACCGACTAGGGTAATAGCTTCTTCCCTATAGGGGAAATTCGCTAAAAGTACGTGGTCAAAAATTATAGAAGCCTTGTAGCTTTGGTTGATTACAAACAGTTGAATATAAAATACCCCCGTCGCAGCAAACCTGCATACTCAGCGAATTTCTAATGGAGATATAAATTTCTTAATACTACATAAAGCCACTTACCAAGTTTCATAAAAATATATTCACAAATAAGCAATATATACAATTTTAATTATTCTCTATAAGAATAACATTAGGGCTGAGTACGCAGATTTGCTAAATCAACGAACACAAAAAATGGGTATTTATGCTAATATCAATATAACTCAACTAGGTGAAGTCATATACCAGTTTTTATTCATTTATGTTCATAATTAAGGGAGACATAGCATTTAATTACTATCCATAAGAATAACATGGGGCTTAGTACGCAGGTTTACTGCTATGGGAGCCTTGGAAAAAATAATTTTTTTGAGCAAATATTAATATACCACAACCAGATGAATCAAAATACCAAGTTTCATTGGTATACATTCATAAATAAGCAAGATATACAATTTTTCTTATCCTCCATAAGAATAACATTAGACAACGTACTGTGTTTAGCACTTTCAATATCTCGGTAACCAATTAACGTAGAGGAATGATAATACCCCCATAGCAGCAAACCTGCATACTCAGCGAATTTCCAATGCATATATATTTATCTTAATACCACATAAAGCCACATACCAAGTTTCATCAATATACATTCATAAATAAACGATTTATGACATTTTAATTATTCTCCATAAGAATAACATGGCGCCTGAGTATGCAGGTTTGCTGAAGCAAGGAGCACAAAAAAGGGGTTTTATACAAATATCAATATAACTCATGTAGGTAAAGCCATATACCAAATTTCATTAATTTATTTTCATTATGAAGGGAGATAACACGTTACTTATTCTCCATAAGAATAACATGGGGCTGAGTAAGCAGGTTTGCTGCTACGGGAGCCATTGGTAAAAAATTGTTTTTTTTGAGCAAATATCAATGGTCCACAACCAGATGAAGTCGTATACCAAGTTTCGTCAGTATACGTTCATAAATAAGCGTGATATAAAATTGTTACTTTCCTCCATAAGAATAACATTAGACAACGTACTGTGTTTAGCACTTTCAATATCTCGGTAACCAATTGACGTAGAGCAATGATCAAAATACCAAATTGTGTGTTTTTTTAAGCTGAATCCAATGGTAAAAACTAAAATTTGACTATTTCCAAAATTATATGTAAAAAATTTGAAAAACCCATTTTTGGGGTACAAAAGCCCCCCAAAATACCCCTTCGGATAGAGCGATCTGGCTGGTTTTCGAACTTAAAGTCATAAATGTTGCTTTACACGTTTATACCAAATTTCATCAAAATCGGATAATTTTTACGAGAGTTATCGTGCTCACGGACACACACATATATATATATATATATACAGTTTCGAACGAATGGTGTTTTTGGGGTCTAGGGACCTCAGAACGAAAAGTTATCATGGTCCCGGGCCTAGGGCTTACCATGCCGACTACGGTAATAGCTTCTTCCCTATAGGGGAAATTCGCTAAAAATACAAAATTGTGTGTTTTTTAAGCTGAATCCAATGGGAAAAACTAAAATTTGACTAATTCCAAAATTATATGTACAAAATTTAAAAAAAATTTGGAGTACAAAACCCCCCCCAAAATACCCCTTCGGATAGAGCGATCTGGATGGTTTTCGAACTTAAAGTCATAAATGTTGCTTTACACGTTTACACCAAATTTCATCAAAATTGGATAATATTTACGAGAGTTATCGTGCTCACGGACACACGCGTGGGCACACACACACACACACACATGCGCACCCACGCACACGCACACGCACACGCACACACACACACACACACACGTTCTTGTAAGTTCTTGTGAAAATCGAGAACGGATGAATAAATTTTGGTTCTGGTCCCATCGGTCTATCTTGCATCGCATAATAAACGCTGTGACGATTGGAAATTAATCATCGGTCATCGTCAATTGGAACCTGTAGCATCGGCCGTAAACGAAACCAGACCGTGAATATTGGCCGTAGGTGACATAATATCTTAAAGCACAACTGAATCACATAATATAGCCCATAGCTGACAAGCAGACTCAAAATATCACAGTAAACTACAACTCAGGAGTTAGGATTCCTTACAGTATATGGTCTTTGAAACAATTCTGTTTACAACAGGTGATACTTTAAAAAAGTGACCAGTCCAAATGCTCCAACCATACTACACTAGAAGCAGGGCAGATGTAACCAGGGGACAACATGCTGTAGATTAGAATTATGCCGAAATTAGTTCTTAGATATGTACCAACAGTTATTAGACAGGAATTATTAAAACCATTCAAAAACAAAATGAAATACCCCCGTCGCAGCAAAACTGCGTACTCAGTGAATTTCCAATGCATAATATTTGTCTGAATTCCATATAAAGCCGCGTACCAAGTTTCATAAAAATATATTCACATATAAGCGATTTTAGTTATTCTCTATAAGAATGACATTGTTAATGAGTACGTAGGTTTGCTGAAACAAGGAACACCAACAATTGATTTTTATGATAATATAAATATAATTTAACTAGGCGAAGCCACATACCAAGTTTTATCAATATTCAATCATAAATAAGCGCTATATAACATTTTAGTTATTCTAAGAATAACATGGAAGCTGAATAAGCAGGTTTCCTGCAACAAGGAACAAAAAATGGGTTTTTATGCAATTATGAATATAACTTAACCAAGTGAAGCTACATACCAAGTTTTATTAATTTATGTTCAAAATTAAGGGAGTCATTACATTTTACTTACTCTCCATAAGAATAATATGGGGGCTGAGTAAGCAGTATGCTGCTACGGGAATAACCACCAAAAAATCAATTTTTAATGCAAATATGAATATACCAGTACTATGTGAAGCCACATACCAAGTTTCATCAACATACATTCATAAATAATCGAGATATCAAATTTTATTTATTATCCATAAGGATAACATTGGGCAACGTACTGTGTTTAGCACTTTGAATATCTCAGCAACGAACGGTTGGGCGTAGAATCACAATTTAAACACCAAAATTATTGTTTTGTGGAACTGAACAGATTTCTAAAAGCAAATGTGAAGTTTAAATTAAAATAAACTGAGGAAATGCCAAAAACCTTTTCCCATAAGATTAACATGGGAGATTTTATGAGTAGGTTTTTTTGGATTTTCTCCGCAACCACTTAACCTAGGTTAATAATTCAAATACTATATTATTTGTTTTCTTAAGCTCTATAACATGGTCAAAACCAAAATTAAGTTTTTAAAAAATTGTAGGGTGAAAAATGCAAAAATCTGATTTTTGGGAAATTTAAAACCCCCATAAACGCCCCTTCCCGTGGTCCGATTTTTCTGGTTTTCGAACTTATCATGAATGTCAATTTACACATTTGAGCCAAATTTCATCGAAATCGGACGTTTTTTACTAAAGTTATCACATTCATGGGCACATATACAGATATATATATAATATATATATATATATATATATACATATATAAATATATATAAATTTGAACGAATAGTGTTTTAGTCATCTGGGGACCTCAAAACAACAAATTATCATGGTCTCGGACTTACCATGAGACCTACGGTAATAGCTTCTTCCCTATAGGGGAAATTTGCTAAAGTTATTTAATATCTGGTATATATGGATTAACAAAACACATAAAATAATATAGGTGGTTTAGTGAACTTACAAAAGAAAGTTATCAGAGTTATTCTTAATTTAAATAATGAAGCTTCATTTTAGAGTCAGATCCAGCTTTGGATTTAGGTGGGTGGGAAGCATACGGATCGCCCCCCCTCCCCCCCTACGGTACAGTATTATTTTTTGGAATGTGATGAATATCGGTTCCAGTTCCCGGTTCTCACATCTGAATTCTTTGTAAGTTCTTGTGAAAATCGAGAACGGATGAATAAATTTTGGTTCTGGTCCCATCGGTCTATCTTGCATCGCATAATAAACGCTGTGACGATTGGAAATTAATCATCGGTCATTGTCGATTGGAACCTGTAGCATTGGCCGTAAACGAAACCAGACCGTGAATATTGGCCGTAGGTGACATAATATCTTAAAGCACAACTGAATCGCATAATATAGCCCATAGCTGACAAGCAGACTCAAAATATCACAGTAAACTACAACTCAGGAGTTAGGATTCCTTACAGTATATGGTCTTTGAAACAATTCTGTTTACAACAGGTGATACTTTAAAAAAGTGACCAGTCCAAATGCTCCAACCATACTACACTAGAAGCAGGGCAGATGTAACCAGGGGACAACATGCTGTAGATTAGAATTATGCCGAAATTAGTTCTTAGATATGTACCAACAGTTATTAGACAGGAATTATTAAAACCATTCAAAAACAAAATGAAATACCCCCGTCGCAGCAAACCTGCGTACTCAGTGAATTTCCAATGCATAATATTTGTCTGAATTCCATATAAAGCCGCGTACCAAGTTTCATAAAAATATATTCACATATAAGCGATTTTAGTTATTCTCTATAAGAATGACATTGTTAATGAGTACGTAGGTTTGCTGAAACAAGGAACACCAACAATTGATTTTTATGCTAATATAAATATAATTTAACTAGGCGAAGCCACATACCAAGTTTTATCAATATTCAATCATAAATAAGCGCTATATAACATTTTAGTTATTCTAAGAATAACATGGGGGCTGAATAAGCAGGTTTGCTGCAACAAGGAACAAAAAATGGGTTTTTATGCAATTATGAATATAACTTAACCAAGTGAAGCTACATACCAAGTTTTATTAATTTATGTTCAAAATTAAGGGAGTCATTACATTTTACTTACTCTCCATAAGAATAATATGGGGGCTGAGTAAGCAGTATGCTGCTACGGGAATAACCAACAAAAAATCAATTTTTAATGCAAATATCAATATACCAGTACTATGTGAAGCCACATACCAAGTTTCATCAACATACATTCATAAATAATCGAGATATCAAATTTTATTTATTATCCATAAGGATAACATTGGGCAACGTACTGTGTTTAGCACTTTGAATATCTCAGCAACGAACGGTTGGGCGTAGAATTACAATTTAAACACCAAAATTATTGTTTTGTGGAACTGAACAGATTTCTAAAAGCAAATGTGAAGTTTAAATTAAAATAAACTGAGGAAATGCCAAAAACCTTTTCCCATAAGATTAACATGGGAGATTTTATGAGTAGGTTTTTTTTGGATTTTCTCCGCAACCACTTAACCTAGGTTAATAATTCAAATACTATATTATTTGTTTTTTTAAGCTCTATAACATGGTCAAAACCAAAATTAAGTTTTTAAAAAATTGTAGGGTGAAAAATGCAAAAATCTGATTTTTGGGAAATTTAAAACCCCCATAAACCCCCCTTCCCGTGGTCCGATTTTTCTGGTTTTCGAACTTATCATGAATGTCAATTTACACATTTGAGCCAAATTTCATCGAAATCGGAAGTTTTTTACTAAAGTTATCGCATTCATGGGCACATATACAGATATATATATATAAATTTGAACGAATAGTGTTTTTGTCACCTGGGGACCTCAAAACAACAAATTATCATGGTCTCGGACTTAAGTCTTACCATGAGACCTACGGTAATAGCTTCTTCCCTATAGGGGAAATTTTCTAAAATTATTTAATATCTGGTATATATGGATAAACAAAACACATAAAATAATATAGGTGGTTTAGTGAACTTACAAAAGAAAGTTATCAGAGTTATTCTTAATTTAAATAATGAAGCTTCATTTTAGTGTCAGATCCAGCTTTGGATTTAGGTGGGTGGGAAGCATACGGATCGCCCCCCCTCCCCCCCACGGTACAGTATTATTTTTTGGAATGTGATGAATATCGGTTCCAGTTCCCGGTTCTCACATCTGAATTCTTTGTAAGTTCTTGTGAAAATCGAGAACGGATGAATAAATTTTGGTTCTGGTCCCATCGGTCTATCTTGCATCGCATAATAAACGCTGTGACGATTGGAAATTAATCATCGGTCATCGTCGATTGGAACCTGTAGCATCGGCCATAAACGAAACCAGACCGTGAATATTGGCCGTAGGTGACATAATATCTTAAAGCACAACTGAATCGCATAATATAGCCCATAGCTGACAAGCAGACTCAAAATATCACTGGAAACTACAACTCAGGAGTTAGGATTCCTTACAGTATATGGTCTTTGAAACAATTCTGTTTACAACAGGTGATACTTTAAAAAAGTGACCAGTCCAAATGCTCCAACCATACTACACTAGAAGCAGGGCAGATGTAACCAGGGGACAACATGCTGTAGATTAGAATTATGCCGAAATCTTAGATATGTACCAACAGTTATTAGACAGGAATTATTAAAACCATTCAAAAACAAAATGAAATACCCCCGTCGCAGCAAACCTGCGTACTCAGTGAATTTCCAATGCATAATATTTGTCTGAATTCCATATAAAGCCGCGTACCAAGTTTCATAAAAATATATTCACATATAAGCGATTTTAGTTATTCTCTATAAGAATGACATTGTTAATGAGTAATATATATATATATATATATATATATATATATATATATATATATATACATATATAAATATATATAAATTTGAACGAATAGTGTTTTTGTCATCTGGGGACCTCAAAACAACAAATTATCATGGTCTCGGACTTAAGTCTTACCATGAGACCTACGGTAATAGCTTCTTCCCTATAGGGGAAATTTGCTAAAATTATTTAATATCATTGATTACTATTTTATACCTTGATTCTATAAATTACAATATTCAAGATAAAGTGTTCTAGACCAGTTTTAATATAATTTGCAAATGTTTGGTTCTGTCAATGTGGTGAAATGTTTGTACTACGAGCAGGACAGTGAAATGTATGCCATGTAATGGATGTGCCAGGACTATGAGCAAATGAATGAATCTGACACTATTTATTATACCCTTGTTTGTACAAATAAGTAAAGACAATCTGATTTGGTAGCAGCCCTGAGGTAGGTTCAAATTCTAATCGAGGCAACTACTTACATTTTATCAAAACTGACCAACTTGGACTGTAAGTTGTAAACCTTGGTTTACTGGATATGTTCTTATACCTAGGCCCAAGTGGAAAGGCAAAGTAAGGTTAAAAGAGGCCACCAACTTAAGAAAAGTAACTAAATGTGAATGATTTTCTTAGCAGAATAGCTATGAGTACCCTTACCCTTTAAGAAAAAATGCTTGGAACAAATATTTTTAACCCTTTGCACTCCGACGTCCGATATATCGGCCGTCGCTGTTTCAGCCAAAAACTTCGCAATCCGATATATCGGCCGTTCGCAAAATGTGCGAAAAACTCTGGCATCCGATGTTTCAGATGTCCGAGAAACCAATCTTACTCTTAATCAAATAATATCCAAATGCGCTACCTTTGCAATAAATGGAAGCCAGATAGTTGTGGACCATCACTGTGTAGTCAGTATTGATTTATTCTATGCCATTTTTTCTGTGATGAGTTGTTTTGATGATGTTATGCCCACCATATGTTTTGGTGATTTGAGAATCAGATGTTTGTTGTTTACATGGACACATTTTGTTATTATTTCAAGTTGTAGGTTATTTTTATATGCTATATTCAGATATTTCTTCTGAAGAACTTTAAAATCACCGACTTGACGTTCACCTAGCCTAGCCTACGTAGGCCTAAGGCGCAAGCTTAAGGCGTAGTTATTTTTATATTTATTTACTTTTGGAAGTTTTATGACATTTTATGTTATAGGGTTGTACAACAAATTTGTGGTAGATTTTCTGGATAAAAAAATTATATAGGATTTTTTTTGAGTTATAAAAATGCTGAGTTTTGTGGGCCGCTTGTAAATGAGTCTAATACAATTTTCTTTTTTTCCTTTTATTTGCTTGTTTTTAAGTGCATGGAATGTTGTGTTCATGTTTATAACTAAATGGGGATCTGAAACTATCAATAAGGAATCAATGTATTTGTTTATGCTATAAGAGTTCAAAGTCAACTTTTATAAACTTAATCAAAAACTTGTTGAGCATAAGTAAAAAAATAATTATTTTTTGAAATTTGTAGGCTAACATATTTTGTTTATCAATTACAGACTTATAAGGATTAAAAAAATAAAAAGTAATGGTTTAGCTAGTAAAAAAAGGTTAACTATTTTTTCTAAACCCTTGCAAAATTGCTTAAAAGGGTCCGGAGTTTTTGGACAGTACTTTCAGTAAAGTGGCCAGAGTTTTTCGCGATGTCCAAAACTTTTTGACCGGAGTGCAAAGGGGTTAAAAGTCTGTTAACTGTTCTTACAAAGTTATTCTCAATAACTGTAGTTAAACCCCTTAACACTTTGACTGTGCTAATCCTATATAATTATCGCGGTCCCGTGGCTCACGCGCATGGGACACCGGCTTCCCACCAAGTCTGCTTAGAAACAATGGCTCAGTGTGAGCTCAGGCTGGGCCGGAGGGAGACGATATCTTTTGCGCGTGACGCTTAGGATTCAAGCTTCATTTTGGTGAAGGTTGGTAGTAAATTTCCCCCAATATCCCGGCCGTCACGGGACTTCCCTGCATTTGTTTTCGTCCCACTTAGTTCCTCTAGATGGCGACCCTGATTGACTACTGCTATCTGTATTGTGCTGCGACCTGTTGGCGCTTTGTAGAACTATGTTCAGTTGTGTTGCAACACAGTACAGGACTGTAGTGTTTCTGTCATTCGTTAGATGAGAATTGAATATGTGACCGCGCCTATCAGAACACTTGCCACGCGGCGGGACACGCCCCATGTCCCACACGCAATCAAAGTGTTAAATTGTTACATTTACCATTAACTTGCAGAATGCAAGAAATATGCAACAGCAGGTCTGAGTTGAGACTGCCCTTGGTCTTGGCTGTTCCAATTGATGCTACTGGGAATGGACTTACTCACACTGTTCGTTCCATATTTCTCACAAAAGTTCTCAGAAAAGGGTTGCTTTATACTATACAATCCTTTATACTAGACCTCGACATTGACAAAATCAATGCATATTGGCATGCAGTCTCAGCATGGATGATTTATAAAAATAATTCCTTCAAACACCGCTTCATTCAAAACGTAATATTTACCCTTCGTTAAAAATACCATCTAACTTAAAATATACAAAAGAGACTCACCACGTAGAGCTCCCGCCATGACTCAAACTCATCGCGTTCTTTTCCACGGAAGTCCTTGTTGCAATGGAACTTCCATAGGCTGTCAGTGTCCTCTACTAGGTAGGGGTTGTAGTGCTCCAGTTGAAATAGCTGAGCGGCAGTGGCTCTGTCTAGCACAGGTTTTAGCAAGTCATATGGCACACCTCCTGTGTACTCTAGTGCTGTAAAAGTACACACACATAATAATGAATAGCTGGGACTCAGCTTTGTTAAAAGGTCAGTCGGTTTGTTTAATAGGCCTACAGTAATTTCGCACAGTTAATTTATTTTGAAAAACATCCAACTTCAGAGCTCCGCCTCATTGGCTCTTAAAGTTCCAATGTTAATCTTATGGAGTTATATTCTAGTTAGCCAACAGCTGATTATAATGTAAACAGTTCAAAACATCTGACCCTGTACCTGCAAGATTCCCGTGCGGAGAACGGGGACACTTGCTGGTTTTTGAGAAAAGAATTGTGAGGAAACAAAGAAACCAACAAACCTTACTAAAGAGTAAAGTATAGAATAATAACGCCTATTTTTAAGAAATTCTCAGTGCAAATTAAGATCTATTGTTTTACAGAATACCTTTTACAAAATTGAAATAAATACTGATGACAAAATTATTTAAAATTACTTCTTCCTTATTTTTGTCTAGAACTATTAACAATTTTTAAGGAATAAATAATTACAGTAGAACCCCACTTAAACGACCCTCTCGGAACTGACACATGAGATTTAAAACAAAAAAGGGAGGTTGAAAAAATGGATAGTGACTATTTTAACGAGGAAAAACTACACCAATGTGGCAATTTGTTATTAAAAAATACCACTAAAAGTATTCAGACAAGATGAATTTTAGTTGGGGATGATATAATATTAGCCTAGTTAGAAAAAATAAATATCATACAATAACACTGTTACTGTTTACAGAACTCTTAACAACAACTCATAATAGAAATGTGTTAAATAACTCACACATAAAGCATTAAAAATGGAAAGAACCTTACAAATTTCTAATAAGTAACTAACTGGCATTATTGTCATTATTGGCTAATAATGACAGATGAAACCTGTGTGAACACGATTACTATAAAATAAATCAGTGATTGTGGGATTAGAAATGAAACAATTCCTGGTAAAATGTGGTCAAACCAAACTGACGTCACATCTGGGACAGTTCAAGTGAGTTTTACTTTTCACCAGAAATGAGCTAATAAACCGAGAGGTAGTTAAAGGGGTAGTTAAAGGGGGGGTTAAAGGGGCAGTCGGTTAAGAGGGCTATTACTGTATTGTGGAATTTGTTGTATTTGAATAATTTTATATACTATATACTAAATGTATTAGTTTGGCAGGGAATGCGCAGAGAAATAAAATTGTGAGATTCTGCACAGTTTGAATTGGTACCCACTAGAGAAAATTAAAACATTTATTTCTTCTTTTTTGCCGATTTTTTCCGGGTTTTCTAACAAAAAACCTACCACTCAAGTATCTGGGTATGATTTTGAGTATTTAAAAAAAGTACTAATTCGCGATAGATCTCGGTCATTGGTATAGTTACCAATTTTTGTATGAAAAACATGTAAATTACAAAACAAACTCACCTTCGATATTATCTCTCAAAACTTGAATACACAAATCAAATAACGAAGGAACCTTCAAGTATCCTGTTTTATTTCCAGAGTATACTTTTGTCCTGAAAACAAACACATTATTAAATAATTGAGAATTCTTCATTTTGTCAAAAGTTGCTTAACCTTTGCATATATACCAACTAGGCTAATCTATTTGTGTACACTTGGGGTCAGGACCAGTTGCAGAGTTGCCTAACAAACATGATGGCAACCATTTTCTATTTCCAAAAAAGCATAAATTCACTAACAGCTTTTACAGCAAACCAAAAAAAAATCTAAAGGTATTAGCAGAAAATGCAATTTAAAATAAAAATAATTTAGAAATTATGTCATTAAAGTAAATTACTCTGTAACTTAAATGCAAATCTTCAATCACACGTTAACAGGATTCAAGTCAAAGCAGACTTTTCTTTCTTATAAAACATCTTTACACACCAGGATTTTTACAAGAATAATTCACCTCCCTAGACAAAATTAACTGTATATATAACTTATATGATTCAATTAACATGCAGACGATGTACCTTTAGGTAAAATACATATTAAACCAACAGCTGAGTGAGATTACCTCTGATTCTTGGTGGTCATAATGGTACAGAGAGCCTCTTCTTGAGAGAGCAGTTTGGAGCGTTTCCCGGGCGGACTGCCAGGAGGGGAGTAGTGTGGAAGAGGCTTGTAGTGGGGGGAGATCTCTGGCAGGGTAGATTTTAGGTCCACGTCTAGCGGCTCGAGTTTAATGTTCTTGGACAGCAGATCAGGCTGAAATAGGAAATAGGCTTGGTAAGCGGCACACAACAGTTGGGGTGTACACAAAATTATTCTTTCAAAATCCCTGTGTTTTCTATTTCCCAATTCCTTGAGGGTAATTCATGTTTTCTGCCAGTAAACATTGTACCCTGCTGTCAGTTCCATAGTACATTGGAATTTAAATGTTAACGGAGTTTTTTTTTTGTTTTTTTTTGCAGAAAACAGCAACTAGACCATGTTTTATTCGCTAAAAACTCAATGATTTTATTTGATTTTATATGCCAAAAACGACGACCCGGTGACAGTGGTAATCTAACTGTATTTTAAAATGTAAAAAAAGTAAGCCAAATGCAGGTTTTAGGCCAAAGCGCTGACTGGAAAATGTGTTAGCGGCCGAAAATGGTGGCTGGAACATGTGTGTTGGTTAAAATCAGTAGCCTAATTTGATCAAGTTTAATGGGGTGAAAATGGCAATTTGGCTGAATTTTATGGGCCCAAAACGATGACCTAACCACCTTTATTTCAAATGCCAAATAACTGCTAAAGTTTTGCCCACATCATACAAATTTTCTTCTTAACATAGGCTACTACTTTTTTTTCATTTTTAGGTTATCCCTGGCATGAAAAATACCTCTTTGAATCCTGTCTTGCTAGATGAAGACGATGAGGAGGAGATGCGTGGTTCAGTTTTTATGAGGGTTTTCGATTTAACTTCAGCCGTTTTCTCAGCAGACTTTGATGGCTTTTCCGGAGTCGTTGGTGTTGATTTTCTCTTAGCAGACTTTTTCTTTGGTTCAGACAATCCCATAAGCGCATCGGCAAAACTTGCTCCTAGAATCACATTGTTGGTTAAAATCAAGATGATTCAAACACTGAGGACTGCAAAAGCGATAACAGTGTAACATGATGTAATTAATTATGGAATGAATTTGTCACTTCTCCCAAACACTTGCATAGCAAAAGTATATTTAATATCTGAGATACTATACTTATTATTGACATTGTGTCATGCGCTAAAACAGAAACATATGCAAAATTAAATTTAAAATTACCGTCACATAGAAAATATCCAAATGCGATTTGATAAGTTACTGATTATTTATTTAGCCAAGAAGATTAGTCAACTGCCCTATAATTTTTATTCCCCCAGTTTAAAGTATACACCTGGTTAAAAATTCAACCGGCTAAAATTTGCTGGTTTTGACAGTAATGCCATGAGGTTAGAAATTTCTGATTTAGCTAGAAAGATATGATTATATACAATTGTCTTATACTGTTCAAATTAATTGGGGACTTTACAGTTTGTATATGATCTTCCAGATTTTACGTTGTTTCTTAAATAATTAGAGTGGAGTTCACTCATTTATAAAATTCCTCAAAATATACTTAGTCCAAAATGTTACAACATTCCTAAAGTAATAGCCAATTATGATAGTTATCAGTCTTTTAATTTATGCAATTAAGTACTCAACTAAGGCATTATGTTTTTTTAGTATTTAATCGATTAGTACATTTAACACTTCTTTACTTCAAGATTTTATTCTTAAAATTATAAAATATTTCTGTAAGATTTCAGAAGAACAAACAGAAAACACAACTGATGTTGGACTATTCAGTTAGAAAAAAATAGCTTATGAATAAAAAAAGTATTTGCCCATGTCATACTTATGAAAGTCTGTCCCCATCACACTTTTAAAACATTACATTTTTTTGGTAGTGCTAAAATAATAATTTTCTAACAACCTACTTACCTGACCCACAGTCAATGCTTCCGTCATCTTGTTTTTCTATTTTAATTTTTACTTTTTTCTCAGTCTTATTACTTTCTTTAATTCCAGAATCTGAATGTGAGTTACTTGACTTATGGCTTTTTTTGTCATTACTTTTTTCTTCTCTTCGCTTCCTTGAATCTTCGTTTTCATCCTTTTCCTTTTTAAATTTCAAATTTTCAAACCCTTCTTTTTTATTATTAGATACTTTATCATTTTTAGAACGACTGCTTGAATTGTGTGATGAACTGTAATTACTATGACTTCTCGAATGACTTGATTTATTTTTATCACTAGAAGTCTTGGAATGCCTTGGTGGGCTCTCTTTTTCTCTTTTAATTTTTGTAGGAACATAAATTTCCCTTTCGGGGGAGGTGTCATTTTCATCAGAATCACTGGCTTTGACTGAATGACTATCTTCATTCTCATCATTTAGGGAGGAACTCCTCCTACTGTCACTTTCAGCCTCATTATCACTCATGTTGTTTGGACTGCTTCTGTTAGAAATTTCTTCTTCATTATCAGAATCATTCCGGATTTCAGAATACCTTGAGCTAGGTCGACTGTTTTCTTCTCCATCAGAAGCATTCCTTATATCACTATCTTCTGAACTTTCATGTTTTATACTCTCTCTATGTTTACTTCGTCTACTATATTTATCATTGTGGTATTTTTCATCTTCTTCTGACTCTGACTTTCTTCGACTCCTGATTTCTGATTTTCTGTCTTCTTCAGACTCAGACTTTTTTCGCTTTTTACTTCTAGGCTTATAAACTTTGTCATCGTCACTAGATTCAGATTCGATCCTCCTGACATCATACTTTTTGGAGCTGCTGCTACTAACACTTCTATGAGAGCTCTCGTCTCTTCTTCGGTTTTCCTTTTCACTTCTATGGGAACTCTCTTCTCTTCGTTGCTTATCTTTGTCACATTTTTGTTTGACATCTTTGATTTTACTTTCTGATGAGCTGGACTTAGTTTTATTCTCATCATGTCTTGTTTTAGAAGACGGTCTTTCAGTCTTAATATCTCCATTGTATTCAGAATCTGATCTATGACTGGAATGGGACTTGGATCTAGAATCATGGTCAGACTTAGACTTATGACTTGAACTATGTTTAGAATCTGAACCAGAACCATGTTCCGACTTTGATGTCTTGTTTCTATGTGATTTGTGATCATGTTTATCCACACTTTTTTTGTCTGAACTCTTGAGTCTATTTTCAGAATGGGATGATTCACTTTTCTTAAAACTGTGATCTGATTTTGGTTTTCTATACTCCTCACTATCATGGTTTTTTTTATATTTCTCGACTGATTCATTTTTATACTTATCGATAGAGTCATTTTTAATGGAAGGGCTGGCTCTAATGTCAGGCGAAGAAACTAGTAAAGTCTCTTTAGGTTCATCTTCTTCAACTTCTGACTCCACATCGCTGTCTTCATCAGCTTGGACCATGCTCTTCCACTTATAGACCAGAGAATTGGCTGCAGCCCCAACTTCCCCTCCACACTTACGCAACTCATTAACCGATCGACCTACTCCGGTCTCTTGTAAATGAGCTATTGTTACAGGAAGCACCATTAGCCTCTCAATACAACGAACCATCTGAAAAGTAAATAAAACGTTTAGGCTACCTTTTTTAATGACAATTATAGTCAGACACAAAAGACTGTTTTAATTTATTTTATTGTTTTTACTTATTAAAGAGATGAGGACTATGCTTGTGAGTAAAACAGTGCGCCTAGTCTATGGGGTCTCAGAAATTTACTTTTGAAATTAGTTATGTATTCTAAAATTAGTTCTTTTCTTTGCCTTCACCAAGGAAAAAAATACTCTGTGTTTCTCAGAAAATATAACACCTCTTTTTCTTTATATTTTAAAGTACCAGTTGATGCCTTAATTAGTCAACTTGTACAATATTTAGGCAAAGTGTAAATACAGTAACTAAATATTTAGGAACATCTAATATATTTCTTTCGACTGGGAATAAAAAAAGTATGGTAACTTCAGGCATCGAGGTTAATAGAGCAGGCAGTGGCAATTACTACTAGGTCTGGTTATTCAAAATTTCCCAGGTTTCATGGAATTACCTTTCATGGCAATATAACGAACTTTCAAATCATTAAATACCCCGTCACAGCAAACCTGCATACTCATAAAATTTCAAATGCATATTAATTCCACATAAAGCCTCTTACCAAGTTTTATACAAATATATTCACTAAAAAATATACATTCAACTTTACTTATCCTCTATAAGAATAAGATTGGGATGGGTGTGTGTAGGTTTGCTGAAACTAAGAACACAAACAATTGGTTTTCAAGCAAACATCAATACAATTAAACTAGGTAAAGCCACAAACCTAGTTTTATCAATATTCATTAATAAATAAGCGATAAGTTATATAACATTTTAATTACTCTATAAGAATAACATGGGGGCTGAGTAAGTGTAACCAACTCTTGTTATAAACTTAGAAAACAGTTCAATGTGGAAGTGACAATTTTATTGAGAAAAACCAGGTCTGCAATCTTCCGACACCAGTCCAAGCTGATTAATTCAGTCATCAACAGGATCCTCATTGTAAGCAAAGCTCCAGTCTCAGTCCCACAAGTATAATACAAAATAACTGGGTCTGCTCAATTTGATCAATGTGGCCCAATTGAAATGGCACAGAGGCAAACAATATTCAAGAATCGGCCAAGCCAGTTGAACGAGTGCCCAAGGAGAGAAGCCGTACCGTATTATAATCTTTTAATGCTTGATGAAACAAGGAATTGCCAACAAATAATGCCTTGTTGCAGTGTGATGACAATAGATTGGCTGCCGTGGAGCCAAGTAATGAGAAGGGATGATAGAACAGGGAATGCCAATGGATGTCAGGAGGTGTCTTAACAGAAAACATTTAAATAGTTGGTACCGTACCATACTATATGGAGTACCACTTATTAAGTTACATCGTGCTGCGACAGTTATTTCATCACAGTTAAATATAGACTCATAGTGGACAGACAAAGTGGAGCAAGTATGACTGATAGTACACTAACCTGGCCTAACCGCTGCGAAACACTGTAAAAACAGATAATACATTTAAATAGGGCCTTCTGTATACTTTACTTTTACCCATGATGTGGAGGCTTAGGGCCTATTGAAACAGTAGAATTGAAATAATAGTGAGACTAAACAAAATAAACGGTATCAGGAAACAGACACTTACTTTCTCCCTTTAGCCCAACTTTAATGAATAAACTACTTTTAATGAATTTCCCCTATAGGGAAGAAGCTATTACCGTAGGTCTCATGGACTTAAGCCCGAGACCATGATAACTTTTTATTTTGAGGTCCCCAGATGCCTAAAACACCATTCGTTCAAATTGTGATATATGTATATATATATATATATATATATATATATATATATATATATATATATATATGTGTCCGTAAGCACGATAACTCTCATAAAAAAGGTCCGATCTTAAAGATATTTGGCACAAACATGTAAAGTACCATTTATTTTAATGAGTTCGAGAACCAGACGAATCGCACCATCCGAAGGGGGGTTTTTGGGGGTTTTGTACGGTTTTTTGGGGTTTCCACATGTAAGTTTTATTTAAATCAAATTTAAATTTTTACCATTGAATTCAGCATAAAAAAACAAACAATTTGGTATTTTAATCATTGCTCTACGTCAATTGATTACTGAGATATTGAAACTGCTAAACACAGTACGTTGTCTAATGTTATTCTTATGGAGAAAAAGACAAATTGTATATCTCGCTTATTATATATATACAGTTTCGAACGAATGGTGTTTTTGGGGTCTGGGGACCTCAAAACGAAAAGTTATCATGGTCCCGGGCCTAGGTCTTACCATGCCGACTACGGTACTGTAATAGCTTCTTCGCTATAGGGGAAATTCGCTAAAAAGTATAAAAGTAATATACTAAAACTGTTATATTACTAAAGGTAACAATACAATTATTGGAAATAATGCACTTTTGAACAAAGTAATATGTTTTTATGACTTTATGTGAGTTGAAAAACAAAATTTGAGTTTCGCCAAAACCCAAAATTAGTTATTTGAAGCTAGATCTAATTTTTGTACTTTATTATAATAAATGGTACTTATATTTATAGTAAATGCACTTCTGAACAAGAATATATATATATATATATATATATATATATATATATATATATATATATGTGTGTGTGTGTAGAGAGAAATATGAACAAATAAAGGTTCTATAAGCACATATTGATTTTTGAACCTAAATTTGTAGCATAGGCCATGTCGTAATCGAGCAAAATCTGCAGAGGTTAGTACAAACAATAAAACATAACCCTATCATATGCATACTCTTTTTTTCACAAAAGAACGGAGAATTTCAATAGAATAAAATAAACCAAACGCGATTGGGTAGAATTATAGATAAAGTAAAAAAAAGTGAAAATTTCCAAATTCATTGTAGGCCTAACCTGGAAAAAACTCACATGTTCAATAACGCACATTTGAACACAAATAATAATATTTACCCATAGTAATATGGATAAATATTACTACTAACTCACACACTACACGACAATCCACTTGTTTATCACTAATACAATAACATGCCACAGTAAATTATGGACCAACTCGCACTAAAATATCACACATTGACTTTGGCTTGGCTAGCAGAAAGAATCACTGATTTGATATTATTTACATGAATCACCTGACGCTCCATACAGCAAGGCACCACTCCAAAGAGGAAGAACTTTTTCTTGGCTTCAAAGAGGTATATGATTTACGTCACGCTAAATCAATTTTCAATATTTATAATACTGATTTATAATTCGCCTTATTTCAGGCGAATGGGGCAAATGAACAGCTGACATAACAGCTGATTTCAAAAATTATTTCTCAGACTTTCTGATGCCAAATTTCTCTTTACGAAAAGAAAAAGATAACTAATGCTGTTTCCAATGGTACCAACCACTTCCTGTTTGGGCCAAAATACAGACACTACGATTTTTTTGAAAAACATGTGTTTTTCAAGATTTCGCCGCTCGTGAGTCGAAAATGTTTCGCACGCTAAATTTAGTTCAAATTATAATAGCAATTGTATTAATCCGTTACGGCTACAAGGTTTGTTTATATATGAAAGTTTAGAATCTCCTCTTTAAAATGGTATCAATATTATTATGTTTATAGGTCATCTTCAATGCACTATAAGCAGTTAAAAAAAAATTACCCAATTGTCCGAGTATCGGCCATAGGACATCTGGCGCACACATGCAATGTCCGAGTAATCGGTCAATGGCAGTCCTAGGGTTAAAATGGTATCAATATTATTACGTATCTCCATCAATTTCAATGCGTTATGAGCATTTGAAAAAAACTGACCCAATTAGCCTGTTTCAGGCTATTGTCCATCTGGCACACACGATATCGCCTAAAAAAAGTTGGAAGGCAGTCCTAGGGTTAAACATTTTTTTTTTTTTTTTTTTTTACTCGATATTTTGAATCACATTTTAACAGTACATATCGAAAATTATTTACTCGATATTTATATTAATGTTATACAAATTGTAAATCGTCAATAATGAGATGCCAGTTACAAATATATTTTAATAAAACATTTAACAAATAACAAACGAAAACTACATCTAAACAAATAAATAAATAATAAAGAAACGTATAACTCAGCTAAACCTTCAGTTATCTTTGCCAGGGTAAACTTTATGGGCTGCTTTCATGGACTGAATAAACGGAACCATGTTGTAACTTACATCATCGCTCTTAATCCCAGATTTCAGAGACTGTTTCAACAATACGCCATGAGGACTCTAATGTTTGGGTGTTTGTGTTATTTAGGTTAAAAATCAATTTAAAATGTGATTCAATATATCAAATGTTTCAGATCGATATATAGCACCTGATTAGTTGGTGGCCGCTTATGAAACTGTACCCAATATTATTACGTTTCTGCAAAATTTTCAATGTGTTATAAGCAGTTGAAAAAATACCCAATTAGCCGAATGTCGGCTATAGTCCATCTATCTCACACATGCAATAGACGAATATTCGGCCAAGGACAGTCCTAGGGTTAAGAGTAAACTAAACCCATTGGTACCTACTTAAAATAAGCATGATAAAATACCTAAGTTAGGATTTCCATAGTTCCAAAAGGTAGGCACATATCAAAGTTAGCCCCTTAAGCCTAGTAACTACACTTTTTTTAATTTAAAGGTAAATGTATGAAAAATGATGAGAACTCATTGGTGGGGTTTAGTTGAAATTATAAGAAAAACATTTAAATTCTTAAAACCTCAAGTCATCGTTTCCAAGTTTTAAACCTGAGTGAATTGATAAAATTTTAACAATTTTTATTAATTTATCTAGGGCTTGTTTAATACAAAGTAACACTTAAGTGTATTGAGTTGTTTAACAAAATAAACAATTTGTCCTGAAATCAGTAACACTTATTCCTGACTTCAAATTCAAGTGGAATTTTCGAAGTATAGTTAGGCCTAACTACATTCTCCTTGGATGGTGCCACATTGACGTGTTACTTTTTGGATTAAATTTATTATTTGATTTTGGTTAGAAAAGTATATTCCCGCATTTCTAAAGCTATTATTACTCGAGTTAATTCTTAAACAACTAAATTCACCCGGTATTCCAATAAGGCATTCTGTGAAAATTAGAAAAATATGTTTAAATGCGGAAATTATGTTTGGAAGAATACTCTGACCACATACCCTTTTTGCATTCTCAGGACATTTGACTATATCTCTTTGATAGTGCTTTATTTGGTCCACTACAGATTTATCAGACATTGTAATTGAGACCACAACAGACACTTAAATCAGAAATAACACTTAAGAAAGATTATACGCATATCCTATTTCACTATTAAACAACCGAACGACACAATGGTGTATATGTGGTGTACGGTGTTTTCTCGATCTTAGAAATTGGTCTGCTTATTCTGCTGTTCCTCTCACAGTATCTGTTAACAGCTGTACTGAATTCAACCAAAAAGTAACATCGCATCTGACTCCGACTTTGATATTGTCTAGGGAGAGCACGAAAGGAATCCATAAAAAAACCATCAACCGTTGAGATATAGCAAGATTATAGAAATATTACACTATTTTTTGTACAACACGCCAACTTACCTTAAAAATAAAATAAAACTATAGACATACAGCAAAAAACATTTGGACCTTTTAAGACACAATTTGAGAAAAATTATCATAAGAAAACATTCCGTGAAACAAAATTATAAAATGTAGTTATTTTAAAACTAAATGGAGATACATGGGCGAAATTATGCCTGGAACTCTAAATACCCCCGTAGCAGCAAACCTGCGTACTCAGCAAATTTCCAATGCATATATATGTATCTTAATACCACATAAAGCCACATACCAAGTTTCATCAATATACATTCATAAATAAACAATTTGTGACATTTTAATTATTCTCCATAAGAATAACATGGCGGCTGAGTATGCAGGTTTGCTGAAGGAAGGAAAACAAAAAATGGGGTTTTATACAAATATCAATTTAACTCATTTAGGTAAAGCCACGTACCAAATTTCATTAATTTATTTTCATAATTAAGGGAGATAACACTTACTTATTCTCCATAAGAATAACATGGGGCTGAGTACGCAGGTTTGCTGCTACGGGGGCCTTTGGCAAAAAATTGTTTTTTTGAGCAAATATCAATGGTCCACAACCAGATGAAGCCGTATACCAAGTTTTGTCAGTATACGTTCATAAATAAGCGAGATATAACATTTTTCTTTTTCTCCATAAGAATAACATTAGACAACGTACTGTGTTTAGTACTTTCAATATCTCGGTAACCAATTGACGTAGAGAAATTATCAAAATACCAAATTGTGTGTTTTTTTAAGCTGAATCCAATGGTAAAAACTAAAATTTGACTATTTCCAAAATTATATATAAAAAATTCAAAAAACCCATTTTTGGGGTACAAAACCCCCCCAAAATACCCCTTCGGATAAAGCGATCTGGCTGGTTTTCGAACTTAAAGTCATAAATGTTGCTTTACACGTTTATACCAAATTTCATCTAAATCGGATAATTTTTACGAGAGTTATCGTGCTCACGGACATATATATATATATATATAGTTTCGAACGAATGGTGTTTTTAGGGTCTGGGGACCTCAAAACGAAAAGTTATCATGGTCCCGGGCCTAGGTCTTACCATGCCGACTACGGTAATAGCTTCTTCCCTATAGGGGAAATTCGCTAAAACGTATGTCAAAGAAAAACGAGTTTTCACGCAGCATGCTGACGTAAGGGAAGTGAATTTACTCATGAAAACTTTTAAAACTCAAAATCAGAGTAAAAATATGCATTTATTCCAATTTTTATTGAAATATGAAAACATTGATTTTTTGGCTGTTCTGATGCTCCTGGTTTCATTTACCTGCAAAGCAGGGAATACAATTTTGCGCATTATAATGTTAGGAGAAGGCCCAGTCAGGCTTGAAAGTAGGCGTGAGTTGCTGGGGATGATAAAAGTACTCTAACAAAGGAATAACAGGCTTTTCTAGTGTAAAACCCCTATAAGACAACGTACTGTGATTATTCGAAACACATTTTCTTTAATAACTCTGTAAATATTTATGCTAGAATGACGAGAAAGGGCTTAAAACTTTCGCCTCACTAATTCCCATCTCTTTGCATGCATTAATTTTACATCCGGGGCTTTTCTGAGCCTTTTTGGGCCCATAAACTCGAAATTTGAAAGATTAATTCCCAAAAGAGGGGTTTATAGTTTTCCGATTGTTTTGCTCAATGAACTTGTCCAACTGATTAGAGAAAGGGACGTCCCTACCAAATTTGAAGTAAATCGGACAAAAAATGCGACCGCTAGATTGCAAACATACACACACACACACACACACACACACACACACACACACACACACACACACACACACACACACATATATATATTATATATATATATATTATATATATATATATATATATATATATATATATATATATAAATTTGAACGAATAATGTTTTTTGTCATTTGGGGACCTCAAAACAAAAAATTATCGTGGTCTTGGGCTTAAGTCTTACTATGAAACCTACGGTAATAGCTTCTTCCCTATAGGGGAAATTCGCTAAAAGCGTAATAATTTCGTTATCCTTTCATGTTAAATGGGCTTTAATTTATAACTCAACAAAGCCAGTTACTGTACACAAGGAAAGGATTAGGACATTCCATGTTTTGGTTTATTGTAACTTCCAGCTCACTGTTAATATTTACTTAATCTTAAAAATATGCCTTAACGTTTTAAGAATAAAATTAGGTAACCTTTACTAATCTTGGAAATTAAAGCAGGTGGTTTAATGGAACTTGGCATACGATCAAGGCCTCGGCTATGATACAAACGACGAGCGACGAGTGACACGAGCGACATCGGCCGAAATCGCTGAGCGATTTGGCTGGCTACGATACCAGCGAAATAATGAGGGACACACTGTACTGAACGCGTGGTAGGAACGCAGTTTCAAAGATGATGTCTGAGGAAGAGGTTGTTACCTATACATCCTGCATTACTTTATATTCTATATTAATCAAAAATTATGTAATTTATTGATGGCAATAATTAGGCTAAACGGGAGAAAGTATATGAAGTTTCCTGCTCTGATCCTACTACTTCTTTTATCTGTTTTTATCTACTTCTTTTATCTTGAGGCTACCTGCAGGCTAAACTAAGCATTTTGAGAAAAAAATGAAGAATAACAATTTGTTTTTCATGTCTTTTCCAAAAACTACTACTTTTTCTACTTCGCTCGAACCACAATGATTGGTTTGAAGTGATCGACTCAACAACCGATAGATATGAATGAACCGAAGTTATGCATGTGCAACAGCTGATTGTTTCAAGAGACAAGCTGAAAGAAACATTTGAGGTTATGAAGACACAGTACGTAAATTTTACTTTTGTTTTTAGCGAATTTCCGCTATAGGGAAGAAGCTATTACCGTAGTCGGCATGGTAAGACCTAGGCCCGGGACCATGATAACTTTTCGTTTTGAGGTCCCAAGACCTCAAAAACACCATTCGTTCGAAACTGTATATTTGTCGGTTGTAATCAAGGTTCGTAGAGCTTTCAGACAAGGTGTGCTGAGTCGATCTATTTAAGGTTTTCTACTTTACCAGAAGAGACCTCGTAAAAACAGCTATAAGGTCACGTGATCACCAATCCAATCTGCAGTGTTGCTGGAAACACGATATTTATCGTACGAGTACCATATTTTCATCATCAGTGTAATTAGAATTAACATTGTTTAACTGCTTAAATTCTATGATAAGCTGTTATTTTACGAAACTAATTTATTGTTTTGATTTATTTGTATTATTATATTAATGGATTAAGGGTTTAAATTTTCTTTCTGCCTGTCCAGTGACAATTTAAAAATAGCTGTACCATTATTATACCCTTAAGGTTGGCAACACTTTATGGTATGTTGTTGATTTATGAATCAGCTGGACGACCTCGTAAGACATCTTTGCTGCGAACATTGCTTTTATGTAAATAAGCACACCTGGTCTGAAAGCTCTACGAACCTTGGGTTGTAATGAGACGCGGCGAATTAACATTTGTGCCAGTACAGGTAGCGGCCGGTGGCTGAGCCTCCGACTCAGAGGCTCTAAGTGGTGGGGGACCGGTTTCAACTACAGTAATGTATAGTGGATAGAGATTGCCAGTCTATGTTATTCTTTGTTCGCTGATACTTACCTAGTGTGTGTGCTAATTTGAGAGTTTACTGGTTAGTTTATTCACAGGTGTTATGATTCTTTTGTTTTGATTTGAAACTTCATAAGCCATTTCTATGTTTAAATGTCCAATTTTCAAATGAGATTTCCAACAAATTATGAATTTCTGGGGGTTATGAGGTTTTTACCAATTATAGGTCTAAACCACCTAATTCCAAATCTTTTAGAAAATCGTTCCGCTGGATTCCGAGATAAATTTTGAGTAGTGGGGGATTGTAGGTTTTGGCTCACTTGATTTATGGCTTCCGGTCACGTGACCGGAAGCGCTGAGTAATTAAATACGTCATCTGAGGCTGAGCCAGTGACGTAGGAGGTTTTGTGACGTAATGAGGGAAAGTTCAAGGTCACGGGGAGGGTGTTTTAAAAAAGTACTACCTCGCACGCGTAAAATTCGATTGTGATTCGATAGTTAATCGATAAGAAATATCGAATGAAAACAATCGAATGAAACAATCGAATGATACGAGTGCGAGGTAGTACTATTACAAATATTACTTTATTTTATTTACAATAATTCATATTACAAATATTACTTTATTTTATTTACAATAATTCATGTTTACAATAGTTCCCCGTTGTTCGTTGTCATCGATGTTGTTGATCCGGACGAGTTGCGACCATCACTTCGCTTTCTGATGAAAGACGGTAGATACTTTGATTCCTGCGCAGAGTCCATGTTGTTTTTTGATGCGTAAAGTTCCAAAGATAAATCGTAACCGGACGCAATAAGAAGTCTTAACTCTTCATTAAAAACCTCGAGGTCTTGGAAAGTCGCCAGATGAATAGAGTCATAATGAATACACCTAATTTTGATGGACATTTCAACAGAGAGCTCGATGTACACTGGTCAAGAGCTGGAAGTGTACTGACTATTCGCTAGCTAGCGTTTTGGTATCAAACAAAATGGTGGGGGTAAAAGTGTGGTGGGGCGGAGCAGATGGCGGACGGCAGATGGCAGGCAGCTGGTGCGAGGCAGATGGTTGCTACTACATTCGCCGCCACAGTAATGCAATCCGTCGGCGTAATTCTTGTATTTTATCTTGTCGGTTCATTTGATACGTTTTACATCTACATATGCAATAGCTGAAACACCTGCACTTACGACAAGCTTTCCCGTCAACTTGATCGCCTGGTATTTTAAAACATTGTAACTCGCAACAATATGTATTCAAATTATTATCGAATGATAAATTGTTCATCGGTGGCACCGACATGTTAGCTGCAGCGTGTGTTAGACAAGACTGAGACTAACTTCACTGCTCCCCTCTCTTTTATACCTCTTCATAAGTTAACCCTGAATGAAAGTTCAAGGTCATCCGTTTGAATTTAAAAAAAGCAACACAGCAGTATATAAAATAATATACTGCTGTGTTGCTGTTTTTCTTTTTTTTTCTTTTCTTTATTAAACAAACATCTTACAATACAATAAGCTTAAGTCTAACATTAATGACTAGAAATACAAACAGAGAAATACAAACAGAGAAATACAAACAGAGAAATACAAACAGAGACATTATGTACAAATATGCGTGATGTGCAGAGTGAGTTCCGTAGAGTTGTTGCCGCTTACACCGTGTGATACCAAATACAACGTCCCCGGTTGAATATCTTGCAAATCTTCATTTTGTAGCAGTTGAACAAATCGTTTTGGAAGAAATACTTGAAACTTCGGCTCATCTCCTGGAGTGAAAGGTCCTTCGCTCAATGAAACTAGAATTGCTTCTCCATGTGTGGTTTCCACTTTCTTGATGTTATGAATAATGTAGTGTTTTTGTTCTTTTAGTTCTGAAGACTTTTTAGTTAGCAGAAGGTCGGATTTTGAATGAGTGTTGAATTGATCAACCAGTGTTTGTAGAAACTGTTGTGATGCCATCTTCGTCAGCAGTAGTTGTGGTGTCTTCTGTGATGTTGCCTCTTCGGAGTCTCGAATAATACTCGTGCTGGGGCGGTATTGTCTCCTCGTATTTATAGGCCCCGCTACCCCCACCACATTTCTGTTCTCCGCTACCCCCACCACATTCCTGCGTTTGTTTCAAGTAAGCAGCCAAACGATAGGCGTTGTACAATGCACAGTTTGTTTGACCGTGTTTAAGATCTTTTGCAGCGACACAAATAAGTAGAGGCAATATGGGGAGTCTGGGACAGCTGAAAAATAATTGTTTTTTAATCAGAAGTGACGTTTGAGTGACGTGGTGATGACGTATGTGTGACGAGAGGGTGTGATGACGTCACGGCGATGACGTATTGGTGTGACGATACACATACGTCATTGGATGTGAGGTAATGTGAAAGCGGGTGGATTTATATTCGTTAAGAAACTGTTTAAAGTCGAGAGAGAGGTTTGAAAATGAATTCGATGGTTGCTGAGTGTCAAACGATTGAACAAACTGGTGGCCTTTAAAAAGACCGTTTGTTACATGTATTTAAAATCTTTTGGTGTGACGAACGACATACGTTATTGGATGTGGGGTAAAGTGAAAACGGATGGATTAATATTTGTTCCGAAACTGATAGAAGTCGTGGGAGTGGTTTGAAAATGAATTTGGCGGTTGCTGAGTGTCAAACGAATGAAACATCTGGTGGCCTTGAAAAAGGCCGTTTGTCACATGTCCTTAAAATCTGTAATTTACACAAATATTGCATAAATCTCAGTTGATAGACCTCTTCTGTTGATCTCAGCCTTCAGCGCAGCGAGATATTCCATCCGCCGAGATATCGCCGGCCACTGCTCTGGAAGCATCGTCGGTTGAGCAATGTATGACATGATCGCCTTTATGAAGTGATTTTCTTGTAGTTCGTCCTCAGACATAGTTGAAATTGCTCTCATTCTCTCCCCATGCTCCGCAATCAGGGTGATCTCCACCAACTCTTCGTCGCCGATGTCTTTGGACCACAGAGTAGATGCAGACATGTTGGCGGATCGGTGTCAGACGAGAGGATGGTAGTGAGGATCAGACAGACATGATTTTATTACTTGTTTATGCTTAGTCATCACGAAACACTGACAAGTAATTGGCTAAAAATTATCCAATTAAATGTAACCATTTTATAGAAAAAAACCTAGAGTCATTGTTACTCCCAAGTGGGTGGGTGGTTACGGACATGTAGAAACAAGTTCAAGGTCATCGAAAGTGGTTTTTAAAAAAAGATTTGATGATTTATTTGTCAAAAATTACAAAGATTTAATCAAGGTTTACATAACTTATCTTTACAGCAAACTAGGTATATTGTATTAAACATTATTTACTTCTTTGTACTTTGGAGGTTCTTGTGGTTGGCTTTCTTCTTCGTACTTTGGAGGTTCTTGTGGTTTGGTTTCTTCTGTATTTTCGGATGTGGCATTCGGAGACCATTCAGTGGGTGATTCAGTCGTCTCCGAATCGCAGAAGGTTGTGCTGTCGAATTCAACAGTAATCTTCATTACCATCGGAGGATGTTCCGTCATCAAATGCAGGAGTGTTTCGTGAAGTATTCCCAAATCCACTTCGTCTTGCATCACCAGATGAAACTTCATTATGTTGATGGGTTAAGTTCGTTCTTGACGGTACGAGAGCTGATGGAGAAATGATAGCTGATCACTAGTACGGGTTCTATTTATGTCAGAATAAAATGGTGGGGGTAAGTCCGACACTTTCAAAACTATGTCAAGGTCACAGTGATGAGTTTTTTAAAAATGTAATTACATAATACCTAAGTAAAAATAATACATAATTAAAAAGGTAAAATAATCAGAGATTACAATGGAATTTTACGCTATGTACAAAACTATTTTACAAAGTATTGTTAACATGGATTGTTATTTCTGTAGAGTTGTTTCCAGAAGGTCCATGGGAAACTAAATACAATACGCCGGGCTTGACAGAATCCAAATCTTCGTTCATAAGAACATTAACAAATCTTTTCGGGAGGTAAACTTGGAATTTAGGTTTATCTTCTTCTTTGTAGGGTGAATCTCCAAGAACAACTATAACTGCTTCACCAACTGATGTATCCAACTTTTTCATCGAATGCACAGCATAATGTTTTTTCTCTTGAAGTTCGCTACATCTTTTTGTTGCTAGGAGATCGGATTTTGAATGTTGGTTGAATTTTTCTGCAAGAGATTGTAGTGGAGAAGGTGATGCCATTGTGGAGAAGCTGATATGATTCTTTTGCTAGGTGTTGTATTCTGTAAGAGATCTTGTGTCCAACTGATATTACGGAGGTACGTGCATGGGTATATGTGGATTTCCCCCTCCACCGGATATAAATCGGCCTACTCTGTATGCTCGTGACAATGCACAATTTGCAGTTTTATGCTGAGGGCTTTTTACTCCGATGCAAAGACCATTTAATTCCGTTGCAAATTCCTTATCCAACACAATATCCGTCACATTTGAAGTACTGTACATTCTGATCCACTTTGATTTTTCATCCCCAGTAGTGTAGATTTCGTCATACTGTTGACAATAATGGTACATTATGCTATCCAGCTCTTTGTATTGTGTAAATCCTTCGTCCCAGGTGATGTGATGAAGATACTTCATTAACCATTTATTGGTTCTAGAGCTTTTGCTATTTAACTTCTTAAAAGGAAAAGGCGGCTTAAAAAGAAAATAGTTAATGGCATTAGTAGATATGTCAAATAAAGCTAGTTCTTTTATGATATATTTGTCTTGGTTGTTCCTGAAAGCTTGAAATTCTACTACGCACTTTTTGGACATTCTAATATTATAATTAAAACAAATTGGTTTGTCCACTCCGTATCAATGTAATTTTGGTTCTATGAAACATTTCTCACTGCAGCAGTATGTATTTATTTTTGCAACTGTTAACTGATGGGAAGCTTGCAATCAACTGCACTCATATAGACCCAATATTGTCATATATATATACGGTGAAAATAAGAATAACATGTGGAAACCTGAATTGTTTCAAGGTCACGTAAATTAGTTTTTAAAAATGTTTAAGTGCTCCCAGCATGAGCACTTTGTTGATGCAATCTACCGTATAAACAGTCAGAGTTTGCTAACATTCATTCGCATTTAGTGTATCTCTCTTCTACACATGTACCGTTACATTTCATACATTGATATTTCAATTGTAGCGTTGACGTGTTGACTTGAAAAGATTCATGTAGAACTTTTTGTTCGTAGTCCGCAAATTCATTTTTGTTATCCTCGTAACACTTTCGACAAATCCTAAGACTATCTTTTTCATAGAAACATATTAAAGCCGTCGCAAGATTTTTATAATGTTCATTCATAATTTCTTCAGCTATACTTTTTGGTAGTTGGCTTACAATTTTTTTTTAAATCATTCGTATCCTGATATTCTTTGAGTAACGCTTGTTTCCACAGGTTATACTCCTCCATTTTTTGTTGAATCTACGAGAGCGCATGAAGTTGGTTTTCACTGGGCAAGAGCTGGAGTTGTTCCGAGATGGGGTGGGTGGTGTGACAGCTATTTATACTAATGCAAACCTTCATTTCCTAAAAATTAACACTCTATTGCAGTAACCATAGCATTCACATATTCTACATGCTATTCCGTCTTGTTATTACTTTTAACTCTACTTCTATATCCACATCCCAACTCTTCCTGTTTGCACAATATTGTAGTAGACATTCACAAAGACCTTTGCGACATTTGTTACAATATTTTATTATATCGCTATACAGTCCAAATTTCACACACATTTTAGGACAACATGTATAACAGTGTTGGGATTTGTACAATGTGAACGTTTCTCGTGTTGGAGTTGGAAGTTTATATGTTTTACATCGACATTTACAAATACCATAACTTTCACATATTTCACAGGCTAATCCGTCTACCTCTAGTTTCGGTCGCACAAAACACTTGTTTTCACAACAGTATCTTTCCATTTTATGAAGTTTACTTAAGCATGTAATAAACAAGACTGAGTAGGATAGGTACTGTTTGGAAGCTTGGAATCAACTGCACTCACACAGCGTGAGTATTTTCATATGTATATAGTCAGCGAAAAGAAGAATAACATATGTAAACCTGAACTGTTTCAAGGTCACGTAAATCTTTTTTTAAAAAGTTTTAGTGCTCCCAACATGAGCACTTGCTTGACGCAATCATTCAAATAATTTTACACTTTTTGTTTATTTGAAATATTCTCCGGCAATTCCTTTGTTGGAGAAACTTTAATTTTGGTTCCTTCACTTCGAAGTTTATTAAAAAAGAATCCGGTCCTTCTGTAGAACGACACCTCTTGAGGCAATCTGTTGTATATAGAATGATCTATCGGGCCATAGATCAGTGGTAAAACTGGATGTGTGTTCACCGAACTGTTGAGGTAATCAAAAATAAGTGGAGCATATGTGACGAGCTGCTGAATGTATCTGATTATTACTGGTGTTAGATTCGACAGGACTTGAAATTCTTCCAAAGTTAAAAGGATTTTCTTATTGTGTTTAGAAAGATCTCTAAATCTCACAAATTGAGTACCTCGAAGTCTGATGTTGTCGATTTCTAAATCGGATTCGTTAAATCCAATTGCAGTTTTTCGTCCTGTCAAGTTGTTGTATAAGTAGGCTTCAATGATAGATACGTGTTTAGTAAATTTATCCCACATGTCTATCGTAAGCAGCAATGAGGCTTTCCCACAATGGTTAATTAGCACAGCAGGATTAAAGTTCAAAGATTTGAAAACACCAACAGTAACAGTTTTATCCATGTTTAAATTCAATGGATACATTGCGCGTAAAAATACATCAAATATCACATCCATATTTTGTTCATCATATTCATTTTCACATCTTTTCCTTTTCCTCTGATCATTTCCTTCGAAAGTTAGAAATCCTGAGAGTCCAGCCTTAATCTCCTCAGTAGTTGTTGTGTCCTTTTCTGCGGACTCTTCTACATTTTCAGCTGGTGTTGTATTAGTTTTAACATCATCATTATTATTATTATAAGGTGTAATTGTGTCTTTGACAATGGGAAAAGAAGTGGTTTCCGTAGTTTTTACAGAGTCCTCACTAGGATTACCAGGTGGAATTGTGTCTTTGTCAATTGGAAAAGAAGTAGTTTCCGTTGTTTTTGCAGAGTCCTCACTAGGTTTCGTGTTTTCAGGTAAGTCTTGATTCAACGTTTTAGATGCAGCTGTCACCTCTGTTGATGCAGACTCGAGCGTTACATCTTCAAGAAAATTAGATGGTATACTGTCCATTTTAACTATCAATGTTGTCTTGCTGTCTGCAGGTGGTATACTGATGTCCTCTCGCAGAAGAATCTCCCTTTTATAAACTTGTGGCGGGGGTAAATATATGTAGGTGCTGAATAATGTGGTAAAAACATCTATATTATTCTTCTAACCACGCCTGTTAGAGGGGTGTACGTTACGATTGTATCATGTAGTATTAAACAATACGCTGTTGTTTGGTCTGGAATATTCTCTTCCAACTCAAACTCGATGCGAATATCTACTGTTGATGATTTAATTGATTCGTTTTGTTTTGAACAGTCTATGACTGCAATTGGTGCGAGACTCTTGAATGTTTCAGGGTTGAGGAGAGGCGAGTTCGTCCTTCCATAGTATGACGATTGAAACCTAGCATACATATCGTATAAAATACCATATCTGTCCTTAGAAAACATTACATTAAGACTGTCATAGGGAAAGAATTGTGAGTTTAAAAACAACTTAATATTTGAAAGTTTACAATGATCAAAGCTACTGGCATTAGCTGTAATATTAGATCTTTTATTTGTTTGCAGAGCAAAAATAACATATCTAGGCTTTTCTAAATTACTCGAAGTCTTCACAGCCCACGTTTGACGTTGAGTTTTAGGCAAGACAGGCCATTCATGCATTTCCCAGCTTCTAAAAGGAACCACAATATCCCTATTAGAGTCCAGAATCCGTAATAGACTTACTCGTCGTTCATCGGCCAACCGTACATGAGGTACTCTCCAAACTATTTTATCTAACTTCAATTTCCATTCAAGTGTTGTGGGAGTTGTTCCGCTATCAGCTTATATAATATCCACATCAGAGGATGATCGCAGTAAAACCAATTCTTGTTTGACATTAATTATTATTCTTCTGTAGTCTTCAGCGAATCCTAGTAAGAGCCGCAACGGAACGCAAAAGTCGAAATAACCACTTGAATTAGGTACTATTTTGGTCGTAGTTGGTAATATCCATCCGGCTGTTTTTAAAGCGTTCGTTTCATTAGGTGATAAAGAAACCAACCCTTTAAGCGTACTGCTTATACCGACTTTTTTAGTCGAATCTACTACAATGCCAGATATTTCGTACCGGATTTCTTCAAACAAAAAGACCATTGGATTATTTATGAATGGTACTTTTGATGTTGTATTTTCATCTTTTTCCAAAACCCTTCCTTCAATATAAATATAGCTTTCAGACGGTAAAGTATATGCATCTTAATGTTGTATTGGAATTCGGATCTCATCATTATTTCCTAATTTCGATGAAGCGTAAGGGTTGTGAGTGTGAAGCTCCTTCTCCCACAACGTTTCGTCGAAAACCGGTCCATGTTTTATATCCAGTATGTCCATTATCATTGACTCTGAAACCAAGTCCTTCTAAAAATTTAATGTTCTCTCTAGTTAATCTCTCTACGTTAGGAGATATACTAGATTTGTCTGATGTTTGTTTAGTGTTATATGTAAATTCAAGTCCCATCGTTCTTTTACGGTGCCTGTCTAATGTGTAAACGTACAGTAATAATTTCTCCTCTGAAATCCACGATGTCACCGTCTTGATCTAGTACGTTCAATACGATGTCTGAAATATGAGTGGAGTTTAATGGAAGATATATCAGATTATGAGGTTTTTCAATTATCTTAAATCCAGGTGGAACGGTTGGATAAAACGAATGTAAAATATGTTGGTTCGATCCATCTTTATAAGCCCCTTGAACTATGTTACACGTGATATTTATAGTATTAACTTTAATTATGTTCACAGTTTTTGGACTTGTATGGTAGATATTTGGTTCAAGAACCGACTTGTATAATGGGAAACCAAGTAAAGGACCAATCGATGCTGGTAGAGTGAAATCCATATAAAACTTGCATTTTATTTCACTTCTTAAATTGTTATTATTCGCTCTTAGTTCAATTACATCCTTTCCTAACTTATTTTGAAGTTCTCTGTTTATGTCAGCTATTTCATAAGCACCAGTTTTAATCTCAACAAATTCACGTACATCAACCAGACCTTCAGTATTTTTCTTTCTCACGTAGTGAAATTTATTATTAACACTTTCTATTATGTTTGGGATTGAGTTGTAAGTAGTAAAATCCAAAAGTGCAATTTCCCACTGTCTATCATCTCTCAGGTGTAATGGTGGAAATAATGTACTTCGTAAAGTTGATGTTGAACCACTAACTGTTACAGTACAAGACGACATCTTACAGTTGACTGACACTTGTGGCTAGAAATTCCAAACATAAATGTCCACATACTGACGTGTCTTCTCTTTGTTTTCTATCATAATTGAAAACTACGTTAGGTACTGCACCGAAATACACTTGTAACTCTTTAGGAGGTGGAAGATTCCCAAAACTGTCGAAATAAAAACAGAATCAAATATTTTCTTATAACAAACCCAATGTGTCCCAGCACCATTAGCATAATCAAGGTTTACAATTGCGGCTTCATTTTTCCAGATTTTTCTTGGCAATCCGTTTCGCATGAACACCCCTCTGAAAAAAGGGATTTTTAAACATGATGCATACCGTTCAAGTTCCTCGTTGTTCAAAGGTTTATTCGGCAACATTAATTTGTTTTTATTTAATATGCACGGTATGGTCTTAGGTATAATCCTCTTCCGTTTACCTTTGTTTTGAACATTTTGAACAATTTTTTCGCTTACGATTAACTCTCTTATTAGTATTCCTTCTTTTACTAGTGCCCCCACCGGAAATATTTCTTCTGCGACGTGTGTTTGTTTTTCTTCTCCTCGATCCTCCTCCAACTGCTGTTTTGGCTTTCATGGCTGCAGTTACTGCTAATGCAGCTGCTCGTTCACCAACACTTGCGTCACTTGATTTTACTCTCTGCCAAGCTTTTTCAGCAAGAGCTCTATCTGCAATTGATCTTCTTTCCGAATCTGAGTAATTTGAATATGCAATATCGTGTGCTCTGCAAGCTTCGTCCAATTTGTTTATTCCAGGATCTCCTCGTACCAAACGCTTTCGCAATTTCGTACCTGGACCACAATATTGATAACCTCCAGGCAAATGTAGCTCAATTGGAAGTGCGTCAACAGCTGTGTTTATTAATGCACCTGTAGGTAAAGTGGAAAATGCTTTTTTAAAAAGAGACACTGCGCTACTAGTGAGTCCTCGTCCTCTTTTCATGAGTGATAGTTCACTACTGAACGTCTTCCTTCCATGTATGATAATTTATTTTTGTTTTAACACCTTACTTCATTAGATTACTCTAACGTCTGGCAGTGATAATGACTCTTCTGCATCACTGTTTGTATCATATATTGCGTTTACACTGTTTGAAGGTGTTCCCCGACTTTCCTTCTTCGAAGAGGTGAAAAGAATCACCATAGACTGTAATTTGTCGATTTTTTGGTAAATATCTTGTTTTAATTGCTTTATTTCTTCCAAAACAAATCGCCTATTCACAGCATCTGTATCTTTTTCTGCAATTGCCACATGTATAATTCTTTTATATTTAGCATCAAACATGGTATCATTTGTCTCGCAATTTAATGTAAATGTACGAATTGTTCCAAGGTTTACTGCTTCATCTTTGTTAATAGGATCTGCAATATTGCACAAACGTTTCCTTCTTAGATCATAGTTTCCGTCTCGAGTCAACTGAAAACCTTCTCCAGGTGGACCTCTCAAAACCTCTCGAACCAAAGAGCTCTCATGACGACCGAACTTATCAACACTCATCTTTAGACTGAATACTTAAGCTATGTATCCCCGACCTTTTAACTCTTCCGTTAAAGCAATCATTTCGTTATCCAATCCGTTATGCCCAGCCTGTATAGATTCATATATTAATCGCATTCTGTCAACCAGCTTATTCACATTATTATAGTATATAATATTTGTATCATACACCGATTTCATCGACATTCCTTTACCCTTAGCCTTCGGACGTTTTCCTCTAATACTAGAAAACAGCTTTGAAATAACTTCTCTATACTTCTCCGATCTATTTCTATGAATAGGTGTATTATGTGAATAACCTTTTCTATGGGAGTTGGTTAAAATACATATGTTTTTAAAATCATTCAAATCCTTCTTAGTATATTTTTTTGGAGAGGGTTTAAAGATCAATTCAAACAGTCCAGCGGTACCCTTAAAAGTTTGGCCTTTAACTGTTATATTATCTTTGTCATCTATCTCTAGCATACCATCCCCCATACGAAGACCGTCTTTTTCCAAGCGTGCTCCATACACGTGGTATTTACTCGAGTTATGTGCACCATGTAGCATTTTTAGTATATAATTTCGTGAAAGAGGTCCTTTTTTGCCAATTTCTTTACTTAAAATACTAATATTTGTGGGGGATTCTGTTGGTTCTAAAGGATCTGTTTCACCTTCAATGTCGGATTTACTTTCTTCTTCATCTTCTTTATCTTCTTCTTCTTCTTCTTCTTCTTCTTCTCCTGAACGACTCGTTCTGCTAAATGATTCTGACCCAGATTCTGATCCGTATGTTCCTGAAGTTTCATCTTGTTTAACGATCTTTTTATCTCGTTCTTTTACTTCTTGATCTAGTAGAGTCGATTTGGTCATTTTATCATTTATTTTATTCAGGGGTTCGACAATGGGCTTGAAGGTTTCCTCCAAATATTTATTTCTAGCCATCAATCCTTCTTTTAGTAGCAGGTTTTTCTTCCGTATTAAGTCACTTAGGACTTTTATTTCACTAAGCAACTCCTCCTGGTTCGACATTATTAGTTCCGACTGTTCTCAACGCCTTCACCACAAATACTGAATTTGTTATAGGCAGAAGTCAATGTAATAAAACAAATCCATCGAACCCTATTCTGTAACGACCATTTGTCATAGATCTTTCTTTATCTATAACTAAAAACCCATATTTTTCTTTCCAAGCTTTCCCACACACATCTCGAAATTTTTCAAATGACATATCTGCACCAACATGATCGTTGTATATATGTTTGAGATTTTTTTCATCCTGCTTGAAAACAATTAAAAAGTTTACGTTGTCTCTAATTAATTGTTTCGGGATTTTACTATATGTTTGACCTATGTAAATAGAGTCAATATGATTATGTCTACCCATAGAGAAGTATGTTCTTATCCTATCATGATTTTCAGAGGAAACATCGTCAAAAATAAAAACTGAATACGGTTCAGCATTGTTAGGCTCTATAATCTCACTACTTGCGTCAAATTTATGCAATGAAACATCGGGTACATCATGCAAAATCTTTTCCAATAATAAATATTTTGGTTGATTCAGAGATTTGGAAAAAATATAAACATTATTGAAGCTTAAGCCGTTTGGTTTTGTTATTAAATTAAAAACAACGTTGGTTTTTCCACAGTTTGAAGGCCCACTAATAATACACCTCATTGTGTTAGGCAATAAACAGCCATGTTTACTTACCTCATTATCAAAAATATCCGGTGTCAAACAATCAATATTGTTAATATCAAGTCTTTCATTCTGGCAGATAATTTCCATAATTTATTTACTGCATAAACAGTCTTCTCAAATGCTGTCCCGTTACTGATTTTTTATTTCAAAGTAGGTCCTTTTTGTCTATCCAAGGATCTTCGCTCTTGTCAAATCCCAACCATCTCACTAAAAGTTTATTACCTCTTTTTCTTAATATCTTTTCAACCAAATAAACATTGCCAGTCTTGGATTTTAACAACTCATGTCCGTAAAACCCTCCCTGCAGTATCTCTCCTTTAACATCCTTTAAAATATAAGTTTCAGGAATAGTAGGCTGTACTCGATGCACTGTGAAAACCTCGTTTGTCCAATTCGGAAGGTAACCTTTGGTAAAGATCTGTTTATATTTACATATCCTCACATTGTCTCCTATTGCAAATTATTTGGGTGGTTTCTTATCTAATATTGGTTTGGTACTTTTCTTTATGCGTTTCAAAACTTTAGATTCATTTGCTTTATTCACCTGATTTGGTTTCATACCTATTGTACGATGTTTTTTATCATTGTAATCTTTTATTAAAGTAGGAAGAATATCAAACCATACATAGGTGCCTCTTTCTGAAAATTTCTTGTACATTGAAGTTTTCAAAGTGCGATTGAAACGTTCTACAATAGCGGCTTTCTTTTCACTATAAGTTGAATAATGATTTATTTTATTTTTCCTCATTAGATCAGAAAAATCTTTGTTAAAAAATTCTGTACCATCGTCTGTCTGCAGATTTTTTATACGTTTCCCTATCGCCTGAAGTACTTCTTTCATTGCTTCTGTAATAGACGATCCACTTTTGTTTTTCAGTGGAATTGCACTGGCTACTTTTGTAAAACAATCAATAACCGTTAAAATGTACCTAAAACCTTTATTAATCCTACTGTACGGTTTCATTTCTACAAGGTCCGCTTGATATAGGTCATGAATGCCTTTCACGACCGTTGATCTTCTAGGAAAATTTCTTCGAACTGGTTTGTGAAGTTCTTCAACGATGGATTTTCTCTCGTCCATCGGTTCGCTTTATCCTCCAATCGTTTAGTAACTGAACTATAAAACTGTTTCATTTATTAAAAAAGGCTAAATGTTAAATAAGTAATGTAGTTTTTGCTAATTTAACAAATTGTTTATTCTGAACACACGAAAACTGGGTCAAGGCCACTGAAGTGGCTTTTTAAAAACTTTATTTAACATATACTTAATTAATTAGCATTTTATAGATCTTCCACCAGTTTACTTCTCAGGATGATGATGCACTTAATCAATTTATGCTAATGAATAATGTCCATAAGGAAGTGTGTGGATGTTGTTTTGAAGGATCACACGTTTGTCGTCTTTGTCTGCCAATGACTTCTTTTTCACAGTTATACTATATAAATTATGATTGAAGCTCCGGATTGTGTTAAAAGATGCACTGTACCCAACTCTTCTGAATAAACAGTTGTAGTAATGTTCAAATTTCATTTTTTTCATTATGTACATCTTTTTTATTCCTTTTGCCTTCTTGATAATCCCTGCTTCATCCTCATCCGCTGCAACTGTTGATGTGACATTCGCTGTTCTATCTGTCATTAATTTTAACGCGTACATCTTCGACATGAGGGCGACAATTTCTTCAAGTGGTACTCCGCAAGTTTCATCCTTGAACTTTCCTAAAACCTTCTTGTTAACAGAGTTGTCGTATGTCGGATGGTTGACTGGGTAGTCGGAGAAGTCAAAATCATTTCTGTGAGGAAACACTCTAAGGTCATCATACATGTCAAGTGTCTTGATCCAATATACGATCCCGTCAGTGTCCATGTAGCTAATTCCAATTCGATCTCGTCCATAAAAGGCAACCATCTTGTTGTAGTGGAAGTCGTACATATGGGTCTTTGAAATATCAAGTATACACATTCCTACATAAAGAGGTCGATCCATGACAACATTTGTTTTGTTCATGCATACAGCTACAAGATTTTCGTTTATTATGATAGATGTTTTGAAGTTAGGCTTTTGAACTAATTTTAACATTTTCTTTTCATCAGAAACAAGTTTCAAATTCATGTGATTCCTTTTGTTTTCAAGACATTTCCCATAGACGGCGTTATTCATCAGTTTGTAAAATTCTTTGTGAAAACTTGATATGGAAGCTGCTCTTCTTGAAGTATTCGATTCTATATACGGTTTTAGCCAGGTATTTTGTGTAAATTGAAGCACTCGGTTGATTTTAACAATTTTGATTCCTAGTTCAATTGCTTGTTGTACAATCCAATAATGTGCAATGTAATTAGATTTATTTTCAAGTGTTGTCATCAACTTTGAATATTTGCCTCCTGGAGGAACCTCGGACCTTGGTAATAGAGGAAGGTCATAATGATGGTCGTGAAGGTGCTGAGGATACTCGAAGTCAAAGTCCAATATGTATCCGATATCGCTGAACTTCGGGATGCTCATAATGTCTCCTAAAACATTAGAATCAACCCAGCAAAATCCGCCAAAAGGTAATGGCATTGACATGGCGTATCCATAAAGGTTATTGGCGTCGAAGTAGCCTAGGTAGACTGATTCTTTAGTGGAGTTATAATTTTGAAGATGTTTGTTATTGGCTTTGACATATCGTGTGACCGATTGTGTGAGCCCTCCTCTAACACCAGCTTCAACCATAAGAACCATGTCAATATCAGTTAAAAGTTGGAGTTCGCATTTAGTTTCCTTCATCATAGCTTGCCAAGCCAGCCCCGGAGATGTGAAGTAATAGAAACAATCCAGTCCGTAAGCTAACAAACAGGAATTTCTAAATTCCTCCATTACATCACAAAGGAGAGTTACATCAAGTTTCACATAAAAATCATTATAATCTCCGAGCGTCGACATATTAAGTTCCTTCCATACCTTGACAGCATGCTCATAATCTTCTAGATCTACTGGAGATTCATTGAGTTTACTGTAAAACATTTCTGGTGGAGGTAACGCAGTCTCGTCAAATCGAGCAAGGGAATCTATGTAGTCGTACGGGAACACTCCTTTTCTTAATACGAGCTCCATCTTATCTTCTGGAACCAGCTTCCTCGTTTCAATTAAGTCATCTCTTTCCAGATTCTTAGAGAGTGTCATCAAACTGAATGGCATAAACCTTAAGGAATCTATAAACCTTAATTTCATATTTTTGACTTTCTTTGAAAAACTAATAAATTTTTCTGTCGTTTGAGCCAATACGTCAATTTGTCCTTTGTCTCGTCCAAGTTCTGGAATAATAAAGTGTGCGTCGTATCCACTTAAATTGTGTAATACAACCGGTATAAAGTTAGGTAGCTTAAAGTTGATATTGCAGGCGTTACAAGCTGCTCCTCTATAGGCTCCTGTCAAATGATCATGGTCACGCACTTTGATGTTGTCCTCAGAAAACTCCTGTTTACACAAGTAACAAATGTCCTCCATTTGATGGCATAGTTCTTGAAGGTCAGTGAGATTTTCCATAGGAACAATGTAACTGTAGAGGGTAGATACTTTTTCAGCAATATCATATAGATCATCAACAAATCGTGTTGCAGCTTGCTCCCCACGGTAAAGCTTTGGCTCCGTTGGAATATCGTAGTGCCGAAGATGCTCGTATGAAAGTGTTGATTTGACCAAAAGACAATAGCTGTTTGGCTCGTGTTTTTGGTATTTCCTACTGTCTGCTGCGTCAGGATCCACATTTTCCACTGGTATCAATGACGATTCAAAATCTGCGTAAATTACAATTGGGATGCGATACTGGTGATGGATATTCCTAAACTTTAGAATAGAACTATTCAGAGTTGGAAGGATAACTTTTGCTGCTGCATGATCTCCACAAAGTTTAGAGTGTTCCGTCAGCCAACTACGACCTCCTCTATTTATAGAGATATTTTTAAAACAGAAACATCTTTTACACACTGTTATTGGTGACTTTCTTTTGGTGAGCTGATAGTGAATGAGCTTAGTGAAATCTTTTATGTACACATAATGTGAAACAGTTTCATCTTTTAGTAACAGTAAATCAGTATGGTCAGTCAATTCACGTTGTACCACTTTTAACGGGTACACATTGTTTCTTCTGTCCAGTCCAAACACGTTAACAGATACACCTGCATTACGTTTTTCAAAACTTCCTATATCAGTCAATGACACTGGGTAGTTTAATCCATTAAATTTATATCTACCATTTAGTTCTTGATATCTTCTATTCGGTCGTTCAGGATGTTGGACACCTTCATGAACAAGAAATTTCGCCAACATGGAATATCTGAAACATTCATTGTCATTGTTTTGAACATTAATACATGATTTATTATCTTTAATCTTTGCTGGCAATGGAATAAAACTGCTGCCACGATCACCGTATCCACGTTTATGAACTCGTAAATCCAGGTTGTTTACATTGAGCAAGGACCATCCGGATCCACGAGCTTCATGTTCAGTTATTTTAAGCACCAATTCTTGTAAACATTCATCAACTATTTCATCTAAATTTGACGTCTCCATGATAGTTCGGTTTCTAGAAAGAAACCCTCTGTTGGATATTTCTCCTTCTACATTATTAAATGTTGTGTCCAATAGTAATCCAAATTTAATGAAATTCAAACGGTTAAGTTCATAATTTAATTTTGCAATTATAACATCTTTAACGAGGGTCAGAAATATTTGTAGTTCAAGTGTATTGATGTTATTTATTCTGTAATGTCGAACGACAGATCTGTCAAACGCCTCCACTAAAATTTTGACTCCCAACGTTGCATCTTCGTTCGCAGTCCCTCTAGAAGTAGAGGGTGAGGATTCATCTTCAGGATCCACTGAGTTTTGTTTGCTAGGAGGTGCATATGCAATTACGCTTGGTCTGCTCTGCCGTGTAGAGTGTTCAGTGTCAGCAAGGAAGTGTAAGAAATCGGGATGGTCTTCACAATCGGATAATGCATTATTAGTAGCATTATGGTAAATTTCACAGTGATATATATATAAATCCTCATTTATGAAATCTTCATTACAACGTTGACAATAGTACATTGTGATTGAATAAATTTCTCAGTGTGTTATAGACTGCTCCAAAAGTAGTATTGAGAGCCATTTTTCACATGTTCTAGTTTTATAGCAAATGCTGACCTCAGCATTGAATTACTATTGGTTTATATTTTTGCTAACATCATCACTTTCATTGCCATTGGTTCATTCATTTAAAAAGTAAACATAAATGAAATTATAAATTAGTATTGCTATAAGCTTACTAACCACAACATAATTATGGAGCAGCCTATACAGGTCCCAGATATATCCTCCACAACACCACCTTTTCAATTATCATTTACACCCACGGAAAGACAAGAAAGTGATGATCAACCAGTACAGGTTAACGTTGTATCAAGCAGAACAACTATCCAATCCAGAGAAGTAATGGATGCATTAGAAAGATTAGTAGGGGCAGATTATCTATCAGATGATGACATCATTGTTGAATAATAAACCCTTTATACAGTTGAAAAACACATCCAAACAGCCGTTTTAACGGCTACCATTTTTTCATTCGTTTATTATACTCTGCTTGTGGCTTTTTTAGTTTAAGGAAAAAAAAACATTGCGAATTCGGCTGAGTTTTAAAACGATTGAAACAATTGGTGGCCTTGAAAAAGGCCGTTTGAAACAGACTTCTCTAATTAGTCGCTCAGGTATGCAACGCCATCATCGTCTTCCTCACCACTGGAACTATCGAATAGTCTCCGCCTTGCATCGGGAACATCACGTAGGACAGGAGTCCTGTTGTCATCCTCATCTTCGGACAGGAGATAAAATTCAATACTGTCGGCGACTGACTCCGGATAATCCTCGTGAAGAACAAATGCTATTGCATCTTCTATGTCAGAGACATCTAGTGATGATGTGTTGTCATCGGAGTTGGTCAGGTCTTCGGAGTCGCTAGTATCTTCAATCTCCTCCACATCTTCCTATAAGACATTTTCATATATTTCTCCAATTTGCTTCCAGTGGTGAGGGATGTCTAGTGGTGCCATGGTGGTAGATAGGATATGAATGACCGGTGACTACTATTTACCTTTATTTATAGGGGAATTTTGTGATGAGAAAGCAAAAATAAACAACGATTAAGAGCATTAGGTTTTAGTCAGTAAAAAAAGTGCTAAGTTATGGTAGAAAACCCGTAAACATAGGTTTTGATCTCAAAAAATGTATATATATATATATATATATAGAGAGAGAGAAAGAGATACACTTGTGCATACTTAATATCATAAATTTCAATTGTTAGTTGAGGTAAAATTAAGAAACCACCATGTGTTTTGTACAACTAAAAATTTTAAAAACCATGTGTTGGTAATTATTAATTTCATTATTAGTAGAAACATTAATAATCGAAAAGATAAATAATTGGTATGGTTCAAATAAGACGCTTAGCTTAGTTAAAACGAGTGAAATTCATGGTGGCCTTGAAAAAGGCCGTTTGTAGTTGCCCTCAGAAGGTGGAGTTTGAGATGGCGTTGTGGGTCTGCAGGATACGTCCTCAAGAAACGATGACGGTGAGAGTCACCCTTTGGCCAAGCCGCAGCAAACGCTTCAGGTCTTTGATGACGTTGGTCTTGAAGGGTAAGTCATCTTCCAGAGGAGTAGGCGCCATCCAGAACCCTACGTCGGACGTTGTCAATTTAATAGTAGTCGCTCGGCAGTCGGCCCTGATACTGTCTAGAGCCTCAGAAACTCTCCACAAGTCGCATTCTTGAGTTATCTCCGTCGTCCAATAAATCGGAACACGGAGGTAGAATGTTTTCAGCCACAGAGGAGAGCGTTTAACCCTTCTCGCTGTTTGGTGGTGAACAATCTCGTAGACCATGTTGCCAGGTAAACGTCGCAGATGGATGTGATCAACTCTACAGAACGCCTCTATTTATAGTAATAACTACTGCATATTCAGCAGTATCTTATCTTAACTGCTGACAATGCTTTTCAGCAGTCTCTTATCTTAACTGCTGACAATGCTTTTCAGCAGTCTCTTATCTTAACTGCTGACAATGCTTTTATTATTTTCAAGGTCAACCTAACAAACAAACAAACAAAATCTTTTTTTGAATGCAAAGAATCGATGAAACTATAGTTGTAAATATTAATTCAGGCTGCAGCTTGTATTATCGGTTCATTTCATCTTATAATATAATTCGTTTGTGAAAGGCAACACAGTTAGCTCAATTTGAGTACTAAAACGAGAGATGTAAATATTAATTCAGTCTACAGCTTGCATTATCAGTTTATTTCATCTCATAATATACTTTGTTTGTGAAAGACAACAGAGTTAGCACACTGTGAGTACTATAACGTGTGAATCAATTGCTGGCCTTTAACAAGGCCGTATTTGAATCCTCCGCCAAGGTTTACGACTGGTCTCGACCGTTGTTGACTGTAAGAAAAGCTACGCAATGTAGGTTAATTATGCTGTAGGATTGTGCATAATATACTTTGTTTGTGAAATACAACAGAGTTAGCACACTGTGAGTACTATAACGAGTTAATCAATTGCTGGCCTTTAAAAAGGCCGTTTTTGAATTCTCCACCAAGGTTTACGACTGGTCTAGACCGTTGTTGACTGTAAGGAAAGCTACGCAACGTAGGTTAATTATGTTGTAGGATTGTGCATAATATACTATGTTTGTGAAATACAACAGAGTTAGCACACTGTGAGTACTATAACGAGTGAATCAATTTTTGGCCTTTAAAAAGGCCGTTTTTGAATCCTCCACCAAGGTTTACGACTGGTCTCGACCATTGTTGACTGGAAGGAAAGCTACGCAATGTAGGTTAATTATGTTGTAGGATTTTACATAATATACTTTGTTTGTGAAAGACAACAGAGTTAGCACACTGTGAGTACTATAACGAGTGAAACAATTGGTGGCCTTGAAAAAGGCCGTTTCTGAGCTGCTGATCCAATCTAGACGCACTCCCACATCGCCTTTGCTAGTTCGCCTTTGCCCGCCCTTTGAAATATTAAGTATGACCCAGTCTTGGGTATTGGTTGCAAATATCCAGGCAGTCTTACCTTTAGGATTCTTCCGCTGTTTTCCAAAATTACTTTGCGCTCTTTAATTTGTAGGAGTTTATATTTTTTGGAAACTTTCAATCTTCGGAATTTTCCCTCCTGAGCTATAGTTTCAAAGTCAAAACTAGATGCTGGTGGCTTTTTCTCTGCAGGTTTGTGTTTAGCGCATAACTTTTCTCCTATTTTGCAGAAGACTGCACACACTTCACCCTTCTTCGGCCCTCTCTTAAATTGGTGGGTACACTTGGGCGCATTTCTTACCCGTGGTGTCTTCTTCAATGATATTCTTGGTGTGCTGGAGGATGAAGTTGCCTTCGGTACGAAGGGGTCATGTTTTGAAATGAATTTCCTATTATCTTCATCCGATGACTCTGCTGTCGGTGCTCCAAAGTGCAGGGGACTTGGCGGCGAAACCACGCTTGTGGATGTAGAAGGTGCGTCCGGCGGATCGAAGATAGACTTCACCTTGTTCTCAGCCAGGATGGATTCTACAGCTGCAGAAGTCTCAGAAGAGTCCATGACTTGGTGATCAGATCAGCAATCAGCTCAGTGGAGGAATGAGGAAACATCGCACTACTCTCTCATTATATCGGCGTTGCTGACACAGCACTCTTCTCCTATTGGTCAGTTGAATTTAAGTACTAAAAATGGTGGCCTTGATAAAGGCCGTTTTTATGTTCCAATCTTGGACCGACTGTGCCTCTATGTTAGAAACTTGCAAATGTTTGTGTTTGAAAGCAATTTTATGTTTTACTCAAGCACCATAACATTTGTTTTTAGGTACATTAAACAAACTGTGTTGACTGAATAACGAACAAAATTCTCGGTAAAAATATATTATTTAGAGTCGGCAACTACGTATCTCCAATCTTAGCCCGACTGTAACTCTATGTTAGAAACGTGGAATTGTTTGTGTTTGCAAACACAACTCATTTTATTCTTTACTCCAAGCTATGGTTGTTAAGCCCCATAACATTTATTTTAAGCGCATTAAATAAACTGTGTTGACCGAATAATGAACAAAGTTCTCGGTCAAAATATATTATTTAGAGTCGGAAACTACGTACCGTACAGATTACCAATACCCAGTATGTCATGGGACTTATAATAAAACTTTGCAAATGCATGAGTTCAAAAACGATTGAAAAATGTGGTGGCCTTTAAAAAGGCCGTTTTTTGAGATGATCTAGCGACGGACCCATTCGGCCTTCCCTCTGGGATACGAAAGGTCCTCCCCCGGCCCATGAATCTTCAGATGCGTCGACTTCCATGGCCACTCCATTCTCCTTGGCAGGCGAACTCTCGTCAGCTCCAAGGAACCAACCTCCCGCAGAGTAGCCTCACCATCCTGGCGTACGAAAAATAGCAATTCGTACAGGCCGGGTTTCATCCGCCACAACCGTCGATTCTGCTCACCATGGCGTAGTTGCCCAAGTGGAGTGTAGAAGCGCCGCTCCAGCCTCTGAAGCTTTCGCCGTGGAGTAGCCGCAACACAATCCATTACAGTGACAGGATTGCTCCTTGGCACTGGTCTCGGAGCTGGACAGTCCAACGCGAAGCGAACACGCCTCTTCGAGGCTCCTGGACGTTGACGAGGCGGCCGGAGTGAGGATATCGGTGCTAGTGGAGCCCGTCGCTCAATCATCTCAGCGAAGATTTCTTCCACCGTAGTTTCCATCTTCTCTCCTCAGCGCAAGCAGGATGTCCTGAGCTCCACTAATCATTGGTCTCTAAGGTGCGACGCTACGTACCGTATAGGATCCGCTGCAGGTCTCCTGTTGGTGCGCACTAATAACACTGACTCAGCGTTTTATTTAGTGGCCTTGAGAAAGGCCATTTTAATTATTTAATATCCCAGTCCAAGCGCTTACCCCTTTGAACAAACTATGTTGACAGAGGAACGATTAAAATTCTCGGTCAAACCATATTTGTTGAAGTCGGTAACTAAGTACCGTACCGTACAAAATACCAACAAACTTTATTGAAACCTCATGGGACTTATAATAAAACTTCGCTACAGCAGGAGTAAGACTGGGGGTAAAACAAAATATATGTTTTACGCTACTGAGTGTCAAACGATTGAAATTTTTGGTGGCCTTTAAAAAGGCCGTTTTTATCAGTGTCATTGTTTACATGGACACCCATTGGACGGTGACACGCCGACGTCGTTGCCCATCTTCCGGCTTCCCGACCTCCAAGTAGGTCTTTAATGTCTCGTACGGTGGCTCAATCACTCAATTCGGCAGGTAACTTCTAAAGACAAAGTTGCGGTGGCACAACAAAAGCTCCCGCGAAGGCTTGTCCCATCCGAGCAGACAATAAAGTCCCGGCTGCAGTTTCCACAGGCGGTGGAGCTTGAACCCAGGGAATGCCGGTTCGAAGCTCGGCCGACGAATCTCCCTCGGCTCATCGATAACAGGGATCTGGGCCGTATAGTTCTTCTCAGGTTCCAGATCCCTCGTCTTGTCCGAGAGAATTTCTCTAAGTAAAGAGAACGGTTCCCGGGCACAAGTCGATATGTTTACCCGTCGAGGCATTACATCGACGGGTCTACTCTTTGACGCTGGTGTCGGAGCCGGGTGTTGACGAGGCTGCCCTGTCATGGACTCGCTCTTTGGGGCTGGGATTGGAGCTGGACGTTGACGAGGCTGCCGGAGTGATGACCGAGGTGTGACACTGTGGGGCCTGGAGCTGGAAAGCTGGAACGATGGTTCCCGACGAGGCATGTCAACCATCTTAGGCCGGGTCTGCTTCCTGAACATGATGCATTTGCGTCCGTAACGAAAGGGTGAGCAAAAGTGATTCGCTTGAGAACAGCGGTATACTCACTAGCACAAGCCGGCTTCTCATTGGTCAAACAGTTCAACCAATGAGGTGAGGTTATTTTCTGCTGACTCAGCGGAAAAGTTCATAAAACCGGGACGCTCGTTCCACTCGAATCATTCGGCATGCAGACACGGGACCAGTCCAGAGCAGCTCCAGAGAAGCGGGGCACAGCGGAGATCATCGGAGAGAAGCTGAACATCCACGGAGGTCTCCTAGTACCGCAATCCCTGCAGTGGTACCCCGGGCTTGGAACTTCTGTGATATAGTGAGCACCACATATGTAGGTCTCACTTGCTATTGGCCGGCATCTCTACGCTGATCTCCGCCGGGTCCCGAGGCGGAGTCAACACCTTCTGCGTCGCACAAGGCCTGAGACAAGTCCCCCTGTGTGGTCAGCACTGCTCCGGGCGTTGGGTGAACAGTGCGGTGGGCAATGGATCTGGATCGTTAAACTCAGCGCCGATCTCTTATTCTTCTCTGTACAATCCTTTTCTGTCTTGCATGGCTTCGCTGGTTTCCCACTAACACTAACACAATTTGTTGATTTGTACAAGTTAAACTCTGTCCCTTACCCTATTCCCATCACAACCCCAAAAACAAACCCGGGTGGTTCGCGCAGTGTGGAGTTCTGCGGTCCACCCATACCCTAAGCAGTTCAATCGGTCGGCATGGGCAAACCACCACGAATGAACTGACCCTTCTTGACTGGTCGGCAGGGCAATCCGCCACAGTCAAGATCCTTTTTTTTAAAGTATTAAAATGACCTTGAACACGTTTGAACATGTTTGGAGAATATAAATTATAATTATTTGAAGTCCCCTAAAACATTCATAGCTACAACTGAATAACTATTCTTTGTTACCGCGAAAGTTGTAAAATTGAGACTTATTAAAACGGCCTTTATAAAGGCCACTATACTGAAGTTGGATAAATGACAAAGTCCAGAAAATGTTGAATACTCCTCCTGTAAAAGAAGTAACAAGATATGAGGCTGAGACTTGTAAAGGAATCGTCTAAGACTGTGAAAGTAAAAATAATTGAGACTTGGAAAAATGGCCTTTTTAAAGGCCACCAAAATTATTGATGTTAAATGACTAAGTCCTGATAATCTGGATTGAAATGTACTTAATGTAGGTTTAGTATATTGTATGATTGCTAGGCTGATTCATAACGAATGATATAAGTGGTGGCCTTGATAAAGGCCGTTTGTAGAAGGAGTGGAGTCCTGGATTTAGTGTGGTGGGATGGAAGCGACGACCCGAAGAAATTGTCTTAGTTGTAGTTGTCGGCGTAGGCTAGCGTCGACTGTGTCCAAGTGTTGATGTTGGATGATGAGGTGGAAGTCATTACCGCTACTAACTTCGATGATGATCTGATCGGCAAGGTGTCGGTAGCGGTCCAAGATGCCCATGAGTTGGTTGATCTGTCGGTAAGTGAAGATGTCTCGCGTTATTTGAATCGTCGCTCTCCCCACAGGAGTAGTTGCAGCCGTCAGTCTAGTTTGGCAGAACTTGAACTGTTTCCTGCGACGTCTGTGATCCTCTTCGTCCGAATAGTCCTCGTCAGAAGAGTGAGCAGGGCGTTTGATCGGTTGTAAGTTGCGAGCCATGGTTGCGTTGCGGCTAAGATCTGGAGTGTGAATGGATCGTAACGCGCGATTCTGCATTAAGCTGTAAATGTGGCGGGGGTTATTAGTGGAGGGGGATTCTAGGGCGTGGGATTGGGAGCGAAGCAAGTGCGGGGGTCTGGGGGCACTTATCTTATCTAAGATCTAGATCTAAGATAAGATAAGATAAGATAAGATAAGATAACACAAACCGACGTAAATGGACGGTTGGCCATTTCAAGTCGCAAACCGACCAAACCGACTTAAATGGACGGTTGGCCATTTCAAGTCGCAAACCGACGTAACTAAACCGTTTCTTAATATAAATCCACCCGCTTTCACATTACCTCACATCCAATGACGTATGTGTATCGTCACACCAATACGTCATCGCCGTGACGTCATCACACCCTCTCGTCACACATACGTCATCACCACGTCACTCAAACGTCACTTCTGATTAAAAAACAATTATTTTTCAGCTGTCCCAGACTCCCCATATTGCCTCTACTCAAATATTTCCGAGATTAATGTTAAAATCCTTACTGATAGTTATATCGAAAACATAACCGTGCGTGTACTTTTGTATCCAATTCTTTTTTTCTAATCCTTTTGTGTATATATGCGAATATTGTTTGCAAAAGTTAAACATAATACTGTGCAGATTACTGTAGCTTATAAAACCTTCATACCAGTGTATGTGATGAAAGTAGTTTGTTATCCATTTGTTTGTAATTTTTGCTTTGGCGTTAAGTTTGTTAAAAGAAAAAGGAGCTTCAAACGTAAATGGGTAGGCTACAAATGTAAGCAAGTCTAAAATTACTAATTCCTTGATAATAAACTTATCATCATTATTTCGAAATGCTTGAAATTCTATTACACAAGGCTTTACACTCACTTCTTCATCCCCTCCGCTCATCATGGCACATAACGATCAACTAAACAGTTTTCCACACCACGGTAGGTTAAATACCAGGCCGTACAGTTGTAGGCGCGTTGGTGTATATTTAACGTGGGCACCGTCCCCAATAGGCCTACCCCACGTGTGTTCTTCTTTACTAAGTCAAACTTTAGTCTTTTTTAACTTCTTCTTCTTGTGTTTCGTTTTCTTCTTCTTCTTCTTCTTGTTTCTTTGTTTCTTCTTCCTGTGTTGTTTCTTCTGTAGTTTCTGTAGCGATTTCTACATGTGGTTCAAAATCCTTTAACTTTCTCCACATGCAAACTTCATGAGGTATTCTATTAAAAATAGATGTATCCACAGGTCCGTACACGATGGTGCTATCAGGTTGTTTTTCCAAAGTATCGACCAAATATTCTTTAATAATAGCGCTTGCAAATACCAACTGTCTCATGTACCTTGTAATAGGTTCTGTTGCGTAGTTTAAAACGTAGAATTCTTCACGTGATAGTAGAATCTTATTTTCATGTTGAGTCAAGTCTCTAATTCGCACTTGTAGTTGTCCGCGATGTTTAACAATATCGATTTCATTGTCACAACCCAAAAGTCGAATATGTGTTTTCCTTCCACACAAACTGTTAGTTAAATAACATTCTATTAAATGTACATGTTTCAAAAATGACTCCCAAGCATTTTGCGAAAATAAAACCTTTTTTGTTCCATGGTGTAGTATTACTGTAGGGGAATAATCCAACGACTTCATCAATCCAACTGATACACTTTTACTGATGCATGCTGAGATGGGGTAAAATATTCGCAAAAAAACTTCAGTTAAAATGTGAGGAGGAATATTTTCTTCAACTTTCTTCTTCCTCTTTGGTACTACCTTTGATGGGTCTGCATTACTTTCCTCCTCTCTATCTCTTTTACCAAACTTTAAAAATGCAGTTATTTCCTTGATGATTTCTGCTTCACTAGTATTATCACGTTACAATAACGGTGCTACCTCTGCATCACCTTGTACAACAGATGGAGAGCTCATTTTGTAGAAGATGTTACCCATGCGACGATAGACGATCAACTGAAGACCTGCATTGTTGCTCCGCTATTTATAGGTTAGCGACAGTGGCGGTGCCGGTAATGGTACAACGTTTTACAATACTGTCTTTACAATACCGGTCAACGGTGTGTATGTAACAATTTTATCGTGCAAAATTAAACAATACGCAGATGTATTTGCAGGTACGTTTTCTTGAAATTCCATTTCTATTTTTATATCAACACTAGACGATTTTACAGATTCATTTTGTTTGGAACAATCAATTACAACAATCGGAGCTTTCGATTCAAACTATACGGGAGATAGTAGAGGTGTATTTGTTTTGCCGTAATATGAATTTTGGAACCTAGCGTACATATCGTATAAAACACTGTACCTTTTTTTTATCAAAAGAAATATTAAAGTTGTCGTAGGGAAAGAATTGAGAATTCAGGAACACTTTACAGTTTGTTAATTTGCAATGGTCAAATTCACCAGCATTTTCAGTTATTATACTTTTCTTCTTCGTTTGTAATCCAAATATTACATATCTCGCTTTTTCCAAATGAGTAGAAGTTTTTACAGTCCATGTATGCCGTTGTGTTGTAGGTAAAACGGGGTATTCATGAAACTCCCAGCTTCTGAATGGCATTACAATGTCTCGATCTGATTTTAACTTTCTTAATAATGTAATCCTGTGTTCATCATTTAGTCGTACATGTGGTACTCTCCAAACAATCTTGTCTAATGTTAATTTCCAGTCTAAATTGGCATCAGTTGTTCCAGCAGCTGCTTTAATAATATCATTATCGTTTGATGATCTTAATAAAACTAGTTCTTGTTTTACATTTATTATTATTCTTCTGTAGTCTTCAGCAAATCCTAGGAGTAATCTTAAAGGTACGTAGAAATCAAAGTTTCCCGAAGAGTCAGGAGCGATTGTACTTTTGTCTGGTGCAACCCATCCTGCAACAGCTAACAGATTCTTCTCATTTGGTGTTAAAGACGCTAATCCTTTCAATGTACTGGAAATTCCAACCTTTTTTGTTGAATCGACTGTAACTCCTGAAATTTCATATCTAATCTCGTCAAACAAAAATGCCATAGGATTATTTATGAACGGAACAGTGGTTCCAGCAGTACCATCAGTTTTTGCTACTTTTCCTTCAATATATAAATAACTTTCGCATGGAAGAGTATAAATGTCTTGTTGTTGTATAGGAATCCTAATTTCATCGTCATTGTTTAATTTGGACGAAGCGTAAGGGTTGTGCGTGTGATATTCCTTTTCCCATAAGGTCTCGTCGAATGTTGGACCCTGCGCTATATCCAGTATATCCATTGTTAATGACCTTTAATCCAATTTCTTCTAGAAAACGAATGTTGTCACTTGTTAATCCTTCTACAGCTGATGAGCGACTGACCTCTTTGCTGGTTGGCTCTCTCTTTTTAAATGATAACCCCATTGTCTAAGCGGATGATTTTATATGTATTCTTCCAGTAATAGCTTCTCCTCTAAAGTCAATAAGGTTTCCGTCTTGATCCACTATGTTCAGCACGATGTCTGAAATGAAACTGGTGTTTAACCCATTGGCGTAGACATACGAGCTGGTCTCGTGCCTTACTTGTAATTTTATTAACCTGTGAATTGGAGTATAAAATTGGTGTTTTTAAATGGATTAATGGCGTATTTTAATTAAAATATTGGTTTCTTTTAGTTTAGAGAGTCGCATTGGCGCACACACAGTAGAGAGTAGTAAGTAAAAATTAGCAAAATCAGTGTTGACCATGTGCAAGTCTCAAAGAATTAACCGATCCCGTCAACTTCCAAGCAAGCCTGCCACCGTTTGTTTTACTCGGGCCCTCCCACCAAAGTTGCCACAGACCGGTTAACTAATTGAGAGTTGCACAACTGGTCAGTTTTGGACGTGTGCGGGAATCGAACCCACGAACATCGTCACCACCTGGCCAAGGTGTTTCCACGACGTAGCCAACTCAGCTAACACGACCCAAGGCCTGGCGGCGATATTAAGGTTTTTCAGTCAGTCCGTGCCCCTAGCGGATAGAACCGTAGACGCCCGCGGTCATTAGTTACATATTTTGCTACTAGAGTTCAGCACCAATCAATTCCCGTTATAGGCTACTGCAAATAGAATAAAATTACTACCTCAATGGGTTAACGGTAGGTACACAAGGTTTTGAGGCTTTTCTACTATCTTGAAACCTGGTGCAAGTGATGGGTAGAATGTGTGTAATATATGACGATTTTCTCCATCTCTGTAGGATCCTTGTATAATGTTACATGTAATGTCTATGCTATTAACTTTGATGATCGTCACAGTTTTATTCCCAGAATGAGTTTTATTAGGTTCTAATACTTTTGTTTCCTTAGAAAACCCCAATAAACTACCAATTGAATGTTCTTGACTAAAATCAATATAATACTTAGACGTAATTTCGGCTTTCATTGTATTGTTATTGCCTTTTATCGTTATATTTTCTTTTCCCATATGTTTTTGTATAACTTCATTTATATTATCAATTTCATAAGCTCCTGTTGATAAACTGAATTCTCCCAAAGCTGAATACTTTCCTTTATCATCTTTTGTCTTGTAATAATGTATTTTGTTATTAATTCCTTCACTAACGTTTGGAATAGAGTTATATGTTGTTAAATCCAATAATGCGGCTTCCCATAGTCTTCCTTTTTGCAAACGTAGCGCTGGAAACAGAATACTGCGCAAAGTACATGAGTTACCGGTTAATGACACTGTATACGAAGACATCTTAAAGTTGACTAACACTTTTAGCTAAAAAGTCTAAACATAAATGACCGCAAATGGATGTATCATCAGGTTGTTTTATTGTATGATTGTAAAAAGCATTTTCTGCCGCACGAAAGTATTGTTGAAGTTCTTTCGGTGGTGGAAGGTCTCCAAAACTGTCAAAATAATAAATGGTTTTACCAAGTTTCTTGTAACACACCCAATGAGTGCCTAATCCTTTACTATTATCCAAATTTACAATACCAGTCTCATTTTTCCACATTTTAACCGGTAATTCATCTTTCATAAATACTCCTCTAAAAAATGGGATTTTCAAACAAGAAGCATATGTAGTCAGTTCTTCATTGGTTAATTTTTTGTTTTTAATTATTAATTGCTCTTTCTTATTTAATACACACGATACGGTCTTAGGTATAATCCTCCTGCCTTTTTTTATCATTGACCATATTGTTGGTTTCTTTTTAGCTTTACCACTGGTAGATCGACGTTTTCTTCTGATATTACCTCCTTGTTTCTTAGCGGGTTTTTACCCACGCCTTCTTCTCTTTCCTCCTCCAAACGTAGTTTTTGCTTTCATTGCTGCTGTTACTGCTAAAGACGCTGCTTTTTCACCAATACTCGCGTCACTAGATTTTACTCTTTGCCAAGCTTTCTCAGCAAGTGCTTTATCCGCTATTGATCTATTTTTAGTATCACCAAATTTGGAATACGCTATATCGTGCAGTTTACAAGCCTGATCGAGCTTATTTATTCCAGGATCTCCTCTAGCAAGACGTTTCTCTAATTTGGTTCCAGGACCACAATATTGATATCCCCCAGGTAAATGTAATTCCACAGGTAACAAATCAATCGCCTTGTTAACTATAGCTCCAACCGGTTTACTCAATAGAGAAAATGCTGTTGATGCTATTCCCCTTCCTCTCTGTAATCTCTCTCGATTATGACTGATGCGTTTAACCCTCGACATGACTATTTATAGCAAAACTTACGATCAGTAGGTGCACCCTATAAATGTTTTACAATGAATGTAATATCAGTTTTGGTTTCTTGTATTATATACTGTTTAAAATCCATTTATTATATAGAAATGGATTTATTAATTAAATGTAGAAATATTAAATAAAAGTAGTAAAAATAGAAATAAGGTGTAATTGAAGATGTTCCAGATGTTTCTCCGCTGGTTTCTCGTTGTCTTCGGTAAAATGAATAAACTTTAAATAGTTGTCATGTTCCCTTAGAAACTTGCCACTTAATCGTTGGTAATTGAATAACACCTCCCAGTCTAGTTTATCTTTAAAATTGTCAATGTAATTCTCAGAGAGATTTTGATATTTACTTATTACTTCCCAGCAGTTATTAAAATTTGATGTCATCTCTACGAGGAAGTCTTCTGAAAACTGTTGTCTTTGTAAAATATGGATCCAGTTAACTCTGTGAAAATAAATTCTTAACATAGTCATTGTAAAGAGGTAGTTTATGGAAAGTTGTTCCCAATCCATATATCTATCAAACCGTTGAACAAAACCATCTGTCAACACTCCTTGGGGAAATCTCGGCTCTTGAGATATTAAACTCCACGCAGTAATATTGGATTCCATCATCCTCTCTGTATCATCTCTCGAATATGACTGGTGCTTTATCCCTTATCATGGGTATTTTAAATTCTTTTTTCTCTTATGTAATCTTCATTGTTTTCTGTTGGTTCATTAATCACATTCACTTTATCCTCCTTTCCTAATGTCTTGACTTTAGAAGGCTCAGACGGTTTATCTCGTTGATTAGGTTTCTCTGGATTGTGTATATTTTTCCAGTCTAAATAATTGTGACTGTCAACATCTGAAGCTGCATCTCTTCCTGAAGCCCGATGGATATAATGGAATAGAGCTGCACCAAACCTTTCCAAATGTTTTTCATATTCCGTAGTCCATTTCTTGTGTACAATATCAAACATTTTCTTATTTACAGCGTCTCCATCCTGCTCGCAATCACCTACATTTGATAATTTTAATTTTTTTACATCATAGCTTGTATCAGTTTCATTCCTTTTGGATATCGTTAACAATTTTAGAGTAGCTAAATTTACTGCTTCACCATCATAAACGGGATAATGTATATCGCTTAACCTTTTACCGGAAAACCCCCAATGATCTTCGTGTACAGTTGGGGTTCTTTTTTTCATGTACTGTACCGTAACCGCATCAGACGACATAAGCGGATCACCAACATTTTGAATTATTTTTCCTTCAAAATTATAGTTGCCGTCAGGTGTTAACGGAAACCCAGCTCTTTTTTCACTATATCCAGATTTTACTCCAAACTCGGAATACCGTCCAAACTTGTCCACACTCATGATGTAACTGAATCGCTATCGTTTAGGTTCTTATTATATATATATACGTCTACTGAACAATTATTCCTTGTTTTCGCAGTTCATCAACCAAAGCTACCCATTCGTTTTCTAAACCAGTGTGCCCGGCTTCCATAGCTTCATGTAATAACCTCATTCGATCAACTAACTTATTTATATCGTTGTAATATATTATATTAGTTTTATACAAGTTTTTCAATAATCCCCTTCCAGATGTGGTAGGATCAGTTGTTTTTCTCTTTTTATGCAAAACATTTAATTCAGCAGAAGATAAAGCTCTTCTTTTAATTGGAGCTTTTTTTGATTTCGAGGGGAAAAGACTAGATATAATACTTGTATATTTTATTGACCGATTTCTATGAATAGGTAGGCCTTTGGAATACTTTTTTCTATGTGCATTTGTATACTCTAATATATTTTTAAACAATTGTAAATCCCTTTTAGTGTATTTACCAGGATTATTTTTAAAGATGAGTTCAAACAAACCTTTTGTACCTTTATATTTCTTATCTCCAATAACTATATCATCATTTTCGTTTATATCTAACTTGCTATCTCCAATCATTAATCCTTTATCCTCTATTCTAGCTCCATAGGTATGATAATTTCGATTAGCATGTGCGGCGTGTAACATTTTTAACGTATATGTTCTTCCAAGTGTTCCTTTAAACATAATATCCGTGCCTAATTTGCTTAAGTTGGATGGGTTAATATCCTCTTCTTCTGCTCTTGTATCTTCTACACTTGTATCTTCTGTACTTGTATCTTCTGCAATGTCCTTTTCCTTTAAATCCTCTATATCTCCGCTTTCTTCATACTCGTCGCTTTCTTCAGATGTTTGTAACTGACCACAACTTTCATCATTCTGAAATTCTTCTTCATATTTGGAAATTGGTAGCATTTTGTCTCATTCGAAGCGAATTGAAGGTTTTTCCATATTTTGTGCTAATCGCTTTAAAGGTTCAGTAACAGGTTTGAATGTTGTTTCTAAAAATTGCTCTCTTTCATTTAAACCTGATTTTAAAGCTCGGTTCTTTTGTCTAATAGAATCACTAAGTGATTTTATTTCCTTTAATAGCTTTTCCTGGTTAACCATCTTCACACCTTGACGACTTGTACAGTAATACCGCTAATCAGTGTATTAAAACAAATTTATCAAAACCTATTCTATAACGACCATCTTTTATAGCTTGATCTTTCATAATAACCAAAAATCCATACTTTTCCGCCCATGCTTTTCCGCAAAGCTCTTTAAACTTTTCAAATGGCATATCCGCATTCACATGATCGTTATATATATGTTTTAGGTCAGTATCATCTTGTTTGAATACAATTAGAATATTTGCATTATCTCTGATAAGTTGTTTCGGGATTTTGCTATAAGTTTGTCCTATATATATGCTGTCGATGTTATTATGTCTTCCCATGGCAAAGTAGTTTCTAATAGTATCCAGATTTTCACAAGATACATCGTCAAATATAAATACAGAATACGGTTTCGCTTCGTTTGGTTGCATAATGCTATCACTAGCGTTAAATTTGTAAAAATTAACATCAGACACATCAGATAGGATTTTATCCAGCAATTGATACTTTGGTTGATATAGAGACTTTGAAAAAATATATAGGTTATTAAACCTTAATCCCTGCGGATTAGTGATCAAATTAAAGACAACATTGGTCTTTCCGCAGTTTGAGGGGCCACTTACTATACATCGAACAGTGTTTGGAAGTAAACTACCGTGTTTACCATTGTTGATTTTAACGTTATCCACAGTTAAATCATCTATGTTATTAATATTGAATCGATCTTTATGGTGAATAATCTCCATCCTGCTCAAAGGTTAACGATGAAATGAGTTGCTTGCATTACACCAAGTCCTTTATAGGTATCCATGAATCCTCAGTTTTGTTAAACCCTAACCACCGCACTTTAACTGCGTCCTTTTTTCTTTGTAACACTTTTTCAACAAGATATACATCACCTACTGTAGACTTTAACATTTCATGTCCATAAAATGCACCTTGCAACAAATCTCCTTTGTTATCTTTTAAGATATACGTTTCAGGTACAGTCGGTTGCACTTTATACACTGTAAAAACTTCATTCGTCCAATTGGGAAGGTATTTCTTGGTAAACACTCCCTTATATTTACTAATCCGTACTTTATCACTTACATTAAATTTTCTTGGCTGCATTTTTTCTACTTTAGGCTTTGTATTTTTCTTTATGCGTTTTAATACATCTTTTGCATTTCTTCTATTTACTTTGTTAGGTTTCATACCAATAGTTCTATGAAACCTGTTGTTATAATCATTTATTAATTGTGGTAAAACATCATACCATACGTAAGAACCTCTTTTTGAAAATTGTTTATACAGTGCTCCTTTTAAGGTTCTATTGAATCTTTCTACAATAGCTGCTTTTTTCTCTGAATTTGTAGAATAATGATTTATTTTATATTTATTCATTAACTGTGCAAAGTTTGTATTAAAGTATTCTGTTCCATCATCAGTTTGTAAATGTTTAATTTTGTTTTTATCTCTTTTTATGGCTATTTCCATGGCTTCTGTTACGCTTTTACCAGTCTTGTCCTTTAGAGGCAAAGCGTCTGCAACTTTTGTAAAACAATTAATAATTGTGAGTATATATTTAAATCCTTTGTTTATTCTGCTATGCGGTCGCATTTCAATTAAATCCGCTTGATATAGATAATTTATCCCTTTTATAACAGTATTTCTTCTTGGAAACTTTATTCTTGCAGGTATGTGTAGTTCATCAATAATCTTCTCCTTGAGGTCTGAGGATACTCGAAGTCAAAGTCCAATATGTATCCGATATCGCTGAACTTCGGGATGCTCATAATGTCTCCTAAAACATTAGAATCAACCCAGCAAAATCCGCCAAAAGGTAATGGCATTGACATGGCGTATCCATAAAGGTTATTGGCGTCGAAGTAGCCTAGGTAGACTGATTCTTTAGTGGAGTTATAATTTTGAAGATGTTTGTTATTGGCTTTGACATATCGTGTGACCGATTGTGTGAGCCCTCCTCTAACACCAGCTTCAACCATAAGAACCATGTCAATATCAGTTAAAAGTTGGAGTTCGCATTTAGTTTCCTTCATCATAGCTTGCCAAGCCAGCCCCGGAGATGTGAAGTAATAGAAACAATCCAGTCCGTAAGCTAACAAACAGGAATTTCTAAATTCCTCCATTACATCACAAAGGAGGGTTACATCAAGTTTCACATAAAAATCATTATAATCTCCGAGCGTCGACATATTAAGTTCCTTCCATACCTTGACAGCATGCTCATAATCTTCTGGATCTACTGGAGATTCATTGAGTTTACTGTAAAACATTTCTGGTGGAGGTAACGCAGTCTCGTCAAATCGAGCAAGGGAATCTATGTAGTCGTACGGGAACACTCCTTTTCTTAATACGAGCTCCATCTTATCTTCTGGAACCAGCTTCCTCGTTTCAATTAAGTCATCTCTTTCCAGATTCTTAGAGAGTGTCATCAAACTGAATGGCATAAACCTTAAGGAATCTATAAACCTTAATTTTATATTTTTTACTTTCTTTGAAAAACTAATAAATTTTTCTGTCGTTTGAGCCAATACGTCAATTTGTCCTTTGTCTCGTCCAAGTTCTGGAATAATAAAGTGTGCGTCGTATCCACTTAAATTGTGTAATACAACCGGTATAAAGTTAGGTAGCTTAAAGTTGATATTGCAGGCGTTACAAGCTGCTCCTCTATAGGCTCCTGTCAAATGATCATGGTCACGCACTTTGATGTTGTCCTCAGAAAACTCCTGTTTACACAAGTAACAAATGTCCTCCATTTGATGACATAGTTCTTGAAGGTCAGTGAGATTTTCCATAGGAACAATGTAACTGTAGAGGGTAGATACTTTTTCAGCAATATCATATAGATCATCAACAAATCGTGTTGCAGCTTGCTCCCCACGGTAAAGCTTTGGCTCCGTTGGAATATCGTAGTGCCGAAGATGCTCGTATGAAAGTGTTGATTTTACCAAAAGACAATAGCTGTTTGGCTCGTGTTTTTGGTATTTCCTACTGTCTGCTGCGTCAGGATCCACATTTTCCACTGGTATCAATGACGATTCAAAATCTGCGTAAATTACAATTGGGATGCGATACTGGTGATTGATATTCCTAAACTTTAGAATAGAACTATTCAGAGTTGGAAGGATAACTTTTGCTGCTGCATGATCTCCACAAAGTTTAGAGTGTTCCGTCAGCCAACTACGACCTCCTCTATTTATAGAGATATTTTTAAAACAGAAACATCTTTTACACACTGTTATTGGTGACTTTCTTTTGGTGAGCTGATAGTGAATGAGCTTAGTGAAATCTTTTATGTACACATAATGTGAAACAGTTTCATCTTTTAGTAACAGTAAATCAGTATGGTCAGTCAATTCACGTTGTACCACTTTTAACGGGTACACATTGTTTCTTCTGTCCAGTCCAAACACGTTAACAGATACACCTGCATTACGTTTTTCAAAACTTCCTATATCAGTCAATGACACTGGGTAGTTTAATCCATTAAATTTATATCTACCATTTAGTTCTTGATATCTTCTATTCGGTCGTTCAGGATGTTGGACACCTTCATGAACAAGAAATTTCGCCAACATGGAATATCTGAAACATTCATTGTCATTGTTTTGAACATTAATACATGATTTATTATCTTTAATCTTTGCTGGCAATGGAATAAAACTGCTGCCACGATCACCGTATCCACGTTTATGAACTCGTAAATCCAGGTTGTTTACATTGAGAAAGGACCATCCGGATCCACGAACTTCATGTTCAGTTATTTTAAGCACCAATTCTTGTAAACATTCATCAACTATTTCATCTAAATTTGACGTCTCCATGATAGTTCGGTTTCTAGAAAGAAACCCTCTGTTGGATATTTCTCCTTCTACATTATTAAATGTTGTGTCCAATAGTAATCCAAATTTAATGAAATTCAAACGGTTAAGTTCATAATTTAATTTTGCAATTATAACATCTTTAACGAGGGTCAGAAATATTTGTAGTTCAAGTGTATTGATGTTATTTATTCTGTAATGTCGAACGACAGATCTGTCAAACGCCTCCACTAAAATTTTGACTCCCAACGTTGCATCTTCGTTCGCAGTCCCTCTAGAAGTAGAGGGTGAGGATTCATCTTCAGGATCCACTGAGTTTTGTTTGCTAGGAGGTGCATATGCAATTACGCTTGGTCTGCTCTGCCGTGTAGAGTGTTCAGTGTCAGCAAGGAAGTGTAAGAAATCGGGATGGTCTTCACAATCGGATAATGCATTATTAGTAGCATTATGGTAAATTTCACAGTGATATATATATAAATCCTCATTTATGAAATCTTCATTACAACGTTGACAATAGTACATTGTGATTGAATAAATTTCTCAGTGTGTTATAGACTGCTCCAAAAGTAGTATTGAGAGCCATTTTTCACATGTTCTAGTTTTATAGCAAATGCTGACCTCAGCATTGAATTACTATTGGTTTATATTTTTGCTAACATCATCACTTTCATTGCCATTGGTTCATTCATTTAAAAAGTAAACATAAATGAAATTATAAATTAGTATTGCTATAAGCTTACTAACCACAACATAATTATGGAGCAGCCTATACAGGTCCCAGATATATCCTCCACAACACCACCTTTTCAATTATCATTTACACCCACGGAAAGACAAGAAAGTGATGATCAACCAGTACAGGTTAACGTTGTATCAAGCAGAACAACTATCCAATCCAGAGAAGTAATGGCTGCATTAGAAAGATTAGTAGGGGCAGATTATCTATCAGATGATGACATCATTGTTGAATAATAAACCCTTTATACAGTTGAAAAACACATCCAAACAGCCGTTTTAACGGCTACCATTTTTTCATTCGTTTATTATACTCTGCTTGTGGCTTTTTTAGTTTAAGGAAAAAAAAACATTGCGAATTCGGCTGAGTTTTAAAACGATTGAAACAATTGGTGGCCTTGAAAAAGGCCGTTTGAAACAGACTTCTCTAATTAGTCGCTCAGGTATGCAACGCCATCATTGTCTTCCTCACCACTGGAACTATCGAATAGTCTCCGCCTTGCATCGGGAACATCACGTAGGACAGGAGTCCTGTTGTCATCCTCATCTTCGGACAGGAGATAAAATTCAATACTGTCGGCGACTGACTCCGGATAATCCTCGTGAAGAACAAATGCTATTGCATCTTCTATGTCAGAGACATCTAGTGATGATGTGTTGTCATCGGAGTTGGTCAGGTCTTCGGAGTCGCTAGTATCTTCAATCTCCTCCACATCTTCCTATAAGACATTTTCAATTATTTCTCCAATTTGCTTCCAGTGGTGAGGGATGTCTAGTGGTGCCATGGTGGTAGATAGGATATGAATGACCCGTGACTACTATTTACCTTTATTTATAGGGGAATTTTGTGATGAGAAAGCAAAAATAAACAACGATTAAGAGCATTAGGTTTTAGTCAGTAAAAAAAGTGCTAAGTTATGGTAGAAAACCCGTAAACATAGGTTTTGATCTCAAAAAATGTATACATATATATATATATATATATATATATATATAGAGAGAGAGAGAGAGAGAGAGAAAGAGATACACTTGTGCATACTTAATATCATAAATTTCAATTGTTAGTTGAGGTAAAATTAAGAAACCACCATGTGTTTTGTACAACTAAAAATTTTAAAAACCATGTGTTGGTAATTATTAATTTCATTATTAGTAGAAACATTAATAATCGAAAAGATAAATAATTGGTATGGTTCAAATAAGACGCTTAGCTTAGTTAAAACGAGTGAAATTCATGGTGGCCTTGAAAAAGGCCGTTTGTAGTTGCCCTCAGAAGGTGGAGTTTGAGATGGCGTTGTGGGTCTGCAGGATACGTCCTCAAGAAACGATGACGGTGAGAGGCACCCTTTGGCCAAGCCGCAGCAAACGCTTCAGGTCTTTGATGACGTTGGTCTTGAAGGGTAAGTCATCTTCCAGAGGAGTAGGCGCCATCCAGAACCCTACGTCAGACGTTGTCAATTTAATAGTAGTCGCTCGGCAGTCGGCCCTGATACTGTCTAGAGCCTCAGAAACTCTCCACAAGTCGCATTCTTGAGTTATCTCCGTCGTCCAATAAATCGGAACACGGAGGTAGAATGTTTTCAGCCACAGAGGAGAGCGTTTAACCCTTCTCGCTGTTTGGTGGTGAACAATCTCGTAGACCATGTTGCCAGGTAAACGTCGCAGATGGATGTGATCAACTCTACAGAACGCCTCTATTTATAGTAATAACTACTGCATATTCAGCAGTATCTTATCTTAACTGCTGACAATGCTTTTCAGCAGTCTCTTATCTTAACTGCTGACAATGCTTTTCAGCAGTCTCTTATCTTAACTGCTGACAATGCTTTTATTATTTTCAAGGTCAACCTAACAAACAAACAAACAAAATCTTTTTTTGAATGCAAAGAATCGATGAAACTATAGTTGTAAATATTAATTCAGGCTGCAGCTTGTATTATCGGTTCATTTCATCTTATAATATAATTCGTTTGTGAAAGGCAACACAGTTAGCTCAATTTGAGTACTAAAACGAGAGATGTAAATATTAATTCAGTCTACAGCTTGCATTATCAGTTTATTTCATCTCATAATATACTTTGTTTGTGAAAGACAACAGAGTTAGCACACTTTGAGTACTATAACGTGTGAATCAATTGCTGGCCTTTAACAAGGCCGTATCTGAATCCTCCGCCAAGGTTTACGACTGGTCTCGACCGTTGTTGACTGTAAGAAAAGCTACGCAATGTAGGTTAATTATGCTGTAGGATTGTGCATAATATACTTTGTTTGTGAAATACAACAGAGTTAGCACACTGTGAGTACTATAACGAGTTAATCAATTGCTGGCCTTTAAAAAGGCCGTTTTTGAATTCTCCACCAAGGTTTACGACTGGTCTAGACCGTTGTTGACTGTAAGGAAAGCTACGCAACGTAGGTTAATTATGTTGTAGGATTGTGCATAATATACTATGTTTGTGAAATACAACAGAGTTAGCACACTGTGAGTACTATAACGAGTGAATCAATTTTTGGCCTTTAAAAAGGCCGTTTTTGAATTCTCCACCAAGGTTTACGACTGGTCTCGACCATTGTTGACTGGAAGGAAAGCTACGCAATGTAGGTTAATTATGTTGTAGGATTTTACATAATATACTTTGTTTGTGAAAGACAACAGAGTTAGCACACTGTGAGTACTATAACGAGTGAAACAATTGGTGGCCTTGAAAAAGGCCGTTTCTGAGCTGCTGATCCAATCTAGACGCACTCCCACATCGCCTTTGCTAGTTCGCCTTTGCCCGCCCTTTGAAATATTAAGTATGACCCAGTCTTGGGTATTGGTTGCAAATATCCAGGCAGTCTTACCTTTAGGATTCTTCCGCTGTTTTCCAAAATTACTTTGCGCTCTTTAATTTGTAGGAGTTTATATTTTTTGGAAACTTTCAATCTTCGGAATTTTCCCTCCTGAGCTATAGTTTCAAAGTCAAAACTAGATGCTGGCGGCTTTTTCTCTGCAGGTTTGTGTTTAGCGCATAACTTTTCTCCTATTTTGCAGAAGACTGCACACACTTCACCCTTCTTCGGCCCTCTCTTAAATTGGTGGGTACACTTGGGCGCATTTCTTACCCGTGGTGTCTTCTTCAATGATATTCTTGGTGTGCTGGAGGATGAAGTTGCCTTCGGTACGAAGGGGTCATGTTTTGAAATGAATTTCCTATTATCTTCATCCGATGACTCTGCTGTCGGTGCTCCAAAGTGCAGGGGACTTGGCGGCGAAACCACGCTTGTGGATGTAGAAGGTGCGTCCGGCGGATCGAAGATAGACTTCACCTTGTTCTCAGCCAGGATGGATTCTACAGCTGCAGAAGTCTCAGAAGAGTCCATGACTTGGTGATCAGATCAGCAATCAGCTCAGTGGAGGAATGAGGAAACATCGCACTACTCTCTCATTATATAGGCGTTGCTGACACAGCACTCTTCTCCTATTGGTCAGTTGAATTTAAGTACTAAAAATGGTGGCCTTGATAAAGGCCGTTTTTATGTTCCAATCTTGGACCGACTGTGCCTCTATGTTAGAAACTTGCAAATGTTTGTGTTTGAAAGCAATTTTATGTTTTACTCAAGCACCATAACATTTGTTTTTAGGTACATTAAACAAACTGTGTTGACTGAATAACGAACAAAATTCTCGGTAAAAATATATTATTTAGAGTCGGCAACTACGTATCTCCAATCTTAGCCCGACTGTAACTCTATGTTAGAAACGTGGAATTGTTTGTGTTTGCAAACACAACTCATTTTATTCTTTACTCCAAGCTATGGTTGTTAAGCCCCATAACATTTATTTTAAGCGCATTAAATAAACTGTGTTGACCGAATAATGAACAAAGTTCTCGGTCAAAATATATTATTTAGAGTCGGAAACTACGTACCGTACAGATTACCAATACCCAGTATGTCATGGGACTTATAATAAAACTTTGCAAATGCATGAGTTCAAAAACGATTGAAAAATGTGGTGGCCTTTAAAAAGGCCGTTTTTTGAGATGATCTAGCGACGGACCCATTCGGCCTTCCCTCTGGGATACGAAAGGTCCTCCCCCGGCCCATGAATCTTCAGATGCGTCGACTTCCATGGCCACTCCATTCTCCTTGGCAGGCGAACTCTCGTCAGCTCCAAGGAACCAACCTCCCGCAGAGTAGCCTCACCATCCTGGCGTACGAAAAATAGCAATTCGTACAGGCCGGGTTTCATCCGCCACAACCGTCGATTCTGCTCACCATGGCGTAGTTGCCCAAGTGGAGTGTAGAAGCGCCGCTCCAGCCTCTGAAGCTTTCGCCGTGGAGTAGCCGCAACACAATCCATTACAGTGACAGGATTGCTCCTTGGCACTGGTCTCGGAGCTGGACAGTCCAACGCGAAGCGAACACGCCTCTTCGAGGCTCCTGGACGTTGACGAGGCGGCCGGAGTGAGGATATCGGTGCTAGTGGAGCCCGTCGCTCAATCATCTCAGCGAAGATTTCTTCCACCGTAGTTTCCATCTTCTCTCCTCAGCGCAAGCAGGATGTCCTGAGCTCCACTAATCATTGGTCTCTAAGGTGCGACGCTACGTACCGTATAGGATCCGCTGCAGGTCTCCTGTTGGTGCGCACTAATAACACTGACTCAGCGTTTTATTTAGTGGCCTTGAGAAAGGCCATTTTAATTATTTAATATCCCAGTCCAAGCGCTTACCCCTTTGAACAAACTATGTTGACAGAGGAACGATTAAAATTCTCGGTCAAACCATATTTGTTGAAGTCGGTAACTAAGTACCGTACCGTACAAAATACCAACAAACTTTATTGAAACCTCATGGGAATATAATAAAACTTCGCTACAGCAGGAGTAAGACTGGGGGTAAAACAAAATATATGTTTTACGCTACTGAGTGTCAAACGATTGAAATTTTTGGTGGCCTTTAAAAAGGCCGTTTTTATCAGTGTCATTGTTTACATGGACACCCATTGGACGGTGACACGCCGACGTCGTTGCCCATCTTCCGGCTTCCCGACCTCCAAGTAGGTCTTTAATGTCTCGTACGGTGGCTCAATCACTCCATTCGGCAGGTAACTTCTAAAGACAAAGTTGCGGTGGCACAACAAAAGCTCCCGCGAAGGCTTGTCCCATCCGAGCAGACAATAAAGTCCCGGCTGCAGTTTCCACAGGCGGTGGAGCTTGAACCCAGGGAATGCCGGTTCGAAGCTCGGCCGACGAATCTCCCTCGGCTCATCGATAACAGGGATCTGGGCCGTATAGTTCTTCTCAGGTTCCAGTTCCCTCGTCTTGTCCGAGAGAATTTCTCTAAGTAAAGAGAACGGTTCCCGGGCACAAGTCGATATGTTTACCCGTCGAGGCATTACATCGACGGGTCTACTCTTTGACGCTGGTGTCGGAGCCGGGTGTTGACGAGGCTGCCCTGTCATGGACTCGCTCTTTGGGGCTGGGATTGGAGCTGGACGTTGACGAGGCTGCCGGAGTGATGACCGAGGTGTGACACTGTGGGGCCTGGAGCTGGAAAGCTGGAACGATGGTTCCCGACGAGGCATGTCAACCATCTTAGGCCGGGTCTGCTTCCTGAACATGATGCATTTGCGTCCGTAACGAAAGGGTGAGCAAAAGTGATTCGCTTGAGAACAGCGGTATACTCACTAGCACAAGCCGGCTTCTCATTGGTCAAACAGTTCAACCAATGAGGTGAGGTTATTTTCTGCTGACTCAGCGGAAAAGTTCATAAAACCGGGACGCTCGTTCCACTCGAATCATTCGGCATGCAGACACGGGACCAGTCCAGAGCAGCTCCAGAGAAGCGGGGCACAGCGGAGATCATCGGAGAGAAGCTGAACATCCACGGAGGTCTCCTAGTACCGCAATCCCTGCAGTGGTACCCCGGGCTTGGAACTTCTGTGATATAGCGAGCACCACATATGTAGGTCTCACTTGCTATTGGCCGGCATCTCTACGCTGATCTCCGCCGGGTCCCGAGGCGGAGTCAACACCTTCTGCGTCGCACAAGGCCTGAGACAAGTCCCCCTGTGTGGTCAGCACTGCTCCGGGCGTTGGGTGAACAGTGCGGTGGGCAATGGATCTGGATCGTTAAACTCAGCGCCGATCTCTTATTCTTCTCTGTACAATCCTTTTCTGTCTTGCATGGCTTCGCTGGTTTCCCACTAACACTAACACAATTTGTTGATTTGTACAAGTTAAACTCTGTCCCTTACCCTATTCCCATCACAACCCCAAAAACAAACCCGGGTGGTTCGCGCAGTGTGGAGTTCTGCGGTCCACCCATACCCTAAGCAGTTCAATCGGTCGGCATGGGCAAACCGCCACGAATGAACTGACCCTTCTTGACTGGTCGGCAGGGCAATCCGCCACAGTCAAGATCCTTTTTTTTTAAGTATTAAAATGACCTTGAACACGTTTGAACATGTTTGGAGAATATAAATTATAATTATTTGAAGTCCCCTAAAACATTCATAGCTACAACTGAATAACTATTCTTTGTTACCGCGAAAGTTGTAAAATTGAGACTTATTAAAACGGCCTTTATAAAGGCCACTAAACTGAAGTTGGATAAATGAAAAAGTCCAGAAAATGTTGAATACTCCTCCTGTAAAAGAAGTAACAAGATGTGAGGCTGAGACTTGTAAAGGAATCGTCTAAGACTGTGAAAGTAAAAATAATTGAGACTTGGAAAAATGGCCTTTTTAAAGGCCACCAAAATGATTGATGTTAAATGACTAAGTCCTGATAATCTGGATTGAAATGTACTTAATGTAGGTTTAGTATATTGTATGATTGCTAGGCTGATTCACAACGAATGATATAAGTGGTGGCCTTGATAAAGGCCGTTTGTAGAAGGAGTGGAGTCCTGGATTTAGTGTGGTGGGATGGAAGCGACGACCCGAAGAAATTGTCTTAGTTGTAGTTGTCGGCGTAGGCTAGCGTCGACTGTGTCCAAGTGTTGATGTTGGATGATGAGGTGGAAGTCATTACCGCTACTAACTTCGATGATGATCTGATCGGCAAGGTGTCGGTAGCGGTCCAAGATGCCCATGAGTTGGTTGATCTGTCGGTAAGTGAAGATGTCTCGCGTTATTTGAATCGTCGCTCTCCCCACAGGAGTAGTTGCAGCCGTCAGTCTAGTTTGGCAGAACTTGAACTGTTTCCTGCGACGTCTGTGATCCTCTTCGTCCGAATAGTCCTCGTCAGAAGAGTGAGCAGGGCGTTTGATCGGTTGTAAGTTGCGAGCCATGGTTGCGTTGCGGCTAAGATCTGGAGTGTGAATGGATCGTAACGCGCGATTCTGCATTAAGCTGTAAATGTGGCGGGGGTTATTAGTGGAGGGGGATTCTAGGGCGTGGGATTGGGAGCGAAGCAAGTGCGGGGTCTGGGGGCACTTATCTTATCTAAGATCTAGATCTAAGATAAGATAAGATAAGATAACACAAACCGACGTAAATGGACGGTTGGCCATTTCAAGTCGCAAACCGACCAAACCGACTTAAATGGACGGTTGGCCATTTCAAGTCGCAAACCGACGTAACTAAACCGTTTCTTAATATAAATCCACCCGCTTTCACATTACCTCACATCCAATGACGTATGTGTATCGTCACACCAATACGTCATCGCCGTGACGTCATCACACCCTCTCGTCACACATACGTCATCACCACGTCACTCAAACGTCACTTCTGATTAAAAAACAATTATTTTTCAGCTGTCCCAGACTCCCCATATTGCCTCTACTCAAATATTTCCGAGATTAATGTTAAAATCCTTACTGATAGTTATATCGAAAACATAACCGTGCGTGTACTTTTGTATCCAATTCTTTTTTTCTAATCCTTTTGTGTATATATGCGAATATTGTTTGCAAAAGTTAAACATAATACTGTGCAGATTACTGTAGCTTATAAAACCTTCATACCAGTGTATGTGATGAAAGTAGTTTGTTATCCATTTGTTTGTAATTTTTGCTTTGGCGTTAAGTTTGTTAAAAGAAAAAGGAGCTTCAAACGTAAATGGGTAGGCTACAAATGTAAGCAAGTCTAAAATTACTAATTCCTTGATAATAAACCTATCATCATTATTTCGAAATGCTTGAAATTCTATTACACAAGGCTTTACACTCACTTCTTCATCCCCTCCGCTCATCATGGCACATAACGATCAACTAAACTGTTTTCCACACCACGGTAGGTTAAATACCAGGCCGTACAGTTGTAGGCGCGTTGGTGTATATTTAACGTGGGCACCGTCCCCAATAGGCCTACCCCACGTGTGTTCTTCTTTACTAAGTCAAACTTTAGTCTTTTTTAACTTCTTCTTCTTGTGTTTCGTTTTCTTCTTCTTCTTCTTCTTGTTTCTTTGTTTCTTCTTCCTGTGTTGTTTCTTCTGTAGTTTCTGTAGCGATTTCTACATGTGGTTCAAAATCCTTTAACTTTCTCCACATGCAAACTTCATGAGGTATTCTATTAAAAATAGATGTATCCACAGGTCCGTACACGATGGTGCTATCAGGTTGTTTTTCCAAAGTATCGACCAAATATTCTTTAATAATAGCGCTTGCAAATACCAACTGTCTCATGTACCTTGTAATAGGTTCTGTTGCGTAGTTTAAAACGTAGAATTCTTCACGTGATAGTAGAATCTTATTTTCATGTTGAGTCAAGTCTCTAATTCGCACTTGTAGTTGTCCGCGATGTTTAACAATATCGATTTCATTGTCACAACCCAAAAGTCGAATATGTGTTTTCCTTCCACACAAACTGTTAGTTAAATAACATTCTATTAAATGTACATGTTTCAAAAATGACTCCCAAGCATTTTGCGAAAATAAAACCTTTTTTGTTCCATGGTGTAGTATTACTGTAGGGGAATAATCCAACGACTTCATCAATCCAACTGATACACTTTTACTGATGCATGCTGAGATGGGGTAAAAGATTCGCAAAAAAACTTCAGTTAAAATGTGAGGAGGAATATTTTCTTCAACTTTCTTCTTCCTCTTTGGTACTACCTTTGATGGGTCTGCATTACTTTCCTCCTCTCTATCTCTTTTACCAAACTTTAAAAATGCAGTTATTTCCTTGATGATTTCTGCTTCACTAGTATTATCACGTTACAATAACGGTGCTACCTCTGCATCACCTTGTACAACAGATGGAGAGCTCATTTTGTAGAAGATGTTACCCATGCGACGATAGACGATCAACTGAAGACCTGCATTGTTGCTCCGTTATTTATAGGTTAGCGACAGTGGCGGTGCCGGTAATGGTACAACGTTTTACAATACTGTCTTTACAATACCGGTCAACGGTGTGTATGTAACAATTTTATCGTGCAAAATTAAACAATACGCAGATGTATTTGCAGGTACGTTTTCTTGAAATTCCATTTCTATTTTTATATCAACACTAGACGATTTTACAGATTCATTTTGTTTGGAACAATCAATTACAACAATCGGAGCTTTCGATTCAAACTGTACGGGAGATAGTAGAGGTGTATTTGTTTTGCCGTAATATGAATTTTGGAACCTAGCGTACATATCGTATAAAACACTGTACCTTTTTTTTATCAAAAGAAATATTAAAGTTGTCGTAGGGAAAGAATTGAGAATTCAGGAACACTTTACAGTTTGTTAATTTGCAATGGTCAAATTCACCAGCATTTTCAGTTATTATACTTTTCTTCTTCGTTTGTAATCCAAATATTACATATCTCGCTTTTTCCAAATGAGTAGAAGTTTTTACAGTCCATGTATGCCGTTGTGTTGTAGGTAAAACGGGGTATTCATGAAACTCCCAGCTTCTGAATGGCATTACAATGTCTCGATCTGATTTTAACTTTCTTAATAATGTAATCCTGTGTTCATCATTTAGTCGTACATGTGGTACTCTCCAAACAATCTTGTCTAATGTTAATTTCCAGTCTAAATTGGCATCAGTTGTTCCAGCAGCTGCTTTAATAATATCATTATCGTTTGATGATCTTAATAAAACTAGTTCTTGTTTTACATTTATTATTATTCTTCTGTAGTCTTCAGAAAATCCTAGGAGTAATCTTAAAGGTACGTAGAAATCAAAGTTTCCCGAAGAGTCAGGAGCGATTGTACTTTTGTCTGGTGCAACCCATCCTGCAACAGCTAACAGATTCTTCTCATTTGGTGTTAAAGACGCTAATCCTTTCAATGTACTGGAAATTCCAACCTTTTTTGTTGAATCGACTGTAACTCCTGAAATTTCATATCTAATCTCGTCAAACAAAAATGCCATAGGATTATTTATGAACGGAACAGTGGTTCCAGCAGTACCATCAGTTTTTGTTACTTTTCCTTCAATATATAAATAACTTTCGCATGGAAGAGTATAAATGTCTTGTTGTTGTATAGGAATCCTAATTTCATCGTCATTGTTTAATTTGGACGAAGCGTAAGGGTTGTGCGTGTGATATTCCTTTTCCCATAAGGTCTCGTCGAATGTTGGACCCTGCGCTATATCCAGTATATCCATTGTTAATGACCTTTAATCCAATTTCTTCTAGAAAACGAATGTTGTCACTTGTTAATCCTTCTACAGCTGATGAGCGACTGACCTCTTTGCTGGTTGGCTCTCTCTTTTTAAATGATAACCCCATTGTCTAAGCGGATGATTTTATATGTATTCTTCCAGTAATAGCTTCTCCTCTAAAGTCAATAAGGTTTCCGTCTTGATCCACTATGTTCAGCACGATGTCTGAAATGAAACTGGTGTTTAACCCATTGGCGTAGACATACGAGCTGGTCTCGTGCCTTACTTGTAATTTTATTAACCTGTGAATTGGAGTATAAAATTGGTGTTTTTAAATGGATTAATGGCGTATTTTAATTAAAATATTGGTTTCTTTTAGTTTAGAGAGTCGCATTGGCGCACACACAGTAGAGAGTAGTAAGTAAAAATTAGCAAAATCAGTGTTGACCATGTGCAAGTCTCAAAGAATTAACCGATCCCGTCAACTTCCAAGCAAGCCTGCCACCGTTTGTTTTACTCGGGCCCTCCCACCAAAGTTGCCACAGACCGGTTAACTAATTGAGAGTTGCACAACTGGTCAGTTTTGGACGTGTGCGGGAATCGAACCCACGAACATCGTCACCACCTGGCCAAGGTGTTTCCACGACGTAGCCAAATCAGCTAACACGACCCAAGGCCTGGCGGCGATATTAAGGTTTTTCAGTCAGTCCGCGCCCCTAGCGGATAGAACCGTAGACGCCCGCGGTCATTAGTTACATATTTTGCTACTAGAGTTCAGCACCAATCAATTCCCGTTATAGGCTACTGCAAATAGAATAAAATTACTACCTCAATGGGTTAACGGTAGGTACACAAGGTTTTGAGGCTTTTCTACTATCTTGAAACCTGGTGCAAGTGATGGGTAGAATGTGTGTAATATATGACGATTTTCTCCATCTCTGTAGGATCCTTGTATAATGTTACATGTAATGTCTATGCTATTAACTTTGATGATCGTCACAGTTTTATTCCCAGAATGAGTTTTATTAGGTTCTAATACTTTTGTTTCCTTAGAAAACCCCAATAAACTACCAATTGAATGTTCTTGACTAAAATCAATATAATACTTAGACGTAATTTCGGCTTTCATTGTATTGTTATTGCCTTTTATCGTTATATTTTCTTTTCCCATATGTTTTTGTATAACTTCATTTATATTATCAATTTCATAAGCTCCTGTTGATAAACTGAATTCTCCCAAAGCTGAATACTTTCCTTTATCATCTTTTGTCTTGTAATAATGTATTTTGTTATTAATTCCTTCACTAACGTTTGGAATAGAGTTATATGTTGTTAAATCCAATAATGCGGCTTCCCATAGTCTTCCTTTTTGCAAACGTAGCGCTGGAAACAGAATACTGCGCAAAGTACATGAGTTACCGGTTAATGACACTGTATACGAAGACATCTTAAAGTTGACTAACACTTTTAGCTAAAAAGTCTAAACATAAATGACCGCAAATGGATGTATCATCAGGTTGTTTTATTGTATGATTGTAAAAAGCATTTTCTGCCGCACGAAAGTATTGTTGAAGTTCTTTCGGTGGTGGAAGGTCTCCAAAACTGTCAAAATAATAAATGGTTTTACCAAGTTTCTTGTAACACACCCAATGAGTGCCTAATCCTTTACTATTATCCAAATTTACAATACCAGTCTCATTTTTCCACATTTTAACCGGTAATTCATCTTTCATAAATACTCCTCTAAAAAATGGGATTTTCAAACAAGAAGCATATGTAGTCAGTTCTTCATTGGTTAATTTTTTGTTTTTAATTATTAATTGCTCTTTCTTATTTAATACACACGATACGGTCTTAGGTATAATCCTCCTCCCTTTTTTTATCATTGACCATATTGTTGGTTTCTTTTTAGCTTTACCACTGGTAGATCGACGTTTTCTTCTGATATTACCTCCTTGTTTCTTAGCGGGTTTTTACCCACGCCTTCTTCTCTTTCCTCCTCCAAACGTAGTTTTTGCTTTCATTGCTGCTGTTACTGCTAAAGACGCTGCTTTTTCACCAATACTCGCGTCACTAGATTTTACTCTTTGCCAAGCTTTCTCAGCAAGTGCTTTATCCGCTATTGATCTATTTTTAGTATCACCAAATTTGGAATACGCTATATCGTGCAGTTTACAAGCCTGATCGAGCTTATTTATTCCAGGATCTCCTCTAGCAAGACGTTTCTCTAATTTGGTTCCAGGACCACAATATTGATATCCCCCAGGTAAATGTAATTCCACAGGTAACAAATCAATCGCCTTGTTAACTATAGCTCCAACCGGTTTACTCAATAGAGAAAATGCTGTTGATGCTATTCCCCTTCCTCTCTGTAATCTCTCTCGATTATGACTGATGCGTTTAACCCTCGACATGACTATTTATAGCAAAACTTACAATCAGTAGGTGCACCCTATAAATGTTTTACAATGAATGTAATATCAGTTTTGGTTTCTTGTATTATATACTGTTTAAAATCCATTTATTATATAGAAATGGATTTATTAATTAAATGTAGAAATATTAAATAAAAGTAGTAAAAATAGAAATAAGGTGTAATTGAAGATGTTCCAGATGTTTCTCCGCTGGTTTCTCGTTGTCTTCGGTAAAATGAATAAACTTTAAATAGTTGTCATGTTCCCTTAGAAACTTGCCACTTAATCGTTGGTAATTGAATAACACCTCCCAGTCTAGTTTATCTTTAAAATTGTCAATGTAATTCTCAGAGAGATTTTGATATTTACTTATTACTTCCCAGCAGTTATTAAAATTTGATGTCATCTCTACGAGGAAGTCTTCTGAAAACTGTTGTCTTTGTAAAATATGGATCCAGTTAACTCTGTGAAAATAAATTCTTAACATAGTCATTGTAAAGAGGTAGTTTATGGAAAGTTGTTCCCAATCCATATATCTATCAAACCGTTGAACAAAACCATCTGTCAACACTCCTTGGGGAAATCTCGGCTCTTGAGATATTAAACTCCACGCAGTAATATTGGATTCCATCATCCTCTCTGTATCATCTCTCGAATATGACTGGTGCTTTATCCCTTATCATGGGTATTTTAAATTCTTTTTTCTCTTATGTAATCTTCATTGTTTTCTGTTGGTTCATTAATCACATTCACTTTATCCTCCTTTCCTAATGTCTTGACTTTAGAAGGCTCAGACGGTTTATCTCGTTGATTAGGTTTCTCTGGATTGTGTATATTTTTCCAGTCTAAATAATTGTGACTGTCAACATCTGAAGCTGCATCTCTTCCTGAAGCCCGATGGATATAATGGAATAGAGCTGCACCAAACCTTTCCAAATGTTTTTCATATTTCGTAGTCCATTTCTTGTGTACAATATCAAACATTTTCTTATTTACAGCGTCTCCATCCTGCTCGCAATCACCTACATTTGATAATTTTAATTTTTTTACATCATAGCTTGTATCAGTTTCATTCCTTTTGGATATCGTTAACAATTTTAGAGTAGCTAAATTTACTGCTTCACCATCATAAACGGGATAATGTATATCGCTTAACCTTTTACCGGAAAACCCCCAATGATCTTCGTGTACAGTTGGGGTTCTTTTTTTCATGTACTGTACCGTAACCGCATCAGACGACATAAGCGGATCACCAACATTTTGAATTATTTTTCCTTCAAAATTATAGTTGCCGTCAGGTGTTAACGGAAACCCAGCTCTTTTTTCACTATATCCAGATTTTACTCCAAACTCGGAATACCGTCCAAACTTGTCCACACTCATGATGTAACTGAATCGCTATCGTTTAGGTTCTTATTATATATATACGTCTACTGAACAATTATTCCTTGTTTTCGCAGTTCATCAACCAAAGCTACCCATTCGTTTTCTAAACCAGTGTGCCCGGCTTCCATAGCTTCATGTAATAACCTCATTCGATCAACTAACTTATTTATATCGTTGTAATATATTATATTAGTTTTATACAAGTTTTTCAATAATCCCCTTCCAGATGTGGTAGGATCAGTTGTTTTTCTCTTTTTATGCAAAACATTTAATTCAGCAGAAGATAAAGCTCTTCTTTTAATTGGAGCTTTTTTTGATTTCGAGGGGAAAAGACTAGATATAATACTTGTATATTTTATTGACCGATTTCTATGAATAGGTAGGCCTTTGGAATACTTTTTTCTATGTGCATTTGTATACTGTAATATATTTTTAAACAATTGTAAATCCCTTTTAGTGTATTTACCAGGATTATTTTTAAAGATGAGTTCAAACAAACCTTTTGTACCTTTATATTTCTTATCTCCAATAACTATATCATCATTTTCGTTTATATCTAACTTGCTATCTCCAATCATTAATCCTTTATCCTCTATTCTAGCTCCATAGGTATGATAATTTCGATTAGCATGTGCGGCGTGTAACATTTTTAACGTATATGTTCTTCCAAGTGTTCCTTTAAACATAATATCCGTGCCTAATTTGCTTAAGTTGGATGGGTTAATATCCTCTTCTTCTGCTCTTGTATCTTCTACACTTGTATCTTCTGTACTTGTATCTTCTGCAATGTCCTTTTCCTTTAAATCCTCTATATCTCCGCTTTCTTCATACTCGTCGCTTTCTTCAGATGTTTGTAACTGACCACAACTTTCATCATTCTGAAATTCTTCTTCATATTTGGAAATTGGTAGCATTTTGTCTCATTCGAAGCGAATTGAAGGTTTTTCCATATTTTGTGCTAATCGCTTTAAAGGTTCAGTAACAGGTTTGAATGTTGTTTCTAAAAATTGCTCTCTTTCATTTATACCTGATTTTAAAGCTCGGTTCTTTTGTCTAATAGAATCACTAAGTGATTTTATTTCCTTTAATAGCTTTTCCTGGTTAACCATCTTCACACCTTGACGACTTGTACAGTAATACCGCTAATCAGTGTATTAAAACAAATTTATCAAAACCTATTCTATAACGACCATCTTTTATAGCTTGATCTTTCATAATAACCAAAAATCCATACTTATCCGCCCATGCTTTTCCGCAAAGCTCTTTAAACTTTTCAAATGGCATATCCGCATTCACATGATCGTTATATATATGTTTTAGGTTAGTATCATCTTGTTTGAATACAATTAGAATATTTGCATTATCTCTGATAAGTTGTTTCGGGATTTTGCTATAAGTTTGTCCTATATATATGCTGTCGATGTTATTATGTCTTCCCATGGCAAAGTAGTTTCTAATAGTATCCAGATTTTCACAAGATACATCGTCAAATATAAATACAGAATACGGTTTCGCTTCGTTTGGTTGCATAATGCTATCACTAGCGTTAAATTTGTAAAAATTAACATCAGACACATCAGATAGGATTTTATCCAGCAATTGATACTTTGGTTGATGTAGAGACTTTGAAAAAATATATAGGTTATTAAACCTTAATCCCTGCGGATTAGTGATCAAATTAAAGACAACATTGGTCTTTCCGCAGTTTGAGGGGCCACTTACTATACATCGAACAGTGTTTGAAAGTAAACTACCGTGTTTACCATTGTTGATTTTAACGTTATCCACAGTTAAATCATCTATGTTATTAATATTGAATCGATCTTTATGGTGAATAATCTCCATCCTGCTCAAAGGTTAACGATGAAATGAGTTGCTTGCATTACACCAAGTCCTTTATAGGTATCCATGAATCCTCAGTTTTGTTAAACCCTAACCACCGCACTTTAACTGCGTCCTTTTTTCTTTGCAACACTTTTTCAACAAGATATACATCACCTACTGTAGACTTTAACATTTCATGTCCATAAAATGCACCTTGCAACAAATCTCCTTTGTTATCTTTTAAGATATACGTTTCAGGTACAGTCGGTTGCACTTTATACACTGTAAAAACTTCATTCGTCCAATTGGGAAGGTATTTCTTGGTAAACACTCCCTTATATTTACTAATCCGTACTTTATCACTTACATTAAATTTTCTTGGCTGCATTTTTTCTACTTTAGGCTTTGTATTTTTCTTTATGCGTTTTAATACATCTTTTGCATTTCTTCTATTTACTTTGTTAGGTTTCATACCAATAGTTCTATGAAACCTGTTGTTATAATCATTTATTAATTGTGGTAAAACATCATACCATACGTAAGAACCTCTTTTTGAAAATTGTTTATACAGTGCTCCTTTTAAGGTTCTATTGAATCTTTCTACAATAGCTGCTTTTTTCTCTGAATTTGTAGAATAATGATTTATTTTATATTTATTCATTAACTGTGCAAAGTTTGTATTAAAGTATTCTGTTCCATCATCAGTTTGTAAATGTTTAATTTTGTTTTTATCTCTTTTTATGGCTATTTCCATGGCTTCTGTTACGCTTTTACCAGTCTTGTCCTTTAGAGGCAAAGCGTCTGCAACTTTTGTAAAACAATTAATAATTGTGAGTATATATTTAAATCCTTTGTTTATTCTGCTATGCGGTCGCATTTCAATTAAATCCGCTTGATATAGATAATTTATCCCTTTTATAACAGTATTTCTTCTTGGAAACTTTATTCTTGCAGGTATGTGTAGTTCATCAATAATCTTCTCCTTGAGGTCTGACATGATGGTTTCACGAAGACAGCTGATAAGGTATTAAATATTCTTTTGTATAAATCTGCTTATATAGGTCAAGGTCATTCTAAATTAATGTATAAAAGGGGGAACACAGCAAAATACTGCTGTGTTCCCCCTTTTATACGGAAAGGAAAAGGAAAAGGGATGTAGGACGATGAAAGGGTTACTCGTCAATAGGGTTGAGGGAATAGTGGCCGAATGGTAGAGTGTGGATGTTGTCTGCAAGGATGTGTCGTTTATCATCATTTGAAGAGAGAGCTTTTTTTACTTCCGTCACGCTGTACAGCTGATGGTTGAAACTTCTGATTGTGTTGAATTTTGCTGTTATATCTTGATCTTCAAATAAACATTTCTTATAGTGATTAAAATGCACATTCTTCTTTAAATACAAACTTTTTACCCCTTTAGCTTTCTTAATGACTTGGTTTTCATTTAGTTGTAAAGAATATAATTTTGACATTAGTGCAACAATTTCTTGAAGTATAACACCATTGGCTTCATCTTTAAATTTGCCAAGCACTTTTTTGTTTCTGTCATTGTCGTAGTTTGGATGATCTTTTGGATAGTCGGAAAAGTCAAAATCGTTTTTGTAATCAAATGTCCGAAGGTCTTCATACATATCGTTAGTAATTATCCAATATATAAAAGCGTCTGTATCCATGTAGGAGATGCCGATGTTTTCTCGTCCATAAAAGGTGACCATCTTTTTATAATGAAAATCGTACATATGAGTCTTGGAGATATCCAGGATTGACATACCTATATACAAAGGACGATCCATCTTCACACTTGTTTTCTTCATAGATACAGCTACAATATTTTCGTTAATAATTATAGATGTTCCAAAATTTAGCTGTTGTACAAGTTTCTGTTGTTTGTTCGGATCTGTAACAAGTTTAACATTTTTATGTCTTCTTTTATTTTCCAATGTTTTACCAAATATTGCATTGTTCATCAATTTAAAAAAGTCTTTTTGAAAGGCTGATGTAGCGGCTGCTCTTCTGGTAGTATTCGAGTCTATGTACGGTTTCAACCAGCACGATTGGGAAAATTCCACAGCTCTATTAATTTTAGTAAGACGTAAACCTAATTCGATAGCTTGTTGAACAACCCAATAGTGAGCTACGTATCGTTGTTTATTGTTAAGGGTCATCATTAATTTGGGGTGTTTTCCAGTTGGTTAAATTTCTGTTCTTGCAAGGAGTGGAAGGTCATAATGAAGATCGTGTAAATGTTCTGGATATTCAAAGTCGCAAACCAAAATATATCCGGTATCTCCATGTTTTGGAGTTTGTGATATATCGCCAATACAGTCGGGATCAACCCATTTAAAGTTGTCAAATAGAAGTGGGTTCGACATGGCCCATCCATACAGATTATTTGCGCCGAAATATCCCAAGTACGTTGAAGGTTTCTCTTGATCATGGTCAGGTAGATATTTGTTGTTGGCTTTAACATGTCTCGTTACGCTTTGAGTTAATCCACCTCTAACACCTGACTTAACCATTAAAACCATATCTATATCTGTTAACAGCTGTATTTTGCATTTTGTTTCTTTCAACATTGCTTGCCAAGCTAGTCCTGGAGATGTATACGAATGTAGAGGGTCCAAACCGTATGCTGCTAAACACGTTCTTCGGAATTCTTCCATAACATCACAGAGAAGAGTTACGTCGAGTTTTACATAAACGTCTGAATACTCTCCTAAAGTCTTCATATTTAACTCATTCCATACTCGACATGCGTGTTGATAGTCTTCAAGTGAAATTTCCGAATCATTAAGTTTGTTGTTAAATTGTTCTGGTGGAGGAAGTGTTGTTTCATTAAATCTATGAAGTCCATCGATGTAATCGTAGGGGAAGACTCCTTTTCGAAGAACCAGATCCATTTTACTACTGGCTACAATTTTGCTTGTTTCTATCAGATCTTCTCTTTTTAAATTATCAGTTAATTTCATTAGGCTAGAAGGCATAAATCGAAACGAATCAATAAATCTAAGTTTTATTTTACCAACCTTTTTAGAGAAACTTATAAATTTTTCCATTGTTGTTGCCAAAACATCTATTGCTCCATCATCTCTTCCTAACTCCGGGATGATGAAATGAGAGTCATATCCACTAAGGTTATGTAGAACAACGGGTATAAAAGATGGTACTTTGTAATTTAAGTTGCAAGCGTTACAGGCTGCACCTCTGTAGGCTCCTGTAAGATGGTCGTAATCACGCACTTTAACGTTATCTGGTGTAAATAGGTTATTACACAGATAACATGCTGTTGCCAAATTGTGATGTTGAAGTTGGTGTTCATCCATAGGCTGCATCGGTATTTTAATTTTGTAGATTTCTTCCACCTTGGAGGCAATGTAATACAACTCATCTACAAAGTGTTTCGCTGCTTGTTCACCACGATAAAACTTCGGAGCAGATGATAGTCCAAATTCTTGAAGACAGCGTGGATTTTGTTAGTATACAATAACTGTTTGGTGCATGTTTTTTATATTTGCTTCTTTTTGTGATATCCTCTTCTTGTTGTTCAATTGGAAGTAAATATGCTTCGAAATCCGCGTACACAACAAATGGAACAGGGTATTGTTGATTTACTTTGTCAAATTTTATCTGCGCTCTGCTGGGATGTGGCAATTTAATTCTTACCTCATAGTTTCCACTACATAACCTTTGATGTTCTACTAGCCATTCTGAACCTCCTCTTCTTAATTCTTTGTTTACATGACAAAAACATCTTTTACAAATTGTTTTCTTTTCTTCATGTTTAGATAATTGTTTAGAAACAAGAGCTTCAAACTTTTTAATGTAGACATAGTGGGATATGTCCCCTTTAGTGATCAATAGCAAATCCGTATGATCTCTGCGCTCATTTGATGTTATACGCAAGGGGTACACATTGTTTGATGAATCCAATCCAAATAGGTTGACAGAAGCTGAAGGATTTTTTTTTTCAAATTTTGAAATGTCTGTTATAGCAACAGGGTAAGTCATCCCTTGAAAATTATATCTATGTTGTACTTCTTCATATTTGTGGCTTGGTCTTATCGGATTGTCTGTTACATATTTGACCAATATGGCATATTTAAAACATTCAGTATCTTGATTTTGTACGTTGACGCAGGATAAGGTATTTCTAATTTTTGTTGGTAGAGGGATGTAGCTACTTCCTCGAATTCCATAGCCGTGTTTGTGTACTCTTAAGTCTAGCCCTGTGATGCTTAACAAACTCCATCCAGAGCCTCTTCCTTCATGTTCTTGTATTTTTGTCATTAGCTCTTCAAAACATTCAGATACGATTGAATCAATATCTGACGAAAACATAATAGTTCGGTTTTTTTGTTAAAAACCCTCTCGGTGAAGTTTCATTTTGAATGTTTGTAAATAAAGCATCCATTAATAGTTCAAATTTGATAAAATTTAATCTTTTTAATTCATTTTGCAAAGTGTTGCTTACCAATCCTTTTGCGTTATTTAAAAATTCTTCGAGTTGTAATTTTGCATTGTCAATTTTGAAGTGGGTTACTACATTACCCGGAAATGCTCGGGCATGTAGTTCTACATTTACTGATGGTCCAGGCGCATAATGAATGACACTTGGTCTTGAAACTTCATTTTCTTCTTTTTCTTCATTTGCTTCTTTTTCTTCGTTGTGTTCTTCTTCATTTCTTCCTTCTTCATTTTGTTCTTCTTGATGTTTTGCTAATTGTTGGTCGATTGAATCTAATTCTTCTTCATTTGGTTCTTCTTCTTCTGTATTTGTATTGGTGTTATGTTTCAATTCTTTATGAATGGTTAAAAGCCATTCATCTCTGAAAGAAGCTTTACAAATATTGCAGCGATTCATAATGTAGGTGTGCTCTCCACAAGGGTCAACGCAATAATAAAAAACACTGCAAATGCACCTCTATTTATACCTTAGAAGAAGTGGTGGGGGTAAGTATTAGGTTAGGTTTACTATATTTTACATTTTCTGTTTACTATTGTAGTTGGAGGCTACAAAATTTTTGTATTTAGTTCAAGGTCATTGAACATATTTGCCAAAACGGGGAATAGAGCAGTAAATGATTTCATTTTAAACCATAAATTGATCTATTCCCCGCTCTGTATTTAACAAGGACAATTTTATTCAACAGGAACATTTGATAGATTTTTAAACTTGGATGTGAAGTCGGATTGTACACATTGCATCTCGATCAACTAAAAATTTCATAAAATAATAGGGATCTTCAGTTGTAGATTCATCTTTAACATATTCAATAGTCAACATTGCCGAACGAAGATCTTGTGGAATTACGTCGACTTTTATGAGTCGCCTTTCGAGTTCAAACCGTTTTGTTATTGATGTAAGTTTTATCGCATCATCAATATCGATAAGGGGAAAGCTGTAACAAACGGAGTTTCCTGGAGGGTTCATCATGCCGTTATGATAAATATACACTGTTGCATCGTCATTAAATGGACGTTCCCCCACCATTAAATGTATAAGTTACCCCCACTTTTTCAGTCATGTAAATGGTTCAAGGTCATACAACAATATTACCAAAACGGGGAATAGAGCAGTAAGTGATTCTCATTATAACCACAAACTGATCTATTCCCTGCTTTGTATTTAAAGTAAACTATTTGAAGACAACAAAAACTTATTCAGATTCTTCCAATGATGATGATGATGATGATGAGCTCATATCACTAAATAAGCGACGACAAACACCAAGGTTCCCTGTGACTGGATCTAGAACTACGTCATCAATATTAATACTGCTTGGAGGGGTTCCACTATCAACAAGGTCCATTTCCTCCAAACAAAGCAACTGATGATGAAATTCTGGTTCATTATCATCGTCGTTGTCGTCGTCAGTCAACAGCTCCATCTTTCCAAGATATGGTTCACTGCTAGCAAACTCACTCAGTAGTTCAAGATCACTAAACAGTTCATCTTCCATCTCTGAATCGTCTTCGTCTTCATCTTAGTTTATATTAACTGGAATATTTTGAATTATTCCCAGTATAGTCTTCTTAGAAGGGAAAATGTTATCTCTGGGCGACATGATTCCAAGTAGAAGACTGATTTTACAACTAATACAAAACCACCTTTTATACCCCGATTCCGGTAATGGTGGGGGTAAGTGTTGAAAGTACAAGTGGTAGGGAAGAGGTATTATTGTAACACAAATGATTAAGTCCTATAAGTGGGTCAAGGTTACCTTAACCTATTACCAGAACGGGGAATAGAGCAGTAAGTGATTCTCACTTTGACCACAAACTGATCTATTCCCCGTTCTGTCTTCTGCTGTTCAGTATTTCCAAAGACTCTTAGTTAGTTGAAGAAAATTGGTCAATTTCAATTGCTAGCAATTCTTCAGACAGTTGAAATGATGTATTTTGTGATAACATTTCCAACATATCAATATATTTTATGGCGTGTTTTATAGTAGAAAGTTTTGAAGCGTTTGGTTCAAGAAAAGGTAATTTTGTTCGTAATAAATTATAGGCTTCATTCAATATTGCAATCCTTTTTCTCTCTCTAGCACACCTTCTTTTCTCTATATCATTCTCCTCCTTTCCTTTAACATCTAAGTTAGACGATCCTCCTGGGCTATCCATAGCTGAACAATAACTATACTCCGAAGCCGACTGCCTTATATATGTTTACCCCCACCTTTTTACAATGAATATAGCTGGTTCAATGTCTTGTTCGGGAAAAAGTCGCTAACCTAACGTGTAGTGTAATAAAGACACAAAACAAACCCCTCTTGTAATAATCGGTAAATTTATCTCTTCAAAGGAATTGGTTCCACATCTATTTTTACCTCTTCAGTTTTACGAATACCCAATCCTTTGACCTTAACATCATGATACTCCATAAGCAGTTGGTATATACGCTGGGTAAAGATATCCGCTTTAGTAGTAGAGTTAATATAGTGGAGATATACCATGGTAGATGCTCTATTGATGCAGTTCACAACCAAAGTGATTATTGACTCTGCAACATCGCGCTTTAATACCCATCATGTAAGTGGGTCAAGGCCGTCTGATTATATTACCAAAACAGGGAATAGAGCAGTAAGTGATTCTCACTATAACCACAAACTGATCTATTCCCCACCTGTGATCACCCCTTCTACCACATCTTCTAACTGGGTCAAGGTCATTTCTGATCAAAATGGGGGGGGGGGTGTGAGATTTGACAGAATCTCACACCCCGGAAACCTAAAGGGAAGTAGATATAATTTACAGTAAAGTCTGGCTAAAGTTCAAGTCACAATGAAGAGTTATTATTTTACAAATATAAAGTCACACAAATATGTAAATTGTACGAATCTAAAATAAAGGCGTCGGTGAGGAGCCTTAGGACCCCTCTCACCGAGGTCTAGCGAAAACCGGGGAAATGCGAAACCCCATCCGGTATGCAAAGAAGGTGCAGTGATCGGTTTGCGGGCCGTAAACACTGCAAAGCAAGAGCCGGTTTGCTGGCCGTACTCTTAAAAGCTAAGGAGAGCCGGTTTTCTTGCCGTACTCACAATGAAAGGAGGTGGAGTTAAAGGGTATCTTACATATTTGTATGATGAATAATTAATTTCAATTAACAAGAGTTATAAATGTAAATTGTACTAATCTAAAATAAAGGAGTCAGTGAGGAGCCTTATGACCCCTCTCACTGAGGTCTAGCGAAAACCGGGGAAATGCGAAACCTTATCCGGTATGCAAAGAAGGTGCAGTGATCGGTTTGCGGGCCGTAAACACTGCAAAGCAAGAGCCGGTTTGCTGGCCGTACTCTTAAAAGCTAAGGAGAGCCGGTTTTCTTGCCATACTCGCAAGGAAAGGAGATGGAGTTGAAGGGTGTCATTAATATGTGTGTGTGTGTGTAAGATGTTAATAAATTAAAAAAATTTATAAATAACCTAGCCAAACTTTAAAGTAATTTAAAGAAAGGAGTTAGTACTATCTACAATACAAAATAAGCAAACAAGCAACCAAAGTTCAACCAAACATACAACATGCAACATGCAAAAGTATAAGGGATTAATAAAAAGTGTGCGCATACTTAGTATTAACCCCTTATTTCTCCAGTTTTTCTTATAAAAAGAACAACTAGACAGTTGCACTGAACAGTGGAGATGGTACCATGTTAACACTCCACTGTACAGCAAGCAACTGATGTCAGTTACTGCATGGTTCGCTTATATAGGAGACGCGAAATTACCTCGGCTGAGTTTGATGAGGTTTTAATTTCGCTTTTATCAGCATACTACAATACAGTTAAGAAAAGCAAAGACATGCGGAAGATTTTAAATACAAAAGCTGAACTACTAAAGCAGCAAACCTAGCATGCAAGAAAATAAAGACAAGGAAGAAACTAACTACTATAGCCAGACTAATAAAGCAGCAATATAACATGCAGGAAAAGACAGAGTGAAAGAGAAGGAAAAGAGAGAAAGAGAACCCAGGTAGCGAGATCTTACGAGGGGGGCGCCCTCCCCTCGCATTACCCCGCTACTGCAACTGTCCTCGCACTTAAATACGCAGGTCACTTGCATGGGAGCAGTCTCGACTTAGATCGACGACTGCTAAGGAACTGTCCGAAGCACTCGCTTATATGCCCGCGGGAGGGCGCGGGTAATTTTCCCGACACAGGGTAATTTGGTTGGGTATTTTGTTGTGTAATGCAGCTCTAGACATAAAAACAAAATTCTGCTGATTTAGTGGGGTTTTTAATTTCGCGTGTAAAAGCTGGCGCGGGGCGTTCCCTTGACAGCTTGATTTAATGGGTTGCGCACCGGTTGCATTCTACTAGGTAATTAACTCTCGCACTCGTTTTGTTTTGCTGAACGCTAGTACAGGTTGGGATTCTTTATTCGTATTTAATTTAGGTACCTTTTGTTGTAACTAAAATAATAATGTTGTGTAGCTAGTTGAGGTATTTTGCATTTACGTATCCGTATTATTACTTTAGTGTGAGCTACCCCCATTATATATCATTGTGAGATACGAACAAGACGTCGGACGTCGGCGAAGTATTAATACGTAATGTGTGAAGAGGCCTATACCAAGTTTCGTCAGTATACGTTCATAAATAAGCGAGATATTACATTTTACTTTTCCTCCATAAGAATAACATTAGACAACGTACTGTGTTTAGCACTTTCAATATCTCGGAAACCAATTGACGTAGAGAAATTATCAAAATACCAAATTGTGTGTTCTTTTAAACTGAATCCAATGGAAAAAACTACAATTTGACTATTTCCAAATTTATATGTAAAAAATGAAGAGTTTTGCAAACAACAAGATTAGTTTTGTGAGACGTTAAAAGTATAAACTGTAAATACCCCCGTTGCAGCAAACCTGCACACTCAAAACCAAGTTTGCTGCATCAAGGACCACAAAGCAAAACATACATTACACTCAGTTTAATGTCGTGTTGTTATGTAATACTTTGAAAAATTAAACTTCTTAAAAACACCATGCAAGCTAATTAGAGCCCCCATCCGGTATTACTAACTAAAAGCTATAAACAAATTTAATCATCAACTTATTTGAAGAACGTGTACGGAAAATGATCTATAGTAATGTATGTGTCTAAAAATTATTAGGTTTTACATACAAAATGTGTAAACATTTCTCATAGTAACAATAATCACAGTAACATAGCTTACAATATGCCGCGGTGTATCTAACTACGCCAGTAAAACTGACTCGGCTCAAGTGTACTCAATTAAATAATGTAAGTTCTGCTAAACAATGAGTGTATCCTTATAATTGTCAATTAGATCACTAAAACGTTATTTGTTTTTCAGTCTGTAAGCGGAAAGTTGGTAAAAATAATTTTTAAATTTATCTCGCTTTTACGCAATTGTATAACTTTTATTCAGTATCTTGTTATGCTTGTGTGATCAAGTGTACTCAATTAAATAATGTAAGGGCTGCTAAACAATGAAAGTATCCTTATAATTGTCAATTAGATCACTGAAACGTTATTTGTTTTTCAGTCTGTAAGCGGAAAGTTGGTAAAAATAATTTTTAAATTTATCTTGCTTTGACGCAATTGTATAACTTTTATTCAGTATCTTGTTATGCTTGTGTGATCAAGTGTACTCAATTAAATAATGTAAGGGCTGCTAAACAATGAAAGTATCCTTATAATTGTCAATTAGATCACTGAAACGTTATTTGTTTTTCAGTCTGTAAGCGGAAAGTTGGTAAAAATAAGTTTTAAATTTATCTCGCTTTGACGCAATTGTATCACTTTTATTCAGTATCTTGTTATGCTTGTGTGAACATAGTTATTATAATTTTATGCTGATTTCTCCTCAAGGTTAGTGAAATGATATTTCCAGAATATAAATAAATATTTTAATTGCTCCCAGAATATTGTAGAAAGACGTTGTGGTAAAGTGATTTACGGTCGATAGCTCTCCACGTTTCAATTATCTTTTAACGAGTTGTATGGAAATAACCTCTCCAAAGTTAACAGCATCAACAATGGGTTTAATTCAAGTAGTAAGCACCCAGAACCACCGGGATGACTTCTCCTCTGGTGGCCCGAAGTTATGGTTTAACATATACCAAATGGATACTCAACTTACGCGGATTGATCAGACGAACAAGTAGTTGTTTGTACGCAAGAAGCAGCACATGAATACATGCACTGGTTTAGATCATAGTAGCTGTTATAATTATACAGCGTTGAGCAAACATTATTGAAGTTTTCAGTTACGAAGCTGAGGTCTGAGGATGTGAGTGGTGTACAGTGCCCTGCAGAGAAGTCCGTTGGAGGCGGAGCCTGCAGTCGGCGTGACCTTGAATAAACCAATACGCATCACGCGTAGTTGACAAGCTGTTTCCCCGCTCTTACAGCGCTTGACGCCGAATCATTGTACTAGTTACATTAAATCAAGGCGCTCGGGTAAAACATGTAAAACTGCAATAAATCTTGTAACACTGTGTTAAAGAAAAATAAATTACGAACATTTTTAAAAAAGGTGTAGGGCGATAGCTTTTTTCCTTTTATATTAAAAACTAATTTGATTAGATTCTTTGATTGTAAGGCTAGCAAATGGAGTTCTTGGATGTTATTTTGATTTTGTTTGATGTACTAAACGTCTGAACCTTAAAATATCTACAAATCTAGTAAAGTTCTAGTAAAGTAAAGTTCAAATAAACAGCGATATAAAAGTACTATTTCTCGTTATAATCCAAATTTAAACCATTGAGGCAATTACTTTCCCTATAAATCTCTGAACAATGAATAAAAGTAGGGCGAAGGGGTATTGTACTTATATCCGGCACTCGGTTTCCAAGAAATCTACCGATCGTCACGGGAATAAGTCAGATGACAGTTCATGTTTTGGACGTCGATTTTAATTTGCATTTGTACAAACTGTGTTACAATAGTCATATAATGCTTTAAGATCAGTTCTACGTTTTAGTTAATATTGAGTGTTATATGGTAGTTGTGTTATATGGTAGTTTAAAGTATACCGAGGTAACGTTGTGGTGCAGGTAGGTCGAGTGGGTATCATACACGCTAGCGCTATATCATTATACTTTCAGCTCTTGCAGGATTAACATCTACCTATAGAGTTTGTGTTATTCTAAAGATGTCACAGTTTTACAGAAATATGATGAAGGTATCCTTCAACAGTCCGTCTCCCACCACCTTCTACTTCTCCGACTGTGAAGATAGAAGGTCTACGCTGTTAGTGGATTTTGAGCGATTTCGCCGTAGAATACTCCAGGCTGAAACATTCTTAGCAAGTTGTCTGCTACGCAAGATGCATCATATGAGTACATGCAATAAATTAGATCACAGTGACTGTTATGATTGCGTACAAACAGTGTCGAGCAAGAATTGTTAATGTTTTCAGTTACAGAGCTCCGATCCTCACAGAGTTAGAGCTAGACCCTAACTAATGCATGTCCCGTAGTTATTGTGCGATGTGAAAACTTGTTGGGGGGAAACTGGTGTGGTGGGGGGTAAAGGCGAGTGTCTATCCTACATGCTTGTATCACTTCAGTATACCTGCGGCTCTTGCATAGTTCACATGGATTCGCCAATACAAGGCACTACTGTTTCTTCCACATGTTCTTCTTTTAATATTGAGCAAGCTGACAATATAAATGATGAAGTTTCTAGCACAATATCTTCTGATGCATAAGCAATAATGTCATCCCTAATAGGGTTTGACTAATGATGGTGGATGTAGTAGCAACCATCTGCCTCGCACCAGCTGCCACCTGCCGCCTGCCGTCCGCCCCACAATTCGTTTTATACAAAAACGTTAGCTAGCGAATAGTCAGTACACCTCCAGCTCTTGACCAGTGTACATCGAGCTCTCTGTTGAAATGTCCATCAAAATTAGGTGTATTCATTATGACTCCATTCATCTGGCGACTTTCCAAGACCTCGAGGTTTTTAGTGAAGAGTTAAAACTTATCATAACATCTTGTTACGATTTATCTTTGGAACTTTACGCAACAAAAAACAACATGGACTCTGCGCAGGGATCGAAGTATCTACCTTCTTTCATCAGGAAAAAACACGATGATCGCGACTCGTCGGCATCATCAACTTCGATTTTAACCAACATCGGCGGAAGCTTCGTATTGTAATTAAGAACAAACATTGTTAATAAAATAAAGTTATTTTTGTAATAGTACTACCTCGCACTCGTATCATTCGATTGTTTCATTCGATTGTTTTCATTCGATATTTTTATCGATTAACTATCGAATCAAAATCGGATTTTACGCGTGCGAGGTAGTACTTTTTTAAAACACCCTCCCCGTGACCTTGAACTTTCCCTCATTACGTCACAAAACCGCCTACGTCACTGGCTCAGCCTCAGATGACGTATTTAATGACTCAGCGCTTCCGGTCACGTGACCGGAAGCCATAAATCAAGTGAGCCAAAACCTACAATCCCCCACTACTATTTTGCATACAGACATTTTGCTTGTATTTGAGTACTAGGATAAAAATCATAATGTCGTTTAGAATATAGTTAGTTGCATATGACGCGGAGTATCTTGACCTGTGGCTTACTCCACTGCCGGAGTGACTGAGATAACCAGCTGGGTCACCTTGAGCTGCAGTTAAAGGTGGTCCCACACTACTCGCGAACACGCCTGAACATTCTACCGAACGTTCACTGAACGTTCGCCCTGATGAAGCTCCCACACTTCTCGCGAACACCCACCGAACATTCGGGGGAATGTTCGGGCGAACATTCCCTCGAACATAAATAAATTCCAATCAGCTGTTGGCGCATTGTCCGTCGTGTCTAACGAGCATTGTCGTGAAAAAATGGACGACTCTACAGATAATGTCATTGTTGTTGCATCTACAGTCGTATTTTTTTCTGCAATTGCAGATACACGCCTGTTTGATTTTGTTAATCAGCTGATTATAAACAATTGTTGTAAATCAGCTGTAATAAATGCTAGTTTGGGCGTTGACGTGGCGATCGTCCATTGTTGACCACTCTGCCTTCAGTGTGCACAAGGAAACGCTTTGTATTTGACTTGTTTATAATTAATTCATGATAATCATGTGACAAAATGTTTTCATTTGTCGGCAATTAATTAACATCGAGTAAATATGTCTTCTCCTGATGTAAGAAATTATAAAAGGTGTAAAATTTAGTCGTGTAGAAGAAACCAACAAAAATATGAGAAGCCTATTTTTTACAAAGTAAAAAATCAAATATGAATATATCAAGTACTAGCTGAAACCAGTATTTCACGCAGCTGATTAAAATCCTACTTACTGTAAACATCTGTTTAAGTACTCACCTGATTCATTCAACCTATTGCCCATAAGAGTAACATTGTAACTTTAAGGGTGACTGGGGCGAAGCCCTAAGGGATTGCTAAGATGGGACGTTGAATCGGAACAGACAAGTCGACAGACAGTCACCACCTTTCTTTTATTCATGTATAAGATAGTATAATTCATTATAAAAAAAGGTTAACAAACATTGGACATTATTTTATTAATCGGCATAAACATGTATATATTAAGTTTATTAAAAGTCAAGAGTAGTGGGGAAAGGGGACTTTTGGCTCATTTGATTGACAGCTTACGGTCACGTGACCGGAAGCGCTGCGTCATGAAAGACGTCATCTGAGGCTGAGCCAGTGACGTAGGCGGTTTTGTGACGTAATGAGGGAAAGGTTAAAGTTCAAGGTCACGGGGAGGTAATTTTAAAAAAGTACTACCTCGCACGCGTAAAATCCGATTGTGATTCGATAGTTAATCGATAAGAAATATCGAATGAAGCAATTGAATGATACGAGTGCGAGGTAGTACTATTACAAATATTACTTTATTTTATTTACAATAATTCATGTTTACAATAGTTCCCCGTTGTTCGTTGTCATAGATGTTGTTGATCCGGACGAGTTGCGGCCATCACTTCGCTTTCTGATGAAAGACGGTAGATACTTCGATTCCTGCGCAGAGTCCATGTTGTTTTTTGATGCGTAAAGTTCCAAAGATAAATCGTAACCGGATGCAATGAGAAGTCTTAACTCTTGATTAAAAACCTCGAGGTCTTGGAAAGTCGCCAGATGAATAGAGTCATAATGAATACACCTAATTTTGATGGACATTTCAACAGAGAGCTCGATGTACACTGGTCAAGAGTTGGAGGTGTACTGACTATTCGCTAGCTAGCGTTTTGGTATCAAACAAAATGGTGGGGGTAAAAGTGTGGTGGGGTGGACGGCATATGGCGGACGGCAGATGGCAGGCGGCAGGTGGCAGCTGGTGCGAGGCAGATGGCTGCTACTACATTTGTTAATCTTCATTTTGTAGCAGTTGAACAAATCGTTTTGGAAGAAATACTTGAAACTTCGGCTCATCTCCTGGAGTGAAAGGTCCTTCGCTCAATGGAACTAGAATTGCTTCTCCATGTGTGGTTTCCACTTTCTTGATGTTATGAATAATGTAGTGTTTTGTTCTTTTAGTTCTGAAGACTTTTTAGATAGCAGAAGGTCGGATTTTGAATGAGTGTTGAATTGATCAACCAGTGTTTGTAGAAACTGTTGTGATGCCATCTTCGTCAGTGGTGGTTGTGGTGTCTTCTGTGATGTTGCTTCTTCGGAGTCTCGAATAATACTCGTGCTGGAGCGGTGCTGTCTCCTCGTATTTATAGGCCCCGCTACCCCACCACATTTCTGTTCTCCGCTACCCCCACCACATTCCTGCGTTTGTTTCAAGTAAGCAGCCAAACGATATGCGTTGTACAATGCACAGTTTGTTTGGCCGTGTTTAAGATCTTTTGCAGCGACACAAATATTAACAAGATTAATGTTAAAGTCCTTACTGATAGTTATATCGAAAACATCACCGTGCGTGTACTTTTGTATCCAGTTCTTTTTTTCTAATCCTCTTGTGTATATATGTGAATATTGTTTGCAAAAGTTAAACATAATACTGTGCAGATTACTGTAGCTTATAAATCCTTCATACCAATGTATGTGATGAAAGTAGTTTGTTATCCACTTGTTTGTACTTTTTGCTTTGGTGTTAAGTTTGTTAAAAGAAAAAGGAGCTTTAAACGTGAATGGGTAGGCTACAAATGTAAGCAAGTCTAAAATTACTAATTCCTTGATAATAAACCTATCATCATTATTTCGAAATGCTTGAAATTCTATTACACAAGGCTTTACACTCACTTCTTCATCCCCTCCGCTCATCATGGCACCTAGCGATCAACTAAACTGTTTTCCACACCACGGTAGGTTAAATACCAGGCCGTACAGTTGCAGGCGCGTTGGTGTATATTTAACGTGGGCACCGTCCCCAATAGGCCTACCCCACGTGTGTTCTTCTTTACTAAGTCAAACTTTAGTCTTTTTTAACTTCTTCTTCTTGTGTTTCGTTTTCTTCTTCTTCTTATTTCTCCGTTTCTTCTTCCTGTGTTGTTTCTTCTGTAGCTTCTGTAGCGATTTCTACAAGTGGTTCAAAATCCTTTAACTTTCTCCACATGCAAACTTCATGAGGTATTCTATTAAAAATAGATGTATCCACAGGTCCGTACACGATGGTGCTATCAGGTTGTTTTTCCAAAGTATCGACCAAATATTCTTTAATAATAGCGCTTGCAAATACCAACTGTCTCATGTACCTTGTAATAGGTTATGTTGCGTAGTTTAAAACGTAGAATTCTTCACGTGACAGTAGAATCTTATTTTCATGTTGAGTCAAGTCTCTAATTCGCACTTGTAGTTGTCCGCGATGTTTAACAATATCGATTTCATTGTCACAATCCAAAAGTCGAATATGTGTTTTCCTTCCACACAAACTGTTAGTTAAATAACATTCTATTAAATGTACATGTTTCAAAAATGACTCCCAAGCATTTTGCGAAAATAAAACCTTTTTTGTTCCATGGTGTAGTATTACTGTAGGGGAATAATCCAATGACTTCATCAATCCAACTGATACACTTTCACTGATGCATGCTGAGATGGGGTAAAAGATTCGCAAAAAAACATCAGTTAAAATGTGAGGAGGAATATTTTCTTCAACTTTCTTCTTCCTCTTTGGTACTACCTTTGATGGGTCTGCATTACTTTCCTCCTCTCTATCCCTTTTACCAAACTTTAAAAATGCAGTTATTTCCTTGATGATTTCTGCTTCACTAGTATTATCACGTTCCAATAACGGTGCTACCTCTGCATCACCTTGTACAACAGATGGAGAACTCATTTTGTAGAAGATGTTACCCATGCTACGATAGACGATCAACTGAAGACCTACATTGGTGCTCCGCTATTTATAGGTTAGCGACAGTGGCGGTACCGGTGGTGGTACAACGTTTTACAATACTGTCTTTACAATACCGGTCAACGGTGTGTATGTAACAATTTTATCGTGCAAAATTAAACAATACGCAGATGTATTTGCAGGTACGTTTTCTTGAAATTCCATTTCTATTTTTATATCAACACTAGACGATTTTACAGATTCATTTTGTTTGGAACAATCAATTACAACAATCGGAGCTTTCGATTCAAACTGTACGGGAGATAGTAGAGGTGTATTTGTTTTGCCGTAATATGAATTTTGGAACCTAGCGTACATATCGTATAAAACACTGTACCTTTTTTATCAAAAGAAATATTAAAATTGTCGTAGGGAAAGAATTGTGAATTCAGGAACACTTTACAGTTAGTTAATTTACAATGGTCAAATTCACCAGCATTTTCAGTTATTATACTTTTCTTCTTCGTTTGTAATCCAAATATTACATATCTCGCTTTTTCCAAATGAGTAGAAGTTTTTACAGTCCATGTGTGCCGTTGCGTTGTAGGTAAAACGGGGTATTCATGAAACTCCCAGCTTCTGAATGGCATTACAATGTCTCGATCTGATTTTAACTTTCTTAATAATGTAATCCTGTGTTCATCATTTAGTCGTACATGTGGTACTCTCCAAACAATCTTGTCTAATGTTAATTTCCAGTCTAAATTGGCATCAGTTGTTCCAACAGCTGCTTTAATAATATCCTTATCGGTTGATGATCTTAATAAAACTAGTTATTGTTTTACATTTATTATTATTCTTCTGTAGTCTTCAGCAAATCCTAGGAGTAATCTTAAAGGTACGTAGAAATCAAAGTTTCCCGAAGAGTCAGGAGCGATTGTACTTTTGTCTGGTGCAACCCATCCTGCAACAGCTAACAGATTCTTCTCATTTGGTGTTAAAGACGCTAATCCTTTCAATGTACTGGAAATTCCAACCTTTTTTGTTGAATCGACTGTAACTGCTGAAATTTCATATCTAATCTCGTCAAATAAATATGCCATAGGATTATTTATGAACGGAACAATGGTTCCAGCAGTACCATCAGTTTTTGTTACTTTTCCTTCAATATATAAATAACTTTCGCATGGAAGAGTATAAATGTCTTGTTGTTGTATAGGAATCCTAATTTCATCGTCATTGTTTAATTTGGACGAAGCGTAAGGGTTGTGCGTGTGATATTCCTTTTCCCATAAGGTCTCGTCGAATGTTGGACCCTGCGCTATATCCAGTATATCCATTGTTAATGACCTTTAATCCAATTTCTTCTAGAAAACGAATGTTGTCACTTGTTAATCCTTCTACAGCTGATGAGCTACTGACCTCTTTGCTGGTTGGCTCTCTCTTTTTAAATGATAACCCCATTATCTAAGCGGATGATTTTATATGTATTCTTACAGTAATAGCTTCTCCTCTAAAATCAATAAGGTTTCCGTCTTGATCCACTATGTTCAGCACGATGTCTGAAATGAAACTGGTGTTTAACGGTAGGTACACAAGGTTTTGAGGCTTTTCTACTATCTTGAAACCCGGTGGAACTGATGGGTAGAATGTGTGTAATATATGACGATTTTCTCCATCTTTGTAGGATCCTTGTATAATGTTACATGTAATGTCTATGCTATTAACTTTGATGATCGTCACGGTTTTATTCCCAGAATGAGTTTTATTAGGTTCTAATACTTTTGTTTCCTTAGAAAACCCCAATAAACTACCAATTGAATGTTCTTGACTAAAATCAATATAATACTTAGAAGTAATTTCGGCTTTCATTGTATTGTTATTGCCTTTTATCGTTATATTTTCTTTTCCCATATGTATTTGTATAATTTCATTTATATTATCAATTTCATAAGATCCTGTTGGTAAACTGAATTCTTCCAAAGCTGAATACTTTCCTTTATCATCTTTTGTCTTGTAATAATGTATTTTGTTATTAATTCCTTCACTAACGTTTGGAATAGAGTTATATGTTGTTAAATCCAATAATGCGGCTTCCCATAGTCTTCCTTTTTGCAAACGTAGCGCTGGAAACAGAATACTGTGCAAAGTACATGAGTTACCGGTTAATGACACTGTATACGAGGACATCTTAAAGTTGACTAACACTTTTAGCTAAAAAGTCTAAACATCAATGACCGCAAATGGATGTATCATCAGGTTGTTTTCTTGTATGATTGTAAAAAGCATTTTCTGCCGCACGAAAGTATCGTTGAAGTTCTTTCGGTGGTGGAAGGTCTCCAAAACTGTCGAAATGATAAATGGTTTTACTAAGTTTCTTGTAACACACCCAATGAGTGCCTAATCCTTCACTATTATCCAAATTTACAAAACCAGTCTCATTTTTCCACATTTTAACCGGTAATTCATCTTTCATAAATACTCCTCTAAAAAATGGGATTTTCAAACAAGAAGCATATGTAATCAGTTCTTCATTGGTTAATTCTTTGTTTTTAATTATTAATTGCTCTTTCTTCTTATTTAATACACACGATACGGTCTTAGGTATAATCCTCCTTCCTTTTTTATCATTGACCATAGTGTTGGTTTCTTTTTAGCTTTACCACTGGTAGATCGACGTTTTATTTTGATATTACCTCCTTGTTTCTTAGCGGGTTTTTTCCCACGCCTTCTTCTCTTTCCTCCTCCAAACGTAGTTTTTGCTTTCATTGCTGCTGTTACTGCTAAAGACGCTGCTTTTTCACCAATACTCGCGTCGCTAGATTTTACTCTTTGCCAAGCTTTCTCAGCAAGTGCTCTATCTGCTATTGATCTATTTTTAGTATCACCAAATTTGGAATACGCTGTTTACAAATATCGTGCTGTTTACAAGCCTGATCGAGCTTATTTATTCCAGGATCTCCTCTAGCAAGACGTTTCTCTAATTTGGTTCCAGGACCACAATATTGATATCCTCCAGGTAAATGTAATTCCACAGGTAATAAATCAATCGCCTTGTTAACTATAGCTCCAACCGGTTTACTCAATAGAGAAAATGCTGTTGATGCTATTCCCCTTCCTCTCTGCAATCTCTCTAGATTATGACTGATGCGTTTAACCCTCGACATGACTATTTATAGCAAAACCTACAGTCAGTAAGTGCACTCTATAAATGTTTTACAATGAATGTAATATCAGTTTTGGTTTCTTGTATTATATACTGTTTAAAATCCATTTATTATATAGAAATGGATTTAGTAATTAAATGTAGACATATAAAATAGAAGTAGTAAAAATTGAAATAAGGTGTAATTGAAGATGTTCCAGATGTTTCTCCGCTGGTGATGGTATCGTTGTCTTCGGTAAAATGAATAAACTTTAAATAGTTGTCATGTTTCCTTAGAAACTTGCCACTTAATCGTTGGTAATTGAATAACACATCCCAGTCTAGTTTATCTTTAAAATTGTCAATGTAATTCTCAGAGAGATTTTGATATTTACTTATTACTTCCCAACAGTTATTAAAATTTGATGTCATCTCTACGAGGAAGTCTTCTGAAAACTGTTGTCTTTGTAAAATATGGATCCAGTTAACTCTGTGAAAATAAATTCTTAACATAGTCATTGTGAAGAGGTAATGTATGGAAAGTTGTTCCCAATCCATATATCTATCAAACCGTTGAACAAAACCATCTGTCAACACTCCTTGGGGAAATCTAGGCTCTTGAGATATTAAACTCCACGCAGTAATATTGGATTCCATTATCCTTTCTGTATCGTCTCTCGAATATGACTGATGCTTTATCCCTTATCATGGGGGTATTTTAAATTCTTTTTTCTCTTATGTAATCTTCATTGTTTTCTGTTGGTTCATTAATCACATTTCTGTTGGCTTTATCCCCCTTTCCTAATGTCTTGACTTTAGAAGGCTCAGACGGTTTATCTCGTTGATTAGGTTTCTCTGGATTGTGTATATTTTTCCAGTCTAAATAATTGTGACTGTCAACATCTGAAGCTGCATCTCTTCCTGAAGCCCGATGGATATAATGGAATAGAGCTGCACCAAACCTTTCCAAATGTTTTTCATATTCCGTAGTCCATTTCTTGTGTACAATATCAAACATTTTCTTATTTACAGCGTCTCCATCCTGCTCACAATCACCTACATTTGATAATTTTAATTTTTTTACATCATAGCTTGTGTCAGTTTCATTCCTTTTGTAAATCGTTAACAGTTTAAGAGTAGCTAAATTTACTGCTTCACCATCATAAACGGGATATTGCATATCGCTTAACCTTTTACCGGAAAACCCCCAATGATCTTCGTGTACAGTTGGGGTTCTTTTTTTCATGTACTGTACCGTAACCGCATCAGACGACATAAGCGGATCACCAACATTTTGAATTACTTTTCCTTCAAAATTATAGTTGCCGTCAGGTGTTAACGGAAACCCAGCTCTTTTTTCACTATATCCAGATTTTACTCCAAACTCGGAATACCGTCCAAACTTGTCCACACTCATGATGTAACTGAATCGCTATCGTTTAGGTTCTTATTATATATGTACGTCTACTGAACAATTATTCCTTGTTTTCGCAGTTCATCAACCAAAGCTACCCATTCGTTTTCTAAACCAGTGTGCCCGGCTTCCATAGCTTCATGTAATAACCTCATTCGATCAACTAACTTATTTATATCGTTGTAATATATTATATTAGTTTTATACAAATTTTTCAATAATCCCCTTCCAGATGTGGTAGGATCATTTGTTTTTCTCTTTTTATGCAAAACATTTAATTCAGCAGAAGATAAAGCTCTTCTTTTAATTTGAGCTTTTTTTGATTTCGAGGGGAAAAGACTAGATATAATACTTGCATATTTTATTGACCGATTTCTATGAATAGGTAGGTCTTTGGAATACTTCTTTCTATGTGCATTTGTATACTCTAATATATTTTTAAACAATTGTAAATCCCTTTTAGTATATTTACCAGGATTATTTTTAAAGATAAGTTCAAACAAACCTTTTGTACCTTTATATTTCTTATCTCCAATAACTATATCATCATTTTCGTTTATATCTAACTTGCTATCTCCAATCATTAATCCTTTATCCTCTATTCTAGCTCCATAGGTATGAAAATTTCGATTAGAATGTGCGGCGTGTAACATTTTTAACGTATATGTTCTTCCAAGAGTTCCTTTAAACATAATATCCGTGCCTAATTTGCTTAAGTTGGATGGGTTAATATCCTCTTCTTCTGCTCTTGTATCTTCTACACTTGTATCTTCTGTACTTGTATCTTCTGCAATGTCCTTTTCCTTTAAATCCTCTATATCTCCGCTTTCTTCATACTCGTCGCTTTCTTCAGATGTTTGTAACTGACCAAAACTTTCATCATTCTGAAATTCTTCTTCATATTTGGAAATTGGTAGCATTTTGTCTCCTTCGAAGCGAATTGAAGGTTTTTCCATATTTTGTGCTAATCGCTTTAAAGGTTCAGTAACAGGTTTGAATGTTGTTTCTAAAAATTGCTCTCTTTCATTTATACCTGGTTTTAAAGCTCGGTTTTTTTGTCTAATAGAATCACTAAAAGATTTTATTTCATTTAATAGCTTTTCCTGGTTAACCATCTTCACACCTTGACGACTTGTACAGTAATACCGCTAATCAGTGTATTAAAACAAATTTATCAAAACCTATTCTATAACGACCATCTTTTATAGCTTGATCTTTCATAATAACCAAAAATCCATACTTTTCCGCCCATGCTTTTCCGCAAAGCTCTTTAAACTTTTCAAATGGCATATCCACATCCACATGATCGTTATATATATGTTTTAGGTTAGTATCATCTTGTTTGAATACAATTAGAATATTTGCATTATCTCTGATAAGTTGTTTCGGGATTTTGCTATAAGTTTGTCCTATATATATGCTGTCGATGTTATTATGTCTTCCCATGGCAAAGTAGTTTCTAATAGTATCCAGATTTTCACAAGATACATCGTCAAATATAAATACAGAATACGGTTTCGCTTCGTTTGGTTGCATAATGCTATCACTAGCGTTAAATTTGTAAAAATTAACATCAGACACATCAGATAGGATTTTATCCAGCAATTGATACTTTGGTTGATGTAGAGACTTTGAAAAAATATATAGGTTATTAAACCTTAATCCCTGCGGATTAGTGATCAAATTAAAGACAACATAGGTCTTTCCGCAGTTTGAGGGGCCACTTACTATACATCGAACAGTGTTTGGAAGTAAACTACCGTGTTTACCATTGTTGATTTTAACGTTATCCACAGTTAAATCATCTATGTTATTAATATTGAATCGATCTTTATGGTGAATAATCTCCATCCTGCTCAAAGGTTAACGATGAAATGAGTTGCTTGCATTAAACCAAGTCCTTTATAGGTATCCATGAATCCTCAGTTTTGTTACACCCTAACCACCGCACTTTAACTGCGTCCTTTTTTCTTTGTAACACTTTTTCAACAAGATACACATCACCTACTGTTGACTTTAACATTTCATGTCCATAAAATGCACCTTGCAACAAATCTCCTTTGTTATCTTTTAGGATATACGTTGCAGGTACAGTCGGTTGCACTTTATACACTGTAAAAACTTCATTCGTCCAATTGGGAAGGTATTTCTTGGTAAACACTCCCTTATATTTACTAATCCGTACTTTATCACTTACATTAAATTTTCTTGGCTGCATTTTTTCTAATTTAGGCTTTGTATTTTTCTTTATGCGTTTTAATACATCTTTTGCATTTCTTCTATTTACTTTGTTAGTTTTCATACCAATAGTTCTATGAAACCTGTTGTTATAATCATTTATTAATTGTGGTAAAACATCATACCATACGTAAGAACCTCTTTTTGAAAATTGTTTATACAGTGCTCCTTTTAAGGTTCTATTGAATCTTTCTACAATAGCTGCTTTTTTCTCTGAATTTGTAGAATAATGATTTATTTTTTTTTATTCATTAACTGTGCAAAGTTTGTATTAAAGTATTCTGTTCCATCATCAGTTTGTAAATGTTTAATTTTGTTTTTATCTCTTTTAAGGCCTCAAGTCACATATGGATCACTAGTCTGGTGGACAAAGGTGAACCAGACTACAGCCATAGCCAAACTCACAAGTTTACAAAGGTTGGGCACACTTCTAGTCACTGGAGCTTTCAGGAGTAGCCCGTCAGCAGCTCTCGAAGTTGCTCTTGGATTACTGCCTTTGGATATCTTCATCAAGGCAGAAGCACGGAAATCAGCCTATCGATTAAAAGTCGCAGGCCAATTGAGGGAAGGCCTGTCAGGAACAGGCCATTGCACCATCACCAAAGCTGTTGCTCAAAACCCTGTGCTTGATATGACATCAGATGTCATGAGTACGGAGATGGTTTTCACTAAACCTTTTTCTGTTGGATTCTGCTCCAGAGAAGAGTGGACATCTGAGGAAGGGCCCTATTCCAGGAAGGGTAGCCTTGTCTGGTACACGGACGGCTCTCTCATTGAAGGAAAATCTGGCTACGGGGTGTACAGTGAATCACCTAGAACAGAACTCTGTGCAAGTCTGGGACAACACTGTACTATTTTTCAAGCAGAAATTTGTGGCATCATGGTTTGTGCCAATCTCGGCATTGCCAGACGCTATTGCGACAGGCATATAGTAATCTTGTCAGATTGTCAGGCTGCCCTCAAGGCTCTTGACTCCAACGAAATCAAGTCAAAATTGGTGTGGGAATGTTACAACACTCTCTGCAAACTCGCGTCACGCAACTCGGTGCATCTTGGTTGGGTACCTGGCCATGTAGGCATAGGTGGCAATGAGTGTGCAGATAAGCTTGCTAAAAGAGGTTCCGGTATGCCATTCTTTGGTCCAGAGCCAAGCTGTGGCATAAGCAAAACAACTGCTTTTCACACAATAAACAAATGGTCCAGGGACTTACATCGCCAGCAATGGCAAGGTCATACTGGTCAAGCACTTGGCAAAAGGCTGCTAGCAGATACTAGCTCTTACTTCACTAACTGGTTGGTGAGGTTGGGCAGAGGTCGGGTTAAGCAGCTGATTGCTCTGATAACTGGACATGGCCATTTCAGGAAACATCTCCACACTCTCGGACTCAGAAATGAAAGTCAGGTGTGTAGGCTCTGCAATCAGTCTGAAGAGACTGCCAAGCATATCATACTGGACTGCGAGAGACTCGGGGCAAGGAGAAGGGCTCTGTTTGGTTGTAAGCAACCAGGTGATGAAAGGGACGCTAGTATTGGTAAAAAACTCCTGGATCTCGTAAAGGGTACGGGCATTGGTTTGCCATACTAACGTACAAGGGACACACAATAAGCTTCGGTTGACGTGTGAGGATCTTTGAATCTTTGGTTCTCTGAATCCGTCCCTTTAACAACACATAAACATAAACATAAACTTTTGTAAAACAATTAATAATTGTGAGTATATATTTAAATCCTTTGTTTATTCTGCTATGCGGTCGCATTTCAATTAAATCCGCTTGATATAGATCATTTATCCCTTTTATAACAGTATTTCTTCTTGGAAACTTTATTCTTGCAGGTTTGTGTAGTTCATTAATAATCTTCTCCTTCAGGTCTGACATGATGGTTTCACGAAGGCAGCTGATATGGTATTAAATATTCTTTGGTATAAATCTGCTTATATATATATATATAAATGTATATATATATATATATATATATATACATATAGTTCAAGGTCATTCAAAACTTGTGTAAAAAAAGGGGAAACACAGCTTAACATTGCTGTGTTTCCCCTTTTTTTACGGAAAGGAAAAGGATAAAGGAATTAGGACGAAGAAAAGGTTACTCGTCAATAGGGTTGAGGGAGTTGTGGCCGAATGGCAATGTGTTGATTTTGTCTGGAAGGGTTTGTCTTTTGTCGTCATTACAGGATAGCGCCTTTTTAACTTCAGTCACGCTGTACAGCTGATGGTTAAAACTTCTGATGGTGTTGAATTTAGCTGTAATGATGTTATCTTCAAATAAGCATTGCTTGTAATGTTCAAAATGCACTTTCTTCTTTAAATATAAACTCTTTACACCTTTAGCTTTCTTAATATAGCTATTCTTCTTTTCTTCTTCTTCTTCTTTTTCATTATAGAGTTTCAAAGAATATAGTTTAGACATCAGTGCAACAATCTCTTCAAGCAGAACACCATTAGCCTCATCCTTGAATTTGCCTAGTACTTTTTTGTGTCTGTCATTGTCGTAGTTTGGATGATCTTTTGGATAATCGGAGAAATCAAAGTCGTTCTGGTAAATAAATGTACGTAAATCTTTATACATGTCCAATGTTACTATGCGATACATGAAAGCGTCAGTGTCCATATATGTAATAGATATATTTTCTCTTCCGTAGAACGCCACCATTTTGTTGTAGTGAAAATCGTACATGTGTGTTTTTGAGATGTCCAAGATTGACATGCCTATATACAAAGGACGATCCATCTTCACACTCGTCTTCTTCATGGACACTGCTACAAGTTTTTCATTAATAATTATAGATGTTCCAAAATTAGGCTGCTGTACTAGTTTCTGTATTTTTTTTGCGTCAGTAACAAGTTTAACATTTTTGTGTCTTCTTTTGTTTTCCAATGTTTTTCCAAATATCGCATTATTCATTAATTTAAAGAAATCTTTTTGAAAGTCTTATGTAGCTGCTGCTCTTCTGATGGTATTTGAATCAATGTAGGGTTTCAACAAGCATGATTGAGAAAATTCCAAAAATCTATTAATTTTTGTTAGACGTAGTCCTAATTCGATAGCTTGTTGAACCACCCAAAAGTGAGCCACGTAGCGTTGTTTATTATTTAATGTCATCATTAATTTGGGGTGTTTTCCAATTGGTGAAATTTCTGTTTTAGCAAGAAGTGGAAGGTCATAATGAAGATCGTGTAAATTTTCTGGGTATTCAAAATCGCAATCCAAAATATATCCAGTGTCACCATGTTTCGGAATTTGTAAAATATCGCTAATAGAGTCGGGATTAATCCATTTAAAGTTATCAAAAGGAAGTGGGTTTGACATTGCCCATCCGTACAGGTTATTTGCATCGAAATATCCTAAATAGGTTGACGGTTTGGTTTCATCGTAATCGGGAAGGTATTTGTTGTTGGCTTTGACATGTCTGGTAACACTTTGGGTCAATCTGCCTCTTACTCCAGCTTCAACCATTAAAACCATGTCAATGTCTGTTAAAAGTTGGAGTTTGCATTTTGTTTCTTTTAACATGGCTTGCCAAGCTAATCCTGGTGAAGTATACGAATTTAGAGGGTCCAAACCGTATGCAGCAAAACAGGTGTTTCGGAATTCTTCCATTACATCACAAAGAAGAGTTACATCTAGTTTGACATAAAAGTCTGAGTAATCTCCTAAGGTCTTTATATCTAACTCGTTCTATACTTGACGTGCGTGTTGATAGTCCTCAAGTGATATTTCCGAATCATTAAGTTTGTTTTTGAAGTGTTCTGGTGGAGGATGTGATGTTTCATCAAATCTATGCAGTCCATCGATGTAATCATAGGGGAAGATTCCTTTTCGAAGAACCAAATCCATTTTACTATTGGGTACAATTTTGCTTGTTTCTATCAAATCTGTTCTTCTTACATTTTCAGATAATTTCATGAGGCTTGAAGGCATAAATCTAAATGAATCAACAAACCTTAATTTAATTTTACCCACCTTTTTTGAAAAGCTTATAAATTTTTCCATTGTAGTAGCCAAAACGTCTATTGCTCCATTATCTCTTCCTAGTTCGGGGATTATGAAGTGCGAATCATAACCACTCAGATTGTGCAGAACTACGGGGATGAAATATGGTAGTTTGTAGTTCAAGTTGCAAGCGTTACAGGCTGCACCTCTGTACGCTCCCGTAAGATGATCGTGGTCACGAACTTTAACGTTATCCAGTGTAAAGGTGTTATTACACAGATAACACGTTGTTGTTGAATCATAATGTTGAAGCTCTTCTTCTTCCATAGGTGACATGGGTACCTTTGTTCCATACAGTTCTTCTACATTTGCAGCTATGTCATACAGATCATCGACAAAGTATTTGGCTGCTTCTTCACCGCGATAAATCTTTGGAGAAGATGATAGTCCATATTTTTGAAGATGGTCTTCAGTCAACGTGGATTTAATTAGTATGCAATAACTGTTTGGTGAATGAAGTTGGTATTTGCTTCTTCTTGTAACGAACTCTTCTTGTTGTTCAAGCGGATGTAAAGAAGACTCGAAATCAGCGTAAACAGCAACAGGTATTGTTGTATTACTTTGTCAAATTTTATCTGCGCTCTGCTGGAATGTGGCAATTTAATTCTAACCTCATAGTTTCCATTACATAACCTTTGATGTTCTACTAACCATTCTGAACCTCCCCTTCTTAATGGTTTGCCTACATGACAAAAACATCTTTTACAAATGGTTTTCTCTCCGTGTTTTTTTGATATTTGTTTAGATACAAGAGCTCCAAAGTTTCTTATGTAGACATAGTGGGATATGTCCCCTTTAGTGATCAATAGCAAATCCATATGATCTCTGCGCTCAATAGGTGTTATGCGCAAGGGGTACGCATTGTTTGAAGGATCTAAGCCGAAAATGTTGACAGAAGCTGAAGGATTTTGCTTTTCAAATTTTGAAATGTCTGTTATAGCAACAGGGTAAGTCATCCCTTGAAAATTATATCTATGTTGTACTTCTTCATATTTGTGGCTTGGTCTTATCGGATTGTCTGTTACATATTTGACCAACATGGCATATTTAAAACATTCAGTATCTTGATTTTGTACGTTGACGCAGGATAAGGTATTTCTAATCTTTGTTGGTAGAGGGATGTAGCTACTTCCTCGAATTCCATAGCCGTGTTTGTGTACTCTTAAGTCTAGCCCTGTGATGCTTAACAAACTCCATCCAGAGCCTCTTCCTTCATGTTCTTGTATTTTTGTCATTAGCTCTTCAAAACATTCAGATACGATTGAATCAATATCTGACGAAAACATAATAGTTCGGTTTTTTGTTAAGAACCCTCTCGGTGAATTTTCATTTTGAATGTTTGTAAATAAAGTATCCAGTAATAGTCCAAATTTAATAAAATTTAATCTTTTTAATTCATTTTTCAGAGTTTTGCTAACCAATCCTTTTGCGTTATTTAAAAATTCTTCAAGTTTCAATTTTGTATTGTCAATTTTAAAGTGGGTTACAACATTACCCGGAAGTGCTCGGGCGTGTAGTTCCACATTTACTGATGGTCCAGGCGCATAATGAATGACACTTGGTCTTGAAACTTCATTTTCTTCTTTTTCTTCATTTTCTTCTTTTTCTTCGTTGTGTTCTTCTTCATTTTGTTCTTCTTGATGTTTTGCTAATTGTTGGTCGATTGAATCTAATTCTTCTTCATTTGGTTCTTCTGTATTTGTATTGGTGTTATGTTTCAATTCGTTATGAATGGTTAAAAGCCATTCATCTCTGAAAGAAGCTTTACAAATATCGCAGCGATTCATAATGTAGGCGTGCTCTTCACCAGGTTCAACGCAATAATGAAAAAACACTGCAAATGCACCTCTATTTATACCCTAGAAAAAGTGGTGGGGGTACGTTTTAGGTTAAGTTTAAGTTTGTAGCTTGAGGTTACAAAATTCTGTATTTGGGTCAAGGACATTGAGCATATTTGCCAAAACGGGGAATAGAGCAGTAAATGATTTCATTTTAAACCATAAAGTGATCTATTCCCCGCTTTGTATTTAACAAGGACAATTTTCTCCAACAGGAAAATTTAATATATTTTAAACTGGTAAATATTTTCTGTCTTGTAACTGGGTCAAGGTTATACAACGATATTACCAAAACGGGGAATAGAGCAGTAAGTAGTTCTCACTTTGACTACAAACTGATCTATTCCCCGCTCTGTATTTAAAGTTTGACAGTTGACAAGAAAAAAACAACACTTAATCAGACTCATTTGATGAATCGGAATCAGTTGTATCAGAAGCATCGGAAAGAAATAGTCGTCGACGAATATGATATACCCCTCGTGCGCAATCTAAAAATAACCCATCCAAACTACTACTACTACTAGTGGTTGGAGTTTCATCATGTATTTCTTCAGAACAGAGAAGATGCTGATAGATTCTATAGGTTTCAGATTCCACGTCACTTAACGGTTCAATTTGTTCCATATATCCTGCTTCAAGATCATCACTGTCCATATCACTTAATAATTCAAGATCTTCCATTGCATCCATATTACTTAATAATTCAACATCTCCCAATTCGTCTTCATTTTCATCCTCACTTTCAATCACAATATGTTTTATATTTCCCACGATTGATTTTGCAGAAGGAAATATATTATACTTTGGTGACATAGCTGCTATATATCCTAGTGCTAACACAAGTAGCAGAATGAGATAAGCACTGATGAAAAACCTCTTTTTATACCCCCCGATTTAAGTGGTGGGGGTAATTAGTGATAGGGAAGGGGTATTATTGTAACAATATATTATGAACAATTTAATACTAACAGAGTATAAAGTTCTGTAAGTGGGTCAAGGTCACCTTAAACTATTACCAGAACGGGGAATAGAGCAGTAAGTGATTCTCACTTTGACCACAAACTGATCTATTCCCCGTTCTGTCTTCCGCTGTTCAATATTTCCAAAGACTCTTAGTTAGTTGAAGAAAGTTTTTCAATTTCTATTGCTAGCAATTCTTCAGGCAGTTGAAATGATGTATTTTGTGACAACATTTCCAACATTTCAATGTATTTTATGGCGTGTGTTATAATAGTAAGTTTTGATGCTTTTGGTTCAAGAAAAGGTAATTTTGTTCGTAATAAATTATAGGCTTCATTCAATATTGCAATTCTTCTTCTCTCTCTAGCACACCTTCTTTTCTCTCTATTATTCTCCTCCTTGCCTTTATCATCTAAGTTAGACGAACCTCCTGGGCTATCCATAGTTGAATAATAACTATACCCTGAAGCCGACTGCCTTATATCTGTTTACCCCCACCCTTTTACAATGAATATAGCTGGTTCGGTGTCTTGTTCGGGAAAAAGTCGCTAACTTAATGTGTAGTGTAATAAAGACACAAGACAAACCCCTATTGCAATAATCGGTAAATTTCTCTCTTCAAAAGGATTGGTGATGACCTCTAGCCTATGTGACCCTAGTTTTACTGTAGGAAATAAATATATCTTCCAATATCTTACCAAACAAAAATTTTCTAAGTCCCGAAGTGGGTCAAGGTCATCTGAACATGTTGCCAAAACGGGGAATAGAGCAGTAAGTGATTCTTATTCAAACCACAAACTGATCTATTCCCCGTTCTGTATTCCCCCCCTCCTAGGCCTTGTATGTAGTTTATGAGGTTGTGTAATAAAGACACAGGATGTAGCCTTCTTGTAATAATTGGTAAATTTTGTTCTTCAAAGGAATTGGTTTCACATATATTTTTACTTCTTCTGTTCCACGAATACCCAATCCTTTGATCTGAACATGTTGGTACTCCATTAACAGTTGGTACACACGCTGGGTAAAAGTATCCGCTTTAGCAGTAGAGTCAATATAGTGGAGGTATACCATGGCAGATGCTCTCTTGATGCAATTCACAACCAAAGTGATAACTGACTCTGCAACATCGCGCTTATATACCCGCGCCTATCTAGGTCAAGGTATTTTTAAGATTATAAAAAAAGTGTGGACAACCTATTTACCTTCTGCAGCATGCTACAGAATTTAAATAGGTTGTCCACACTTTTTTTAATTTGGAAAAGAAACAAATATTTACTTAAATTTGGAATATAGGTTTTTGAACTTTGATTTTACGGTAATGATTTCCACACAGTGACTCCCTTTTCGTTTCGAATTAAATAGTCTCGTCTGGTAGGGTTTTCAGGGTGGAACATACCCTTAGGCAATGCTAAATAGAACAGTTGGTTTGGCATTTTAGAATCACCTTTAGAAAACCTTTCTTTTTAACAAAAAAGTAACGATCGTTTTTACGAAGCCTATTAATTCGAAGTTTTTTGGGGTTCACTGTTGATATTGGTGAAGATCGAGAAACGCTAGTCTTATGTTTCAGTTTTAAATGATACCCGCATATTTCCTCATTTGAAACACAAGACTTGTGACAGCGTTCACCTTTCTTCGGACCTTTTTTGAAGATATATATACATTGACATTTTAATTGTTTTAAATTCTCAGAAGGAGATTGCGGGTTATTAAAAATTACAGACGGACGTGTAGAAGAGCCTGATGTAGAAGGTGGGTTCTCATCTCTGATTGGCTTCGGCTCCAGTGGAAGAATGTCTGCCAGTGCCTGCTGAAGAATGGAAGGAGCTGGTGAAGCCAGAGATGAAGTAGGTGGTGTTTGTCCAACCTTCCTCGGCGATGTAGATAATTTGGAAGAACTTGAACTAGCCGGAGAAGGTGGGCGAAAAGTAGCCGGAGAGGATGAAGAAGATGACGATGAAGACGATGAAGACGATGAAGACGATGAAGAAGATGAAGACGATGAAGAAGATGAAGAAGTAGACGGGGGAGCAACATGGTTTGCCCGAAGTGCTGGCGATACGTCAAGAGCTGGCATCGAACGTGGTGCTGGCTCCGCAGGAACAACGCATGCCAGCATCAACGCCTGCCGAAGGATAGAAGGAGCTGGCGGAGCAGGTGGAGAATGTTCAACCTTCCTCGGTGAAGATTGTTTCATTCGGCTGGACATGTCGGAAACTGAACTGCGCTCGGAAAGTTTAAGCAGCAGAATGTTTTTACCACTGGTGGAAGCCCTCCTATATACCCGTTTTACGAGGGGGGGGGTTAGTGATAGGGAAGGGGTATTATTGTAAGAGTAAATGTTTTTACCAAACAATAATTTTCTCTAAGTCCCGAAGTGGGTCAAGGTCGTCTGAACATGTTGCCAAAACGGGGAATAGAGCAGTAAGTGATTCTCACTTGGACCACAAACTGCTCTATTCCCCGCTCTGTATTAGGAGAAGAGGACTAGTTTAAAGCTCGCAATTATAGGCAATAAACCTGATAACGGAACACTAACCTCTCCCCCGAAAAATTATTCACCCAACAAACAAACGATATGGTCAGTTTACAACAGTCGCGCACTCTGAAACCGCAAGGACGTTCATCACTGTCTAGGCGTCAGAGTACTACGAACCGAAGTACAATAATACCTGACCAAGGTCCCCTTAAGTTTATTTCCCCGAAGATGTATCCCCCAAGATAAGCAAAATGGTCAGTTAACAACAGTCGCGCACTCTGAAACCGCAAGGACGTTCATCACTGTGTAGGCGTCAGAGTTTTACGAACCGAAGTACAATAATACCTGACCAAGGTCCCCTTAAGTTTATTTTCCCGAAGATGTATCCCCCAAGATAAGCAATATGGCCAGTTTACAACAGTCGCGCACTCTGAAACCGCGAGGACGTTCATCACTGTGTAGGCGCCAGAGTACTACGAACCGAAGTACAATAATCACCTGACCAAGATCCCCTTAAATTTTACAGATATTTAAACAAGATTCCCTTAAATTTTACAAATATTTAACCAAGATCCCTTTAGATTTAACCAAGATAAGTAAACTAACTGAATCTGTTTCTCGTGAGTGAGGGCTAAGATAGGTAAAAAAAGTCATCCGGTTTTCATGCCGTAATGACTCAAGGTCGGTTTTCGTGCCGTACCTTTTTGTAAGGGGTTAGGAAAGGTGTTTATTTGAGAAACATAATCCCCCCTGAGATATTTAAAGACATAAGGTCGGTTTTCGTGCCATACCTTTTTGAATGGGAGCGTGAAAGAAAAGTACATATTTCATTAGTAAATAAAAACACTTCAAAGACACTTTAAAACCAACACCAAACTAACTACATTTAAACTAACTACATTTACTAGCAGCAAACTACAAGCGTTATTCTAACATGCTTAATAATAAATAGACATGCCTTAAGCTAAGGTAGTATCTCTAATATACAGTGGTACCAACTCTATAGTAGAGATACTCTTGCGGACAGCGCAGGCAAACAGCTAGCTAGGCTGTTGGTCTGCGACTGCGAAACCTCTGCGGGCTGCTCCCGCTTTATAGGAATATTCAAGGGGAGGGGGGGGCAAGGACTTCGAAAGTAGTTTGTTGCAACGCTGTATCATATACTCTGAATTGCTCCAAGTCCGGTAACTGGGTCAAGGACACGTTAAAATATTTTGTAAAAAAGCAAAGGTGTTACCTTTGCTATTTTACTTTGGAAGCAAGCTGTACTACGTTTAAACAAGGGAGACTATTATCCGTTTTACATAAAACTCCTTGCACGATCTTTTGATAAAATGGAAAAGATTAATGCTGGAGGGCGATTCCCATTCCACCAAAATACAATGCATATCATTTCTATGCAACGGTCTCAGCTCTATATTTACTTTTAATTTAATGCCTCGGAACTCATAAGTAAGGATGGACAGAAAGGCTTCTGAAATAGCAAGCTCGGAAGGAACAAGCCAAGTGTTTACACCTACAGCTTCCATAGCGATATGATGATTTTTACCACGCTGTTGCAGTATATAAAACATTTCCCCCTCCAGTTTTTATTTTTAATACAACGTTTTTGTGTCAACCTTGTCCGCATGAAATATCTCTAAGTCCACATTTCTTCCAATATTTGATCAAACGACGGTTTTTCTAAGTCCCGTCAGTAGGTCAAGGTCATCCATTCATGTTGCCAAAACAGGGAATAGAGCAGCATGTGGTGCTCTATTCCCCGTTCTGTATTAGGGACTTTTAAAGGACATTTACAGTTATAAACACTAAATCTTTTATTAATTTACCCCAAAAAGTTACAAACGTTTCTCGTGGGTGAGATAGGTGGTGTCAACCGGTTTGCATGGCCGTATTGATCTTATTGACAAGGCCAGTTTTCAGGGCCGAACCTTATTGTCAGGGGGTTAGGAAAAGGATGAGAAACAAATTACATTACTTTGAAACAAACTGGTCAGTTAGAGTTAAAGTTAATTTTACAAAGAACAATCAGTATCACTGAAACCCAGTCGGACGTAGATCAGCGAACGGGCGTCAGGATACTGCGGTCAGTTTAACAAAGGTCACAACAGCAACACTGAAACCCAGTCGGACGTAGATCAGCGAACGGGCGTCAGGCTACTGCGAACCAGTGTTTTGACCAAGTTAGTTTACAAAGACCGACATTTAAATTACTTTGATAACAAACCCCACGGATATAAAGACTTTACCCAGGGATAAGGATGTGTAAGGAAGGTACATATTTCATCATTAAATAAAACACTTGAAACCAACACCAACATTCATTAAACTAACTACATTAATTAGCAGCAATCTACAAGCGATAATCTAACAAACAAACTACCATGCTTAACAAACTACCATGCACATGCAAAGGCGCGGATCTCTTAATTGCGCGTCGGGCCCAACGCACACTTAAAAGACCTACGCTGCAGCAGAATGAAACCCGGACGGACGTAGATCACGAACGGGCGGCAGACTACTCTAAAGAGACTGCGGACTGCTCCCGCTTATAAAGGCAAAGTGACGTCACCGAAGGGGGACGGAGGGGAAGGTCATGAAGGGGGGGACCTTGAGCTGACCCAAAACCGGGGGGGGGGGGGGGTTCCACTCGGGGGGGGGGTCCGCTCGGTAGGGGGGGTCCACTCGGGGGGTCCGCTCGGGGGGGGGTCCGCTTGGGGGGTCCGCTTGGGGGGTCCACTGGGGGGGGGTATGATGTAAACCGGTCCCCAGCTTTCTACCGATATATGGATAGAGCAAGGTTTCACTTTCGAGAACTCTTTACTGCGTCTGCAACCTCATTCCAGCTTTGTTCCTCGAACTGGAACTACGTGCCGATCAGCAGCGCTACAATGACTTCCCCTGTGAGCCTCGAGAAACTGCGACGCCTGAAGGAGTCCCTGAAGGAGACGGTTGAGAGAAGAAGTGGTTTTAAGAGGCCAACTTCTTTCAAGGCCACAATAAGAAGAAATTTTAAGAACCATCCGCTCTACTTCAACCAACATCCGTCAACTGAGCATCGACCTTCGACTTCGACTATAAGTCAGCCTCGGCCTTCAACTCCACCTCTCACCGTGGATGAGTTGATGGAGCGGACGAGGGTGTTGAAGGAAGAAGAATTAGTCACTCCTCTAAACTTCACATCACTTAAATTTAGAAAGCTAAAAACAAATATCGAATACAAGTTTGTGGCAAAGCTCAGCGGAAACAGCTATATTTTGCAACATGAAGATTTTCACTTCAAGGTCCAACTGCCTCATTCCCTGCCGCAACCGCCTAGAATCCCATCCGAAAAGGAACCGTTTTTCGTCAGACAAGAGGGCAAGGCGCATTGGCTAATTAAATAAATTGTCACATCCCTTGTCCATTTCCTCCACCTCGACTAACCGCAACTCCTTCAGGACTCCTCTTCATGGCACCAAAAACGGTCCTTTTCAGGACCACCCTAAGCATTTCAAGTTAGGGACTTGGCCTGTACATCGGCAGGAGACTGTTAGTCTCATGTTTGTGTGCAGCCCACTTTGTGAAAATTTCTAAGTCCTAAGGTCCTTGACCTTGACCTTGACCTTGAACATGACCCATTTTGGGGGGGGATGGGTGGTACAAAGTTTGTGCAAAGTATGTCATGTGGGTACTCAAATTACGTGGATTGATCAGACGAACAAGTCGGTGCAAACGGAATTCAGATCCGACCAAGGGTACAGCGTTAATAGCTAAAAACAACTATTTTGGAGGTCAAACCTAAATAACATCATTATTTATGGATTAAAATATATTAAGTGGGTATCCAAATTACGCGGATTAATCAGACGAACAAGTTGGTGCAAACAAAATTCAGATCCGACCAAGGGTATAGCAACTGTAGCGAAAAACAACTGTTTGAAGGACAAGGTAACGTTGTGGTGGGGATAGGTGTCTATCCTACTCGCTAGTGCTACATCATTATACTTCCAGCTCTTGTCGGATGAACATCTACCTATATAGTTTGTGTTAACGTCTGAACATGTCACAGTTTTACAGGAACATGAGTAAGGTGTCCTTCAGTAGCCCGTTTGCCACCACCTTCTACTTCTTCGACGATGAAGATAGAATGTCTACGCTTTTAGCGGACAATGAGCGGTTCCATCGTAGAATAGCCAAGGTTGGAACACTCTTAGCCAGTTGTCTGCTGCACAAGAGGCAACACATGGAAACATGCACTAGTTTAGATCATAGTGACTGTAATATTTATACACATCCAGTGTTGGGACGAATTAATTGAAGTTTTCAGTTAAGGAGCTAAGGTCTTGACAGTCTAAGAGCTAAACCCTAACTAACACATGTAAACTAGTTATTGTGCGATGTAAGACTTGGTGGGGGGACTGGTGTAGTGGGGGGACTGTCATCTGCCGCGCACTTGCCACCTGCCGCCTGCCACCTGCCGCCTGCCATCTGCCACCTGCCATCTGCCGCCTGCCATCTGCCGTCCGCCATCTGCCGTCCGCCCCACCACACTTTTACCCCCACCATTTTGTTTGATATCAAAACGCTAGCTAGCGAATAGTCAGTACACCTCCAGCTCTTGACCAGTGTACATCGAGCTCTCTGTTGAAATGTCCATCAAAATTAGGTGTATTCATTATGACTCTATTCATCTGGCGACTTTCCAAGACCTCGAGGTTTTTAATGAAGAGTTAAGACTTCTCATTGCGTCCGGTTACGATTTATCTTTGGAACTTTACGCATCAAAAAACAACATGGACTCTGCGCAGGAATCGATGTATCTACCGTCTTTCATCAGAAAGCGAAGTGATGGCCGCAACTCGTCCGGATCAACAACATCGATGACAACGAACAACGGGGAACTATTGTAAACATGAATTATTGTAAATAAAATAAAGTAATATTTGTAATATGAATTATTGTAAATAAAATAAAGTAATATTTGTAATAGTACTACCTCGCACTCGTATAATTCGATTGCTTCATTCGATTGTTTTCATTCGATATTTCTTATCGATTAACTATCGAATCACAATCGGATTTTACGCGTGCGAGGTAGTACTTTTTTAAAATTACCTCCCCGTGACCTTGACCTTTAACCTTTCCCTCATTACGTCACAAAACCGCCTACGTTACTGGCTCAGCCTCAGATGACGTCTTTCATGACGCAGCGCTTCCGGTCACGTGACCGGAAGCTGTCAATCAAGTGAGCCAAAAGTCCCCTTTCCCCACTACTGTCAAGCTTTTACAAGTTCTTACAATAAGGAATATACTGAACAATAATATTAGTAAAGAGATAATTCAAAAAAACTATTCTTTTCTGGAAAAAATTTAACGTGGGAATGACAGACTGGTTGTGCACCTGTACCACGCCGCCGATGCGATTGATGTAATTCTTGGGAGCTTCTTATGCCTTGTAAATAATTGAAGTAAATTAAATCGATTCCACTGCCGTTTATTCAACTTAGATCACACACTTATATTAATTTTCAAAAACAGATACATTTGGGTGCTGTGACCACAAACAATGTTTTTCTCCTTGAGTAGTTGTCCCCTCTTCTCCATTGTGACCGGCACTGATTATGGAGTGTGGAAGAAAATCAACTACTATTTAAATAAAGGATATGTAGGGACAATAATTAAGGGTTCCGTATTAAAGGATTTATTTGTATCTTCAATAAATATTTAATTAAAATGTCCATTATTGAGGTTGGCGTCAGTCTGCTGTCGCGAAAACGCAAGAGATTGTATGAACTTAATGATTTGAAACTACACATTGCCTCAACGCACTGACAAAGTAGTGCAGTCGACATATTAAGTTCCTTCCATACCTTGACAGCATGCTCATAATCTTCTGGATCTACTGGAGATTCATTGAGTTTACTGTAAAACATTTCTGGTGGAGGTAACGCAGTCTCGTCAAATCGAGCAAGGGAATCTATGTAGTCGTACGGGAACACTCCTTTTCTTAATACGAGCTCCATCTTATCTTCTGGAACCAGCTTCCTCGTTTCAATTAAGTCATCTCTTTCCAGATTCTTAGAGAGTGTCATCAAACTGAATGGCATAAACCTTAAGGAATCTATAAACCTTAATTTTATATTTTTTACTTTCTTTGAAAAACTAATAAATTTTTCTGTCGTTTGAGCCAATACGTCAATTTGTCCTTTGTCTCGTCCAAGTTCTGGAATAATAAAGTGTGCGTCGTATCCACTTAAATTGTGTAATACAACCGGTATAAAGTTAGGTAGCTTAAAGTTGATATTGCAGGCGTTACAAGCTGCTCCTCTATAGGCTCCTGTCAAATGATCATGGTCACGCACTTTGATGTTGTCCTCAGAAAACTCCTGTTTACACAAGTAACAAATGTCCTCCATTTGATGACATAGTTCTTGAAGGTCAGTGAGATTTTCCATAGGAACAATGTAACTGTAGAGGGTAGATACTTTTTCAGCAATATCATATAGATCATCAACAAATCGTGTTGCAGCTTGCTCCCCACGGTAAAGCTTTGGCTCCGTTGGAATATCGTAGTGCCGAAGATGCTCGTATGAAAGTGTTGATTTTACCAAAAGACAATAGCTGTTTGGCTCGTGTTTTTGGTATTTCCTACTGTCTGCTGCGTCAGGATCCACATTTTCCACTGGTATCAATGACGATTCAAAATCTGCGTAAATTACAATTGGGATGCGATACTGGTGATGGATATTCCTAAACTTTAGAATAGAACTATTCAGAGTTGGAAGGATAACTTTTGCTGCTGCATGATCTCCACAAAGTTTAGAGTGTTCCGTCAGCCAACTACGACCTCCTCTATTTATAGAGATATTTTTAAAACAGAAACATCTTTTACACACTGTTATTGGTGACTTTCTTTTGGTGAGCTGATAGTGAATGAGCTTAGTGAAATCTTTTATGTACACATAATGTGAAACAGTTTCATCTTTTAGTAACAGTAAATCAGTATGGTCAGTCAATTCACGTTGTACCACTTTTAACGGGTACACATTGTTTCTTCTGTCCAGTCCAAACACGTTAACAGATACACCTGCATTACGTTTTTCAAAACTTCCTATATCAGTCAATGACACTGGGTAGTTTAATCCATTAAATTTATATCTACCATTTAGTTCTTGATATCTTCTATTCGGTCGTTCAGGATGTTGGACACCTTCATGAACAAGAAATTTCGCCAACATGGAATATCTGAAACATTCATTGTCATTGTTTTGAACATTAATACATGATTTATTATCTTTAATCTTTGCTGGCAATGGAATAAAACTGCTGCCACGATCACCGTATCCACGTTTATGAACTCGTAAATCCAGGTTGTTTACATTGAGCAAGGACCATCCGGATCCACGAGCTTCATGTTCAGTTATTTTAAGCACCAATTCTTGTAAACATTCATCAACTATTTCATCTAAATTTGACGTCTCCATGATAGTTCGGTTTCTAGAAAGAAACCCTCTGTTGGATATTTCTCCTTCTACATTATTAAATGTTGTGTCCAATAGTAATCCAAATTTAATGAAATTCAAACGGTTAAGTTCATAATTTAATTTTGCAATTATAACATCTTTAACGAGGGTCAGAAATATTTGTAGTTCAAGTGTATTGATGTTATTTATTCTGTAATGTCGAACGACAGATCTGTCAAACGCCTCCACTAAAATTTTGACTCCCAACGTTGCATCTTCGTTCGCAGTCCCTCTAGAAGTAGAGGGTGAGGATTCATCTTCAGGATCCACTGAGTTTTGTTTGCTAGGAGGTGCATATGCAATTACGCTTGGTCTGCTCTGCCGTGTAGAGTGTTCAGTGTCAGCAAGGAAGTGTAAGAAATCGGGATGGTCTTCACAATCGGATAATGCATTATTAGTAGCATTATGGTAAATTTCACAGTGATATATATATAAATCCTCATTTATGAAATCTTCATTACAACGTTGACAATAGTACATTGTGATTGAATAAATTTCTCAGTGTGTTATAGACTGCTCCAAAAGTAGTATTGAGAGCCATTTTTCACATGTTCTAGTTTTATAGCAAATGCTGACCTCAGCATTGAATTACTATTGGTTTATATTTTTGCTAACATCATCACTTTCATTGCCATTGGTTCATTCATTTAAAAAGTAAACATAAATGAAATTATAAATTAGTATTGCTATAAGCTTACTAACCACAACATAATTATGGAGCAGCCTATACAGGTCCCAGATATATCCTCCACAACACCACCTTTTCAATTATCATTTACACCCACGGAAAGACAAGAAAGTGATGATCAACCAGTACAGGTTAACGTTGTATCAAGCAGAACAACTATCCAATCCAGAGAAGTAATGGCTGCATTAGAAAGATTAGTAGGGGCAGATTATCTATCAGATGATGACATCATTGTTGAATAATAAACCCTTTATACAGTTGAAAAACACATCCAAACAGCCGTTTTAACGGCTACCATTTTTTCATTCGTTTATTATACTCTGCTTGTGGCTTTTTTAGTTTAAGGAAAAAAAACATTGCGAATTCGGCTGAGTTTTAAAACGATTGAAACAATTGGTGGCCTTGAAAAAGGCCGTTTGAAACAGACTTCTCTAATTAGTCGCTCAGGTATGCAACGCCATCATCGTCTTCCTCACCACTGGAACTATCGAATAGTCTCCGCCTTGCATCGGGAACATCACGTAGGACAGGAGTCCTGTTGTCATCCTCATCTTCGGACAGGAGATAAAATTCAATACTGTCGGCGACTGACTCCGGATAATCCTCGTGAAGAACAAATGCTATTGCATCTTCTATGTCAGAGACATCTAGTGATGATGTGTTGTCATCGGAGTTGGTCAGGTCTTCGGAGTCGCTAGTATCTTCAATCTCCTCCACATCTTCCGATAAGACATTTTCAATTATTTCTCCAATTTGCTTCCAGTGGTGAGGGATATCTAGTGGTGCCATGGTGGTAGATAGGATATGAATGACCGGTGACTACTATTTACCTTTATTTATAGGGGAATTTTGTGATGAGAAAGCAAAAATAAACAACGATTAAGAGCATTAGGTTTTAGTCAGTAAAAAAAGTGCTAAGTTATGGTAGAAAACCCGTAAACATAGGTTTTGATCTCAAAAAATGTATACATATATATATATATATATATATATATATATATATATAGAGAGAGAGAGAGAGATACACTTGTGCATACTTAATATCATAAATTTCAATTGTTAGTTGAGGTAAAATTAAGAAACCACCATGTGTTTTGTACAACTAAAAATTTTAAAAACCATGTGTTGGTAATTATTAATTTCATTATTAGTAGAAACATTAATAATCGAAAAGATAAATAATTGGTATGGTTCAAATAAGACGCTTAGCTTAGTTAAAACGAGTGAAATTCATGGTGGCCTTGAAAAAGGCCGTTTGTAGTTGCCCTCAGAAGGTGGAGTTTGAGATGGCGTTGTGGGTCTGCAGGATACGTCCTCAAGAAACGATGACGGTGAGAGGCACCCTTTGGCCAAGCCGCAGCAAACGCTTCAGGTCTTTGATGACGTTGGTCTTGAAGGGTAAGTCATCTTCCAGAGGAGTAGGCGCCATCCAGAACCCTACGTCGGACGTTGTCAATTTAATAGTAGTCGCTCGGCAGTCGGCCCTGATACTGTCTAGAGCCTCAGAAACTCTCCACAAGTCGCATTCTTGAGTTATCTCCGTCGTCCAATAAATCGGAACACGGAGGTAGAATGTTTTCAGCCACAGAGGAGAGCGTTTAACCCTTCTCGCTGTTTGGTGGTGAACAATCTCGTAGACCATGTTGCCAGGTAAACGTCGCAGATGGATGTGATCAACTCTACAGAACGCCTCTATTTATAGTAATAACTACTGCATATTCAGCAGTATCTTATCTTAACTGCTGACAATGCTTTTCAGCAGTCTCTTATCTTAACTGCTGACAATGCTTTTCAGCAGTCTCTTATCTTAACTGCTGACAATGCTTTTATTATTTTCAAGGTCAACCTAACAAACAAACAAACAAAATCTTTTTTTGAATGCAAAGAATCGATGAAACTATAGTTGTAAATATTAATTCAGGCTGCAGCTTGTATTATCGGTTCATTTCATCTTATAATATAATTCGTTTGTGAAAGGCAACACAGTTAGCTCAATTTGAGTACTAAAACGAGAGATGTAAATATTAATTCAGTCTACAGCTTGCATTATCAGTTTATTTCATCTCATAATATACTTTGTTTGTGAAAGACAACAGAGTTAGCACACTGTGAGTACTATAACGTGTGAATCAATTGCTGGCCTTTAACAAGGCCGTATCTGAATCCTCCGCCAAGGTTTACGACTGGTCTCGACCGTTGTTGACTGTAAGAAAAGCTACGCAATGTAGGTTAATTATGCTGTAGGATTGTGCATAATATACTTTGTTTGTGAAATACAACAGAGTTAGCACACTGTGAGTACTATAACGAGTTAATCAATTGCTGGCCTTTAAAAAGGCCGTTTTTGAATTCTCCACCAAGGTTTACGACTGGTCTAGACCGTTGTTGACTGTAAGGAAAGCTACGCAACGTAGGTTAATTATGTTGTAGGATTGTGCATAATATACTATGTTTGTGAAATACAACAGAGTTAGCACACTGTGAGTACTATAACGAGTGAATCAATTTTTGGCCTTTAAAAAGGCCGTTTTTGAATTCTCCACCAAGGTTTACGACTGGTCTCGACCATTGTTGACTGGAAGGAAAGCTACGCAATGTAGGTTAATTATGTTGTAGGATTTTACATAATATACTTTGTTTGTGAAAGACAACAGAGTTAGCACACTGTGAGTACTATAACGAGTGAAACAATTGGTGGCCTTGAAAAAGGCCGTTTCTGAGCTGCTGATCCAATCTAGACGCACTCCCACATCGCCTTTGCTAGTTCGCCTTTGCCCGCCCTTTGAAATATTAAGTATGACCCAGTCTTGGGTATTGGTTGCAAATATCCAAGCAGTCTTACCTTTAGGATTCTTCCGCTGTTTTCCAAAATTACTTTGCGCTCTTTAATTTGTAGGAGTTTATATTTTTTGGAAACTTTCAATCTTCGGAATTTTCCCTCCTGAGCTATAGTTTCAAAGTCAAAACTAAATGCTGGCGGCTTTTTCTCTGCAGGTTTGTGTTTAGCGCAGAACTTTTCTCCTATTTTGCAGAAGACTGCACACACTTCACCCTTCTTCGGCCCTCTCTTAAATTGGTGGGTACACTTGGGCGCATTTCTTACCCGTGGTGTCTTCTTCAATGATATTCTTGGTGTGCTGGAGGATGAAGTTGCCTTCGGTACGAAGGGGTCATGTTTTGAAATGAATTTCCTATTATCTTCATCCGATGACTCTGCTGTCGGTGCACCAAAGTGCAGGGGACTTGGCGGCGAAACCACGCTTGTGGATGTAGAAGGTGCGTCCGGTGGATCGAAGATAGACTTCACCTTGTTCTCAGCCAGGATGGATTCTACAGCTGCAGAAGTCTCAGAAGAGTCCATGACTTGGTGATCAGATCAGCAATCAGCTCAGTGGAGGAATGAGGAAACATCGCACTACTCTCTCATTATATAGGCGTTGCTGACACAGCACTCTTCTCCTATTGGTCAGTTGAATTTAAGTACTAAAAATGGTGGCCTTGATAAAGGCCGTTTTTATGTTCCAATCTTGGACCGACTGTGCCTCTATGTTAGAAACTTGCAAATGTTTGTGTTTGAAAGCAATTTTATGTTTTACTCAAGCACCATAACATTTGTTTTTAGGTACATTAAACAAACTGTGTTGACTGAATAACGAACAAAATTCTCGGTAAAAATATATTATTTAGAGTCGGCAACTACGTATCTCCAATCTTAGCCCGACTGTAACTCTATGTTAGAAACGTGGAATTGTTTGTGTTTGCAAACACAACTCATTTTATTCTTTACTCCAAGCTATGGTTGTTAAGCCCCATAACATTTATTTTAAGCGCATTAAATAAACTGTGTTGACCGAATAATGAACAAAGTTCTCGGTCAAAATATATTATTTAGAGTCGGAAACTACGTACCGTACAGATTACCAATACCCAGTATGTCATGGGACTTATAATAAAACTTTGCAAATGCATGAGTTCAAAAACGATTGAAAAATGTGGTGGCCTTTAAAAAGGCCGTTTTTTGAGATGATCTAGCGACGGACCCATTCGGCCTTCCCTCTGGGATACGAAAGGTCCTCCCCCGGCCCATGAATCTTCAGATGCGTCGACTTCCATGGCCACTCCATTCTCCTTGGCAGGCGAACTCTCGTCAGCTCCAAGGAACCAACCTCCCGCAGAGTAGCCTCACCATCCTGGCGTACGAAAAATAGCAATTCGTACAGGCCGGGTTTCATCCGCCACAACCGTCGATTCTGCTCACCATGGCGTAGTTGCCCAAGTGGAGTGTAGAAGCGCCGCTCCAGCCTCTGAAGCTTTCGCCGTGGAGTAGCCGCAACACAATCCATTACAGTGACAGGATTGCTCCTTGGCACTGGTCTCGGAGCTGGACAGTCCAACGCGAAGCGAACACGCCTCTTCGAGGCTCCTGGACGTTGACGAGGCGGCCGGAGTGAGGATATCGGTGCTAGTGGAGCCCGTCGCTCAATCATCTCAGCGAAGATTTCTTCCACCGTAGTTTCCATCTTCTCTCCTCAGCGCAAGCAGGATGTCCTGAGCTCCACTAATCATTGGTCTCTAAGGTGCGACGCTACGTACCGTATAGGATCCGCTGCAGGTCTCCTGTTGGTGCGCACTAATAACACTGACTCAGCGTTTTATTTAGTGGCCTTGAGAAAGGCCATTTTAATTATTTAATATCCCAGTCCAAGCGCTTACCCCTTTGAACAAACTATGTTGACAGAGGAACGATTAAAATTCTCGGTCAAACCATATTTGTTGAAGTCGGTAACTAAGTACCGTACCGTACAAAATACCAACAAACTTTATTGAAACCTCATGGGACTTATAATAAAACTTCGCTACAGCAGGAGTAAGACTGGGGGTAAAACAAAATATATGTTTTACGCTACTGAGTGTCAAACGATTGAAATTTTTGGTGGCCTTTAAAAAGGCCGTTTTTATCAGTGTCATTGTTTACATGGACACCCATTGGACGGTGACACGCCGACGTCGTTGCCCATCTTCCGGCTTCCCGACCTCCAAGTAGGTCTTTAATGTCTCGTACGGTGGCTCAATCACTCCATTCGGCAGGTAACTTCTAAAGACAAAGTTGCGGTGGCACAACAAAAGCTCCCGCGAAGGCTTGTCCCATCCGAGCAGACAATAAAGTCCCGGCTGCAGTTTCCACAGGCGGTGGAGCTTGAACCCAGGGAATGCCGGTTCGAAGCTCGGCCGACGAATCTCCCTCGGCTCATCGATAACAGGGATCTGGGCCGTATAGTTCTTCTCAGGTTCCAGATCCCTCGTCTTGTCCGAGAGAATTTCTCTAAGTAAAGAGAACGGTTCCCGGGCACAAGTCGATATGTTTACCCGTCGAGGCATTACATCGACGGGTCTACTCTTTGACGCTGGTGTCGGAGCCGGGTGTTGACGAGGCTGCCCTGTCATGGACTCGCTCTTTGGGGCTGGGATTGGAGCTGGACGTTGACGAGGCTGCCGGAGTGATGACCGAGGTGTGACACTGTGGGGCCTGGAGCTGGAAAGCTGGAACGATGGTTCCCGACGAGGCATGTCAACCATCTTAGGCCGGGTCTGCTTCCTGAACATGATGCATTTGCGTCCGTAACGAAAGGGTGAGCAAAAGTGATTCGCTTGAGAACAGCGGTATACTCACTAGCACAAGCCGGCTTCTCATTGGTCAAACAGTTCAACCAATGAGGTGAGGTTATTTTCTGCTGACTCAGCGGAAAAGTTCATAAAACCGGGACGCTCGTTCCACTCGAATCATTCGGCATGCAGACACGGGACCAGTCCAGAGCAGCTCCAGAGAAGCGGGGCACAGCGGAGATCATCGGAGAGAAGCTGAACATCCACGGAGGTCTCCTAGTACCGCAATCCCTGCAGTGGTACCCCGGGCTTGGAACTTCTGTGATATAGCGAGCACCACATATGTAGGTCTCACTTGCTATTGGCCGGCATCTCTACGCTGATCTCCGCCGGGTCCCGAGGCGGAGTCAACACCTTCTGCGTCGCACAAGGCCTGAGACAAGTCCCCCTGTGTGGTCAGCACTGCTCCGGGCGTTGGGTGAACAGTGCGGTGGGCAATGGATCTGGATCGTTAAACTCAGCGCCGATCTCTTATTCTTCTCTGTACAATCCTTTTCTGTCTTGCATGGCTTCGCTGGTTTCCCACTAACACTAACACAATTTGTTGATTTGTACAAGTTAAACTCTGTCCCTTACCCTATTCCCATCACAACCCCAAAAACAAACCCGGGTGGTTCGCGCAGTGTGGAGTTCTGCGGTCCACCCATACCCTAAGCAGTTCAATCGGTCGGCATGGGCAAACCGCCACGAATGAACTGACCCTTCTTGACTGGTCGGCAGGGCAATCCGCCACAGTCAAGATCCTTTTTTTTAAAGTATTAAAATGACCTTGAACACGTTTGAACATGTTTGGAGAATATAAATTATAATTATTTGAAGTCCCCTAAAACATTCATAGCTACAACTGAATAACTATTCTTTGTTACCGCGAAAGTTGTAAAATTGAGACTTATTAAAACGGCCTTTATAAAGGCCACTATACTGAAGTTGGATAAATGACAAAGTCCAGAAAATGTTGAATACTCCTCCTGTAAAAGAAGTAACAAGATGTGAGGCTGAGACTTGTAAAGGAATCGTCTAAGACTGTGAAAGTAAAAATAATTGAGACTTGGAAAAATGGCCTTTTTAAAGGCCACCAAAATGATTGATGTTAAATGACTAAGTCCTGATAATCTGGATTGAAATGTACTTAATGTAGGTTTAGTATATTGTATGATTGCTAGGCTGATTCACAACGAATGATATAAGTGGTGGCCTTGATAAAGGCCGTTTGTAGAAGGAGTGGAGTCCTGGATTTAGTGTGGTGGGATGGAAGCGACGACCCGAAGAAATTGTCTTAGTTGTAGTTGTCGGCGTAGGCTAGCGTCGACTGTGTCCAAGTGTTGATGTTGGATGATGAGGTGGAAGTCATTACCGCTACTAACTTCGATGATGATCTGATCGGCAAGGTGTCGGTAGCGGTCCAAGATGCCCATGAGTTGGTTGATCTGTCGGTAAGTGAGGATGTCTCGCGTTATTTGAATCGTCGCTCTCCCCACAGGAGTAGTTGCAGCCGTCAGTCTAGTTTGGCAGAACTTGAACTGTTTCCTGCGACGTCTGTGATCCTCTTCGTCCGAATAGTCCTCGTCAGAAGAGTGAGCAGGGCGTTTGATCAGTTGTAAGTTGCGAGCCATGGTTGCGTTGCGGCTAAGATCTGGAGTGTGAATGGATCGTAACGCGCGATTCTGCATTAAGCTGTAAATGTGGCGGGGGTTATTAGTGGAGGGGGATTCTAGGGCGTGGGATTGGGAGCGAAGCAAGTGCGGGGGTCTGGGGGCACTTATCTTATCTAAGATCTAGATCTAAGATAAGATAAGATAAGATAAGATAAGATAACACAAACCGACGTAAATGGACGGTTGGCCATTTCAAGTCGCAAACCGACCAAACCGACTTAAATGGACGGTTGGCCATTTCAAGTCGCAAACCGACGTAACTAAACCGTTTCTTAATATAAATCCACCCGCTTTCACATTACCTCACATCCAATGACGTATGTGTATCGTCACACCAATACGTCATCGCCGTGACGTCATCACACCCTCTCGTCACACATACGTCATCACCACGTCACTCAAACGTCACTTCTGATTAAAAAACAATTATTTTTCAGCTGTCCCAGACTCCCCATATTGCCTCTACTCAAATATTTCCGAGATTAATGTTAAAATCCTTACTGATAGTTATATCGAAAACATAACCGTGCGTGTACTTTTGTATCCAATTCTTTTTTTCTAATCCTTTTGTGTATATATGCGAATATTGTTTGCAAAAGTTAAACATAATACTGTGCAGATTACTGTAGCTTATAAAACCTTCATACCAGTGTATGTGATGAAAGTAGTTTGTTATCCATTTGTTTGTAATTTTTGCTTTGGCGTTAAGTTTGTTAAAAGAAAAAGGAGCTTCAAACGTAAATGGGTAGGCTACAAATGTAAGCAAGTCTAAAATTACTAATTCCTTGATAATAAACCTATCATCATTATTTCGAAATGCTTGAAATTCTATTACACAAGGCTTTACACTCACTTCTTCATCCCCTCCGCTCATCATGGCACATAACGATCAACTAAACTGTTTTCCACACCACGGTAGGTTAAATACCAGGCCGTACAGTTGTAGGCGCGTTGGTGTATATTTAACGTGGGCACCGTCCCCAATAGGCCTACCCCACGTGTGTTCTTCTTTACTAAGTCAAACTTTAGTCTTTTTTAACTTCTTCTTCTTGTGTTTCGTTTTCTTCTTCTTCTTCTTCTTGTTTCTTTGTTTCTTCTTCCTGTGTTGTTTCTTCTGTAGTTTCTGTAGCGATTTCTACATGTGGTTCAAAATCCTTTAACTTTCTCCACATGCAAACTTCATGAGGTATTCTATTAAAAATAGATGTATCCACAGGTCCGTACACGATGGTGCTATCAGGTTGTTTTTCCAAAGTATCGACCAAATATTCTTTAATAATAGCGCTTGCAAATACCAACTGTCTCATGTACCTTGTAATAGGTTCTGTTGCGTAGTTTAAAACGTAGAATTCTTCACGTGATAGTAGAATCTTATTTTCATGTTGAGTCAAGTCTCTAATTCGCACTTGTAGTTGTCCGCGATGTTTAACAATATCGATTTCATTGTCACAACCCAAAAGTCGAATATGTGTTTTCCTTCCACACAAACTGTTAGTTAAATAACATTCTATTAAATGTACATGTTTCAAAAATGACTCCCTAGCATTTTGCGAAAATAAAACCTTTTTTGTTCCATGGTGTAGTATTACTGTAGGGGAATAATCCAACGACTTCATCAATCCAACTGATACACTTTTACTGATGCATGCTGAGATGGGGTAAAAGATTCGCAAAAAAACTTCAGTTAAAATGTGAGGAGGAATATTTTCTTCAACTTTCTTCTTCCTCTTTGGTACTACCTTTGATGGGTCTGCATTACTTTCCTCCTCTCTATCTCTTTTACCAAACTTTAAAAATGCAGTTATTTCCTTGATAATTTCTGCTTCACTAGTATTATCACGTTACAATAACGGTGCTACCTCTGCATCACCTTGTACAACAGATGGAGAGCTCATTTTGTAGAAGATGTTACCCATGCGACGATAGACGATCAACTGAAGACCTGCATTGTTGCTCCGCTATTTATAGGTTAGCGACAGTGGCGGTGCCGGTAATGGTACAACGTTTTACAATACTGTCTTTACAATACCAGTCAACGGTGTGTATGTAACAATTTTATCGTGCAAAATTAAACAATACGCAGATGTATTTGCAGGTACGTTTTCTTGAAATTCCATTTCTATTTTTATATCAACACTAGACGATTTTACAGATTCATTTTGTTTGGAACAATCAATTACAACAATCGGAGCTTTCGATTCAAACTGTACGGGAGATAGTAGAGGTGTATTTGTTTTGCCGTAATATGAATTTTGGAACCTAGCGTACATATCGTATAAAACACTGTACCTTTTTTTTATCAAAAGAAATATTAAAGTTGTCGTAGGGAAAGAATTGAGAATTCAGGAACACTTTACAGTTTGTTAATTTGCAATGGTCAAATTCACCAGCATTTTCAGTTATTATACTTTTCTTCTTCGTTTGTAATCCAAATATTACATATCTCGCTTTTTCCAAATGAGTAGAAGTTTTTACAGTCCATGTATGCCGTTGTGTTGTAGGTAAAACGGGGTATTCATGAAACTCCCAGCTTCTGAATGGCATTACAATGTCTCGATCTGATTTTAACTTTCTTAATAATGTAATCCTGTGTTCATCATTTAGTCGTACATGTGGTACTCTCCAAACAATCTTGTCTAATGTTAATTTCCAGTCTAAATTGGCATCAGTTGTTCCAGCAGCTGCTTTAATAATATCATTATCGTTTGATGATCTTAATAAAACTAGTTCTTGTTTTACATTTATTATTATTCTTCTGTAGTCTTCAGCAAATCCTAGGAGTAATCTTAAAGGTACGTAGAAATCAAAGTTTCCCGAAGAGTCAGGAGCGATTGTACTTTTGTCTGGTGCAACCCATCCTGCAACAGCTAACAGATTCTTCTCATTTGGTGTTAAAGACGGTAATCCTTTCAATGTACTGGAAATTCCAACCTTTTTTGTTGAATCGACTGTAACTCCTGAAATTTCATATCTAATCTCGTCAAACAAAAATGCCATAGGATTATTTATGAACGGAACAGTGGTTCCAGCAGTACCATCAGTTTTTGTTACTTTTCCTTCAATATATAAATAACTTTCGCATGGAAGAGTATAAATGTCTTGTTGTTGTATAGGAATCCTAATCTCATCGTCATTGTTTAATTTGGACGAAGCGTAAGGGTTGTGCGTGTGATATTCCTTTTCCCATAAGGTCTCGTCGAATGTTGGACCCTGCGCTATATCCAGTATATCCATTGTTAATGACCTTTAATCCAATTTCTTCTAGAAAACGAATGTTGTCACTTGTTAATCCTTCTACAGCTGATGAGCGACTGACCTCTTTGCTGGTTGGCTCTCTCTTTTTAAATGATAACCCCATTGTCTAAGCGGATGATTTTATATGTATTCTTCCAGTAATAGCTTCTCCTCTAAAGTCAATAAGGTTTCCGTCTTGATCCACTATGTTCAGCACGTTGTCTGAAATGAAACTGGTGTTTAACCCATTGGCGTAGACATACGAGCTGGTCTCGTGCCTTACTTGTAATTTTATTAACCTGTGAATTGGAGTATAAAATTGGTGTTTTTAAATGGATTAATGGCGTATTTTAATTAAAATATTGGTTTCTTTTAGTTTAGAGAGTCGCATTGGCGCACACACAGTAGAGAGTAGTAAGTAAAAATTAGCAAAATCAGTGTTGACCATGTGCAAGTCTCAAAGAATTAACCGATCCCGTCAACTTCCAAGCAAGCCTGCCACCGTTTGTTTTACTCGGGCCCTCCCACCAAAGTTGCCACAGACCGGTTAACTAATTGAGAGTTGCACAACTGGTCAGTTTTGGACGTGTGCGGGAATCGAACCCACGAACATCGTCACCACCTGGCCAAGGTGTTTCCACGACGTAGCCAACTCAGCTAACACGACCCAAGGCCTGGCGGCGATATTAAGGTTTTTCAGTCAGTCCGCGCCCCTAGCGGATAGAACCGTAGACGCCCGCGGTCATTAGTTACATATTTTGCTACTAGAGTTCAGCACCAATCAATTCCCGTTATAGGCTACTGCAAATAGAATAAAATTACTACCTCAATGGGTTAACGGTAGGTACACAAGGTTTTGAGGCTTTTCTACTATCTTGAAACCTGGTGCAAGTGATGGGTAGAATGTGTGTAATATATGACGATTTTCTCCATCTCTGTAGGATCCTTGTATAATGTTACATGTAATGTCTATGCTATTAACTTTGATGATCGTCACAGTTTTATTCCCAGAATGAGTTTTATTAGGTTCTAATACTTTTGTTTCCTTAGAAAACCCCAATAAACTACCAATTGAATGTTCTTGACTAAAATCAATATAATACTTAGACGTAATTTCGGCTTTCATTGTATTGTTATTGCCTTTTATCGTTATATTTTCTTTTCCCATATGTTTTTGTATAACTTCATTTATATTATCAATTTCATAAGCTCCTGTTGATAAACTGAATTCTCCCAAAGCTGAATACTTTCCTTTATCATCTTTTGTCTTGTAATAATGTATTTTGTTATTAATTCCTTCACTAACGTTTGGAATAGAGTTATATGTTGTTAAATCCAATAATGCGGCTTCCCATAGTCTTCCTTTTTGCAAACGTAGCGCTGGAAACAGAATACTGCGCAAAGTACATGAGTTACCGGTTAATGACACTGTATACGAAGACATCTTAAAGTTGACTAACACTTTTAGCTAAAAAGTCTAAACATAAATGACCGCAAATGGATGTATCATCAGGTTGTTTTATTGTATGATTGTAAAAAGCATTTTCTGCCGCACGAAAGTATTGTTGAAGTTCTTTCGGTGGTGGAAGGTCTCCAAAACTGTCAAAATAATAAATGGTTTTACCAAGTTTCTTGTAACACACCCAATGAGTGCCTAATCCTTTACTATTATCCAAATTTACAATACCAGTCTCATTTTTCCACATTTTAACCGGTAATTCATCTTTCATAAATACTCCTCTAAAAAATGGGATTTTCAAACAAGAAGCATATGTAGTCAGTTCTTCATTGGTTAATTTTTTGTTTTTAATTATTAATTGCTCTTTCTTATTTAATACACACGATACGGTCTTAGGTATAATCCTCCTCCCTTTTTTATCATTGACCATATTGTTGGTTTCTTTTTAGCTTTACCACTGGTAGATCGACGTTTTCTTCTGATATTACCTCCTTGTTTCTTAGCGGGTTTTTACCCACGCCTTCTTCTCTTTCCTCCTCCAAACGTAGTTTTTGCTTTCATTGCTGCTGTTACTGCTAAAGACGCTGCTTTTTCACCAATACTCGCGTCACTAGATTTTACTCTTTGCCAAGCTTTCTCAGCAAGTGCTTTATCCGCTATTGATCTATTTTTAGTATCACCAAATTTGGAATACGCTATATCGTGCAGTTTACAAGCCTGATCGAGCTTATTTATTCCAGGATCTCCTCTAGCAAGACGTTTCTCTAATTTGGTTCCAGGACCACAATATTGATATCCCCCAGGTAAATGTAATTCCACAGGTAACAAATCAATCGCCTTGTTAACTATAGCTCCAACCGGTTTACTCAATAGAGAAAATGCTGTTGATGCTATTCCCCTTCCTCTCTGTAATCTCTCTCGATTATGACTGATGCGTTTAACCCTCGATATGACTATTTGTAGCAAAACTTACAATCAGTAGGTGCACCCTATAAATGTTTTACAATGAATGTAATATCAGTTTTGGTTTCTTGTATTATATACTGTTTAAAATCCATTTATTATATAGAAATGGATTTATTAATTAAATGTAGAAATATTAAATAAAAGTAGTAAAAATAGAAATAAGGTGTAATTGAAGATGTTCCAGATGTTTCTCCGCTGGTTTCTCGTTGTCTTCGGTAAAATGAATAAACTTTAAATAGTTGTCATGTTCCCTTAGAAACTTGCCACTTAATCGTTGGTAATTGAATAACACCTCCCAGTCTAGTTTATCTTTAAATTTGTCAATGTAATTCTCAGAGAGATTTTGATATTTACTTATTACTTCCCAGCAGTTATTAAAATTTGATGTCATCTCTACGAGGAAGTCTTCTGAAAACTGTTGTCTTTGTAAAATATGGATCCAGTTAACTCTGTGACAATAAATTCTTAACATAGTCATTGTAAAGAGGTAGTTTATGGAAAGTTGTTCCCAATCCATATATCTATCAAACCGTTGAACAAAACCATCTGTCAACACTCCTTGGGGAAATCTCGGCTCTTGAGATATTAAACTCCACGCAGTTATATTGGATTCCATCATCCTCTCTGTATCATCTCTCGAATATGACTGGTGCTTTATCCCTTATCATGGGTATTTTAAATTCTTTTTTCTCTTATGTAATCTTCATTGTTTTCTGTTGGTTCATTAATCACATTCACTTTATCCTCCTTTCCTAATGTATTGACTTTAGAAGGCTCAGACGGTTTATCTCGTTGATTAGGTTTCTCTGGATTGTGTATATTTTTCCAGTCTAAATAATTGTGACTGTCAACATCTGAAGCTGCATCTCTTCCTGAAGCCCGATGGATATAATGGAATAGAGCTGCACCAAACCTTTCCAAATGTTTTTCATATTCCGTAGTCCATTTCTTGTGTACAATATCAAACATTTTCTTATTTACAGCGTCTCCATCCTGCTCGCAATCACCTACATTTGATAATTTTAATTTTTTTACATCATAGCTTGTATCAGTTTCATTCCTTTTGGATATCGTTAACAATTTTAGAGTAGCTAAATTTACTGCTTCACCATCATAAACGGGATAATGTATATCGCTTAACCTTTTACCGGAAAACCCCCAATGATCTTCGTGTACAGTTGGGGTTCTTTTTTTCATGTACTGTACCGTAACCGCATCAGACGACATAAGCGGATCACCAACATTTTGAATTATTTTTCCTTCAAAATTATAGTTGCCGTCAGGTGTTAACGGAAACCCAGCTCTTTTTTCACTATATCCAGATTTTACTCCAAACTCGGAATACCGTCCAAACTTGTCCACACTCATGATGTAACTGAATCGCTATCGTTTAGGTTCTTATTATATATATATACGTCTACTGAACAATTATTCCTTGTTTTCGCAGTTCATCAACCAAAGCTACCCGTTCGTTTTCTAAACCAGTGTGCCCGGCTTCCATAGCTTCATGTAATAACCTCATTCGATCAACTAACTTATTTATATCGTTGTAATATATTATATTAGTTTTATACAAGTTTTTCAATAATCCCCTTCCAGATGTGGTAGGATCAGTTGTTTTTCTCTTTTTATGCAAAACATTTAATTCAGCAGAAGATAAAGCTCTTCTTTTAATTGGAGCTTTTTTTGATTTCGAGGGGAAAAGACTAGATATAATACTTGTATATTTTATTGACCGATTTCTATGAATAGGTAGGCCTTTGGAATACTTTTTTCTATGTGCATTTGTATACTCTAATATATTTTTAAACAATTGTAAATCCCTTTTAGTGTATTTACCAGGATTATTTTTAAAGATGAGTTCAAACAAACCTTTTGTACCTTTATATTTCTTATCTCCAATAACTATATCATCATTTTCGTTTATATCTAACTTGCTATCTCCAATCATTAATCCTTTATCCTCTATTTTAGCTCCATAGGTATGATAATTTCGATTAGCATGTGCGGCGTGTAACATTTTTAACGTATATGTTCTTCCAAGTGTTCCTTTAAACATAATATCCGTGCCTAATTTGCTTAAGTTGGATGGGTTAATATCCTCTTCTTCTGCTCTTGTATCTTCTACACTTGTATCTTCTGTACTTGTATCTTCTGCAATGTCCTTTTCCTTTAAATCCTCTATATCTCCGCTTTCTTCATACTCGTCGCTTTCCTCAGATGGTTGTAAATGACCACAACTTTCATCATTCTGAAATTCTTCTTCATATTTGGAAATTGGTAGCATTTTGTCTCATTCGAAGCGAATTGAAGGTTTTTCCATATTTTGTGCTAATCGCTTTAAAGGTTCAGTAACCGGTTTGAATGTTGTTTCTAAAAATTGCTCTCTTTCATTTATACCTGATTTTAAAGCTCGGTTCTTTTGTCTAATAGAATCACTAAGTGATTTTATTTCCTTTAATAGCTTTTCCTGGTTAACCATCTTCACACCTTGACGACTTGTACAGTAATACCGCTAATCAGTGTATTAAAACAAATTTATCAAAACCTATTCTATAACGACCATCTTTTATAGCTTGATCTTTCATAATAACCAAAAATCCATACTTTTCCGCCCATGCTTTTCCGCAAAGCTCTTTAAACTTTTCAAATGGCATATCCGCATTCACATGATCGTTATATATATGTTTAGGTTAGTATCATCTTGTTTGAATACAATTAGAATATTTGCATTATCACTGATAAGTTGTTTCGGGATTTTGCTATAAGTTTGTCCTATATATATGCTGTCGATGTTATTATGTCTTCCCATGGCAAAGTAGTTTCTAATAGTATCCAGATTTTCACAAGATACATCGTCAAATATAAATACAGAATACGGTTTCGCTTCGTTTGGTTGCATAATGCTATCACTAGCGTTAAATTTGTAAAAATTAACATCAGACACATCAGATAGGATTTTATCCAGCAATTGATACTTTGGTTGATGTAGAGACTTTGAAAAAATATATAGGTTATTAAACCTTAATCCCTGCGGATTAGTGATCAAATTAAAGACAACATTGGTCTTTCCGCAGTTTGAGGGGCCACTTACTATACATCGAACAGTGTTTGGAAGTAAACTACCGTGTTTACCATTGTTGATTTTAACGTTATCCACAGTTAAATCATCTATGTTATTAATATTGAATCGATCTTTATGGTGAATAATCTCCATCCTGCTCAAAGGTTAACGATGAAATGAGTTGCTTGCATTACACCAAGTCCTTTATAGGTATCCATGAATCCTCAGTTTTGTTAAACCCTAACCACCGCACTTTAACTGCGTCCTTTTTTCTTTGTAACACTTTTTCAACAAGATATACATCACCTACTGTAGACTTTAACATTTCATGTCCATAAAATGCACCTTGCAACAAATCTCCTTTGTTATCTTTTAAGATATACGTTTCAGGTACAGTCGGTTGCACTTTATACACTGTAAAAACTTCATTCGTCCAATTGGGAAGGTATTTCTTGGTAAACACTCCCTTATATTTACTAATCCGTACTTTATCACTTACATTAAATTTTCTTGGCTGCATTTTTTCTACTTTAGGCTTTGTATTTTTCTTTATGCGTTTTAATACATCTTTTGCATTTCTTCTATTTACTTTGTTAGGTTTCATACCAATAGTTCTATGAAACCTGTTGTTATAATCATTTATTAATTGTGGTAAAACATCATACCATACGTAAGAACCTCTTTTTGAAAATTGTTTATACAGTGCTCCTTTTAAGGTTCTATTGAATCTTTCTACAATAGCTGCTTTTTTCTCTGAATTTGTAGAATAATGATTTATTTTATATTTATTCATTAACTGTGCAAAGTTTGTATTAAAGTATTCTGTTCCATCATCAGTTTGTAAATGTTTAATTTTGTTTTTATCTCTTTTTATGGCTATTTCCATGGCTTCTGTTACGCTTTTACCAGTCTTGTCCTTTAGAGGCAAAGCGTCTGCAACTTTTGTAAAACAATTAATAATTGTGAGTATATATTTAAATCCTTTGTTTATTCTGCTATGCGGTCGCATTTCAATTAAATCCGCTTGATATAGATAATTTATCCCTTTTATAACAGTATTTCTTCTTGGAAACTTTATTCTTGCAGGTATATGTAGTTCATCAATAATCTTCTCCTTGAGGTCTGACATGATGGTTTCACGAAGACAGCTGATATGGTATTAAATATTCTTTTGTATAAATCTGCTTATATAGGTCAAGGTCATTCTAAACTAATGGTTAAAAGGGGGAACACAGCAAAATACTGCTGTGTTCCCCCTTTTATACGGAAAGGAAAAGGAAAAGGGATGTAGGACGATGAAAGGGTTACTCGTCAATAGGGTTGAGGGAATAGTGGCCGAATGGTAGAGTGTGGATGTTGTCTGCAAGGATGTGTCGTTTATCATCATTTGAAGAGAGAGCTTTTTTTACTTCCGTCACGCTGTACAGCTGATGGTTGAAACTTCTGATTGTGTTGAATTTTGCTGTTATATCTTGATCTTCAAATAAACATTTCTTATAGTGATTAAAATGCACATTCTTCTTTAAATACAAACTTTTTACCCCTTTAGCTTTCTTAATGACTTGGTTTTCATTTAGTTGTAAAGAATATAATTTTGACATTAGTGCAACAATTTCTTGAAGTATAACACCATTGGCTTCATCTTTAAATTTGCCAAGCACTTTTTTGTTTCTGTCATTGTCGTAGTTTGGATGATCTTTTGGATAGTCGGAAAAGTCAAAATCGTTTTTGTAATCAAATGTCCGAAGGTCTTCATACATATCGTTAGTAATTATCCAATATATAAAAGCGTCTGTATCCATGTAGGAGATGCCGATGTTTTCTCGTCCATAAAAGGTGACCATCTTTTTATAATGAAAATCGTACATATGAGTCTTGGAGATATCCAGGATTGACATACCTATATACAAAGGACGATCCATCTTCACACTTGTTTTCTTCATAGATACAGCTACAATATTTTCGTTAATAATTATAGATGTTCCAAAATTTAGCTGTTGTACAAGTTTCTGTTGTTTGTTCGGATCTGTAACAAGTTTAACATTTTTATGTCTTCTTTTATTTTCCAATGTTTTACCAAATATTGCATTGTTCATCAATTTAAAAAAGTCTTTTTGAAAGGCTGATGTAGCGGCTGCTCTTCTGGTAGTATTCGAGTCTATGTACGGTTTCAACCAGCACGATTGGGAAAATTCCACAGCTCTATTAATTTTAGTAAGACGTAAACCTAATTCGATAGCTTGTTGAACAACCCAATAGTGAGCTACGTATCGTTGTTTATTGTTAAGGGTCATCATTAATTTGGGGTGTTTTCCAGTTGGTTAAATTTCTGTTCTTGCAAGGAGTGGAAGGTCATAATGAAGATCGTGTAAATGTTATGGATATTCAAAGTCGCAAACCAAAATATATCCGGTATCTCCATGTTTTGGAGTTTGTGATATATCGCCAATACAGTCGGGATCAACCCATTTAAAGTTGTCAAATAGAAGTGGGTTCGACATGGCCCATCCATACAGATTATTTGCGCCGAAATATCCCAAGTACGTTGAAGGTTTCTCTTGATCATGGTCAGGTAGATATTTGTTGTTGGCTTTAACATGTCTCGTTACGCTTTGAGTTAATCCACCTCTAACACCTGACTCAACCATTAAAACCATATCTATATCTGTTAACAGCTGTATTTTGCATTTTGTTTCTTTCAACATTGCTTGCCAAGCTAGTCCTGGAGATGTATACGAATGTAGAGGGTCCAAACCGTATGCTGCTAAACACGTTCTTCGGAATTCTTCCATAACATCACAGAGAAGAGTTACGTCGAGTTTTACATAAACGTCTGAATACTCTCCTAAAGTCTTCATATTTAACTCATTCCATACTCGACATGCGTGTTGATAGTCTTCAAGTGAAATTTCCGAATCATTAAGTTTGTTGTTAAATTGTTCTGGTGGAGGAAGTGTTGTTTCATTAAATCTATGAAGTCCATCGATGTAATCGTAGGGGAAGACTCCTTTTCGAAGAACCAGATCCATTTTACTACTGGCTACAATTTTGCTTGTTTCTATCAGATCTTCTCTTTTTAAATTATCAGTTAATTTCATTAGGCTAGAAGGCATAAATCGAAACGAATCAATAAATCTAAGTTTTATTTTACCAACCTTTTTAGAGAAACTTATAAATTTTTCCATTGTTGTTGCCAAAACATCTATTGCTCCATCATCTCTTCCTAACTCCGGGATGATGAAATGAGAGTCATATCCACTAAGGTTATGTAGAACAACGGGTATAAAAGATGGTACTTTGTAATTTAAGTTGCAAGCGTTACAGGCTGCACCTCTGTAGGCTCCTGTAAGATGGTCGTAATCACGCACTTTAACGTTATCTGGTGTAAATAGGTTATTACACAGATAACATGCTGTTGCCAAATTGTGATGTTGAAGTTGGTGTTCATCCATAGGCTGCATCGGTATTTTAATTTTGTAGATTTCTTCCACCTTGGAGGCAATGTAATACAACTCATCTACAAAGTGTTTCGCTGCTTGTTCACCACGATAAAACTTCGGAGCAGATGATAGTCCAAATTCTTGAAGACAGCGTGGATTTTGTTAGTATACAATAACTGTTTGGTGCATGTTTTTTATATTTGCTTCTTTTTGTGATATCCTCTTCTTGTTGTTCAATTGGAAGTAAATATGCTTCGAAATCCGCGTACACAACAAATGGAACAGGGTATTGTTGATTTACTTTGTCAAATTTTATCTGCGCTCTGCTGGGATGTGGCAATATAATTCTTACCTCATAGTTTCCACTACATAACCTTTGATGTTCTACTAGCCATTCTGAACCTCCTCTTCTTAATTCTTTGTTTACATGACAAAAACATCTTTTACAAATTGTTTTCTTTTCTTCATGTTTAGATAATTGTTTAGAAACAAGAGCTTCAAACTTTTTAATGTAGACATAGTGGGATATGTCCCCTTTAGTGATCAATAGCAAATCCGTATGATCTCTGCGCTCATTTGATGTTATACGCAAGGGGTACACATTGTTTGATGAATCCAATCCAAATAGGTTGACAGAAGCTGAAGGATTTTGTTTTTCAAATTTTGAAATGTCTGTTATAGCAACAGGGTAAGTCATCCCTTGAAAATTATATCTATGTTGTACTTCTTCATATTTGTGGCTTGGTCTTATCGGATTGTCTGTTACATATTTGACCAATATGGCATATTTAAAACATTCAGTATCTTGATTTTGTACGTTGACGCAGGATAAGGTATTTCTATTTTTTGTTGGTAGAGGGATGTAGCTACTTCCTCGAATTCCATAGCCGTGTTTGTGTACTCTTAAGTCTAGCCCTGTGATGCTTAACAAACTCCATCCAGAGCCTCTTCCTTCATGTTCTTGTATTTTTGTCATTAGCTCTTCAAAACATTCAGATACGATTGAATCAATATCTGACGAAAACATAATAGTTCGGTTTTTTGTTAAAAACCCTCTCGGTGAAGTTTCATTTTGAATGTTTGTAAATAAAGCATCCATTAATAGTCCAAATTTGATAAAATTTAATCTTTTTAATTCATTTTGCAAAGTGTTGCTTACCAATCCTTTTGCGTTATTTAAAAATTCTTCGAGTTGTAATTTTGCATTGTCAATTTTGAAGTGGGTTACTACATTACCCGGAAGTGCTCGGGCATGTAGTTCTACATTTACTGATGGTCCAGGCGCATAATGAATGACACTTGGTCTTGAAACTTCATTTTCTTCTTTTTCTTCATTTGCTTCTTTTTCTTCGTTGTGTTCTTCTTCATTTCTTCCTTCTTCATTTTGTTCTTCTTGATGTTTTGCTAATTGTTGGTCGATTGAATCTAATTCTTCTTCATTTGGTTCTTCTTCTTCTGTATTTGTATTGGTGTTATGTTTCAATTCTTTATGAATGGTTAAAAGCCATTCATCTCTGAAAGAAGCTTTACAAATATTGCAGCGATTCATAATGTAGGTGTGCTCTCCACAAGGGTCAACGCAGTAATAAAAAACACTGCAAATGCACCTCTATTTATACCTTAGAAGAAGTGGTGGGGGTAAGTATTAGGTTAGGTTTACTATATTTTACATTTTCTGTTTACTATTGTAGTTGGAGGCTACAAAATTGTTGTATTTAGTTCAAGGTCATTGAACATATTTGCCAAAACGGGGAATAGAGCAGTAAATGATTTCATTTTAAACCATAAATTGATCTATTCCCCGCTCTGTATTTAACAAGGACAATTTTATTCAACAGGAACATTTGATAGATTTTTAAACTTGGATGTGAAGTCGGATTGTACACATTGCATCTCGATCAACTAAAAATTTCATAAAATAATAGGGATCTTCAGTTGTAGATTCATCTTTAACATATTCAATAGTCAACATTGCCGAACGAAGATCTTGTGGAATTACGTCGACTTTTATGAGTCGCCTTTCGAGTTCAAACCGTTTTGTTATTGATGTAAGTTTTATCGTATCATCAATATCGATAAGGGGAAAGCTGTAACAAACGGAGTTTCCTGGAGGGTTCATCATGCCGTTATGATAAATATACACTGTTGCATCGTCATTAAATGGACGTTCCCCCACCATTAAATGTATAAGTTACCCCCACTTTTTCAGTCATGTAAATGGTTCAAGGTCATACAACAATATTACCAAAACGGGGAATAGAGCAGTAAGTGATTCTCATTATAACCACAAACTGATCTATTCCCTGCTTTGTATTTAAAGTAAACTATTTGAAGACAACAAAAACTTATTCAGATTCTTCCAATGATGATGATGATGATGAGCTCATATCACTAAATAAGCGACGACAAACACCAAGGTTCCCTGTGACTGGATCTAGAACTACGTCATCAATATTAATACTGCTTGGAGGGGTTCCACTATCAACAAGGTCCATTTCCTCCAAACAAAGCAACTGATGATGAAATTCTGGTTCATTATCATCGTCGTTGTCGTCGTCAGTCAACAGCTCCATCTTTCCAAGATATGGTTCACTGCTAGCAAACTCACTCAGTAGTTCAAGATCACTAAACAGTTCATCTTCCATCTCTGAATCGTCTTCGTCTTCATCTTCGTTTATATTAACTGGAATATTTTGAATTATTCCCAGTATAGTCTTCTTAGAAGGGAAAATGTTATCTCTGGGCGACATGATTCCAAGTAGCAGACTGATTTTACAACTAATACAAAACCACCTTTTATACCCCGATTCCGGTAATGGTGGGGGTAAGTGTTGAAAGTACAAGTGGTAGGGAAGAGGTATTATTGTAACACAAATGATTAAGTCCTATAAGTGGGTCAAGGTTACCTTAACCTATTACCAGAACGGGGAATAGAGCAGTAAGTGATTCTCACTTTGACCACAAACTGATCTATTCCCCGTTCTGTCTTCTGCTGTTCAGTATTTCCAAAGACTCTTAGTTAGTTGAAGAAAATTGGTCAATTTCAATTGCTAGCAATTCTTCAGACAGTTGAAATGATGTATTTTGTGATAACATTTCCAACATATCAATATATTTTATGGCGTGTTTTATAGTAGAAAGTTTTGAAGCGTTTGGTTCAAGAAAAGGTAATTTTGTTCGTAATAAATTATAGGCTTCATTCAATATTGCAATCCTTTTTCTCTCTCTAGCACACCTTCTTTTCTCTATATCATTCTCCTCCTTTCCTTTAACATCTAAGTTAGACGATCCTCCTGGGCTATCCATAGCTGAACAATAACTATACTCCGAAGCCGACTGCCTTATATATGTTTACCCCCACCTTTTTACAATGAATATAGCTGGTTCAATGTCTTGTTCGGGAAAAAGTCGCTAACCTAACGTGTAGTGTAATAAAGACACAAAACAAACCCCTCTTGTAATAATCGGTAAATTTATCTCTTCAAAGGAATTGGTTCCACATCTATTTTTACCTCTTCAGTTTTACGAATACCCAATCCTTTGACCTTAACATCATGATACTCCATAAGCAGTTGGTATACACGCTGGGTAAAGATATCCGCTTTAGTAGTAGAGTTAATATAGTGGAGATATACCATGGTAGATGCTCTATTGATGCAGTTCACAACCAAAGTGATTATTGACTCTGCAACATCGCGCTTTAATACCCATCATGTAAGTGGGTCAAGGCCGTCTGATTATATTACCAAAACGGGGAATAGAGCAGTAAGTGATTCTCACTATAACCACAAACTGATCTATTCCCCACCTGTGATCACCCCTTCTACCACATCTTCTAACTGGGTCAAGGTCATTTCTGATCAAAATGGGGGGGGGTGTGAGATTTGACAGAATCTCACACCCCGGAAACCTAAAGGGAAGTAGATATAATTTACAGTAAAGTCTGGCTAAAGTTCAAGTCACAATGAAGAGTTATTATTTTACAAATATAAAGTCACACAAATATGTAAATTGTACGAATCTAAAATAAAGGCGTCGGTGAGGAGCCTTAGGACCCCTCTCACCGAGGTCTAGCGAAAACCGGGGAAATGCGAAACCCCATCCGGTATGCAAAGAAGGTGCAGTGATCGGTTTGCGGGCCGTAAACACTGCAAAGCAAGAGCCGGTTTGCTGGCCGTACTCTTAAAAGCTAAGGAGAGCCGGTTTTCTTGCCGTACTCACAATGAAAGGAGGTGGAGTTAAAGGGTATCTTACATATTTGTATGATGAATAATTAATTTCAATTAACAAGAGTTATAAATGTAAATTGTACTAATCTAAAATAAAGGAGTCAGTGAGGAGCCTTATGACCCCTCTCACTGAGGTCTAGCGAAAACCGGGGAAATGCGAAACCCCATCCGGTATGCAAAGAAGGTGCAGTGATTGGTTTGCGGGCCGTAAACACTGCAAAGCAAGAGCCGGTTTGCTGGCCGTACTCTTAAAAGCTAAGGAGAGCCGGTTTTCTTGCCGTACTCGCAAGGAAAGGAGATGGAGTTGAAGGGTGTCATTAATATGTGTGTGTGTGTGTAAGATGTTAATAAATTAAAAAAATTTATAAATAACCTAGCCAAACTTTAAAGTAATTTAAAGAAAGGAGTTAGTACTATCTACAATACAAAATAAGCAAACAAGCAACCAAAGTTCAACCAAACATACAACATGCAACATGCAAAAGTATAAGGGATTAATAAAAAGTGTGCGCATACTTAGTATTAACCCCTTATTTCTCCAGTTGTTCTTATAAACTGGAGTGCAACTAGACAGTTGCACTGAACAGTGGAGATGGTACCATGTTAACACTCCACTGTACAGCAAGCAACTGATGTCAGTTACTGCATGGTTCGCTTATATAGGAGACGCGAAATTACCTCGGCTGAGTTTGATGAGGTTTTAATTTCGCTTTTATCAGCATACTACAATACAGTTAAGAAAAGCAAAGACATGCGGAAGATTTTAAATACAAAAGCTGAACTACTAAAGCAGCAAACCTAGCATGCAAGAAAAGAAAGACAAGGAAGAAACTAACTACTATAGCCAGACTAATAAAGCAGCAATATAACATGCAGGAAAAGACAGAGTGAAAGAGAAGGAAAAGAGAGAAAGAGAACCCAGGTAGCGAGATCTTACGAGGGGGGCGCCCTCCCCTCGCATTACCCCGCTACTGCAACTGTCCTCGCACTTTAATACGCAGGTCACTTGCATGGGAGCAGTCTCGACTTAGATCGACGACTGCTAAGGAACTGTCCGAAGCACTCGCTTATATGCCCGCGGGAGGGCGCGGGTAATTTTCCCGACACAGGGTAATTTGGTTGGGTATTTTGTTGTGTAATGCAGCTCTAGACATAAAAACAAAATTCTGCTGATTTAGTGGGGTTTTTAATTTCGCGTGTAAAAGCTGGCGCGGGGCGTTCCCTTGACAGCTTGATTTAATGGGTTGCGCACCGGTTGCATTCTACTAGGTAATTAACTCTCGCACTCGTTTTGTTTTGCTGAACGCTAGTACAGGTTGGGATTCTTTATTCGTATTTAATTTAGGTACCTTTTGTTGTAACTAAAATAATAATGTTGTGTAGCTAGTTGAGGTATTTTGCATTTACGTATCCGTATTATTACTTTAGTGTGAGCTACCCCCATTATATATCATTGTGAGATACGAACAAGACGTCGGACGTCGGCGAAGTATTAATGGTGACGATTCATAACGTCAAGGTGCATAAAGTAAAGTAGCTATTTTTTATAGTTTTGTTATGTAGCGATTTCAAATCGTAAAGTTTGAAAACGTCCAGTTTATAATTCTAAATTGTTAAATATATAGTGTTTCACAAAGTAAAGTTCCATAACGTAAAGTTATCAATTAATATAGTTTAATTTAAAATGCGTTTCAAAACGTAAAGTTTCATAAGGTAAAGTAGCTATTATAATTTAAATAAAATATGTGAGTGTTTCACAAAGTAAAGTACAATAACGTCCAGTATTTAAATTTTAGTTCTATTCGGAGATAGAGTTTCATAAAGTAAAGTTTCAAAACATAAAGTTTGTATTTTTAAAAACCACCTGTTTCAAAACGTAAAGTTTCATAACGTCCAGTTAACAAACTCACTCCAGTTCGATCCAATTTCAGTACACGGGAATGTTCCAAAAAGTCGAGTTTTAAAACATTGAATTTAATTTAGTAGACTATTTCATAACGTAAAGTGACACAAGGTAAAGTACAGTCCGCTCCAGACATTGTACTGCGTGTTGCCTTCCACAAGTTGCAGGCGGACCTGAGCACGTGGATTTTGTTGCGTGTTGCCTTCCACAAGTTGCAGGCGGTCCTGAGCACGTGGAGATCTGTCGACACAGCGCCAGCCAGCGCGGCGACGGCGGCGTTTGTAGCCCAGTCAATAAATGTTTTGTGTCTGAACTCTTTTTGGTAAAGCTGATCATTTCTCAGTTGATAGACCATATTGAAAGACGTGTTTTCTCAAAAGTCCCCTAAAATCCGCATTGTGCTTCCCCTCCTATCACCCCCTCAAAGCTCGAAAATGTAGACTTTAACATTATCAAGTATAACTTTTTAACAAAACGTTGTTTAGGGTTAACCATTTTCAGTTATTTTTGTCGATAAATGTGCTATCATTTTTATACAGATACTGTTTACGATAAATTAACTTAATATATAAAAAAAGTTATTTTTGTTGTTTCAAATTTAGATTTTTGAAGTTTATTTTCGTTATACGTATAATAAATGAAAAACACTTCCTCTAAAACAGTTTGCACACACATTTCTGGACACATTTATATATAAATATTAATGTTTTTATGACGTGAGGAATATGCGTAACTGTAAACTATGTTTGGAGCGCGAGGGCGGCAAAGCCTGGGCTAGTGCGAAAGATACATTATCTACTTATCTACTTGTTTTAAATCTCTTATGTTTAATCATTTCTACACTTACAAAATGTAGTGTTGTTTTATAGTTTATTATTGTCATACCGACCTATAATAATATGATATACCCCCGTCGCAGCAAACATGCGTACTCAGCGAATTTCCAATGCATAATACTTGTCTGAATCCCACATAAAGCCGCGTACCAAGTTCCATAAAAATATATTCACATATAAGCGATTTTAATTATTCTCCATAAGAATAACATTGGTAATGAGTACGTAGGATTGCTGAAACAAGGAACACAAACAATTGATTTTTATGCCAATATAAATCTAATTTAACTAGGCGAAGCCACATACCAAGTTTCATCAATATTCAATCATAAATAAGCGCTATATAACATTTTAGTTATGCTCCATAAGGATAAAATTGGACAACGTACCGTGTTTAGCACTTTGAATATCTCAGCAACGGTTGGGCGTAGAATCACAATTTAAACACCAAAATGACTGTTTTGTGGAACTGAACAGATTTCTAAAAGCAAATGTGAAGTTTAAATTAAAATAAACTGAGGAAATGCCAAAAACCTTTTTCCCATAAGATTAACATGGGAGATTTTATGAGTAGGTTTTTTTTGGATTTTCTCCGCAACCACTTAACCTAGGTTAATAATTCAAAATACTATATTATTTGTTTTTTAAGCTCTATAACATGGTCAAAACCAAAATTAAGTTTAAAAAAATTGTAGGGTGAAAAATGCAAATAGCTGATTTTTGGACATTTTAAAATCCCCATAAACCCCCCTTCCCATGGTCCGATTTTTTTGGTTTTCGAACTTAAAGTCATGAATGTCATTTTACACATTTGAGTCAAATTTCATCGAAATCAGACGTTTTTTACTCATGTTATCGCATTCACGGACACACACACACACACACACACACACACACACACACACACACTCACACACACACACACACACATATATATATATATATATATGTATATATGTATATACATACATATATATAAATTTGAATGAATAGTGTTTTTGTCATCTGGGGACCTCAAAACAAAAAATTATCATGGTCTCGGACTTAAGTCTTACCATGAGACCTACGGTAATAGCTTCTTCCCTGTTGGGGTAAATTCGCTAAAAGTAGATTTACTTTATTATTAATGTGTAATGTAATAAAACTCCAAATACGATATGTTCAATGATTTGAATGCGATATTATTTAATCGATCCACTTCAATTTTAAACATTGTATAGTTAATATAAAATTTGTTAATACCAGTTTTACTTGGGGGTATAAATCAGCCCTTGGGCCTTTTCATTATCCACCAACTATTGACCCGCCGTGTCCCGGACTGGCTGAACCGACAGCTGTCGTAAATTATAAGTTTCATATTTCTTTTCTGCAACTCTTATTTAAAACAGCTTCACGGAACTCCCATCCACCACAGACATTATGCACATTGATTACATATATATATATATATGTGAAAAATGCCAGTGTTTCATCGAATTAAGCATAATACAGTTCGGGTAACAATGCTTGGCATCTGGTTACCGTATGCTCTGGAATGACTTTTCGCCTCTATTTGGCTTAGTACCGTTAGTGTTTCAGTCTACTTTTCTCAACAGAAAGCAAAAATCACTTATTTCATTTTAAAACATTTGTTTTGGTTGTTTTTTATGTCTACTTTTATTAACGAGAAATTTCAGTAGTTTATCGCCTTTCCCAGGTGCCAACCACCGTGAACCGAGCTTTACTTGACATTCAACGATTGCCAAGCTAAACCCTCTTTCCCTGTGGACTGTAATCGCTACCATATATATGCTGGTACGCTGGTATTGCTGGTACTCTTTTGCTTAGTTTCGGCGGAAAACTGTGTTAGCTTTCGACTATATTTGCTGAAGTGTAAAAATTTACGCGGGCCAGCGCCCGAACAGTTTTACCCTAACCCTATCCATTAGTATATTCTGGGATAAGGTTGCATGAGCTAGACGTTTCCTAAGCTCCAGATACATAACGCCAGTTCCAGTATTGTTTAGGCTACCAGTACAATGTTTGTAATAAAGTTTGATCAAGTCTATGTAGTTTATAATACCTAAGAATAAAGTCGGCAGGTGTCAAATACTATCCTTTTTTATAAAACGTAATCACGTCAATGTAGGATGAAATACCTAAGAAAGAATTAAGCCGACAAGTGTCAAGACGTAAAGCTTAATAAAATCCATAACGTCCCAGGTCAATAACTTCCTTTGTTCCTGCCCAAACTCAAACTCATTTATCCGTCTAAAAACTGATACAGTATTGAACACGTCAGTAGGGTGTATTGGACAGTTCTGGGGCAGGAGGGACAGGAGGGCCACCCCCCCCCCGAGCCCCCCACCCACGCAAATTTTTTTGCGAATTTTTTTTTTGCGAATTTTTTTTTTGCGAATTTTTTTTTTTGCGAATACTAACCTAACCTAACCTAACCTAACCTAACCTAACCTAACGTAACCTAACCTAACGTAACCTAACCTAACCTAACGTAACGTAACCTAACCTAACCTAACGTAACCTAACCTAACCTAACCTAACCTAACGTAACCTAACCTAACCTAACCTAACCTAACCTAACCTAACCTATCCTAACCTAACCTAAACTAACCTAACCTAACCCATCCTAACCTAACCTAACCTAACCTAACCTAACCTAACCTAACCTAACCTAACCTAACCTAACCTAACCTAACCTAACCTAACCTAACCTAACGTAACCTAACCTAACGTAACCTAACCTAACCTAACGTAACGTAACCTAACCTAACCTAACCTAACCTAACGTAACCTAACCTAACCTAACCTAACCTAACCTAACGTAACGTAACCTAACCTAACCTAACCTAACCTAACCTAACCTAACCTAACCTAACCTATCCTAACCTAACCTAACCTAACCTAACCTAACCCATCCTAACCTAACCTAACCTCGGATCAGATTTCTGATTGCAGATTCTTGTTCGTCTAGTCGAGCCGAGAAATTTGAGTACCCACAAAGTACATTTGAACGATGTGGGGGGGGGGCTATCTCGGTTACCGTAAGTCGGATTTGAATTCTGATTGCAGATTCTTGTTCGTCTAGTCGAGCCGAGAAATTTGCATACCCACAAAGTACATTTGGACGATGTAGGGGGGGGGGCTATCTCGGTTACCGTACGTCGGATTTGAATTCTGATTGCAGATTCTTGTTCGTCTAGTCGAGCCGAGAAATTTGCATACCCACAATGTACATTTGGACGATGTAGGGGGGGGGGCGGGCTATATCGGTTACCATAAGTCGGATGTGAATTCTGATTGCAGATTCTTGTTCGTCTAGTCGAGCCGAGTCATTTGAGTACCCACATCGTACACTTTGGATGATGTTTACAAAAAAGGGGCCCGCACCACACTTTTGACCTTTTTTTTTTGCATTTTTGGAATCTCCTCGTCAAGCCGAGTATTCTCAGTACCCACATGACATACTTTGGATAATTAATACAAGAGTTGAACAGGGTAACGCTACAACCAACAGAGCTAGCCCATCAGCGCTTGCGGTCAATTGAACTACCAGTGAATGCAAATTTTAAGGAGAATATAATTGCAATGCTTTGAACATATACTGCAAAGGGGGGTGTATCGATACACCCCCCTTCAAGTACTCTGCACCGAGGCAGCTGTTCGCACAACCGACTGACGCGTCCAGTCTACTGTCTGGGAATGCGGATGTTGTAATTTGATACCTCGACTGGAGGGTGCAGGTGTTCACACAAAAAACCGACAAGTCGAGACCTGTCTGGGAATGCGGATGTTGTAATTTGATACCTCGACTGGAGGGTGCAGGTGTTTACACAAAAAAACCGACAAGTTGAGACCTGTCTGGGAATGCGGATGCTGTAATTTGATACCTCGACGGGAAGACGGATGACCCTTCTAGGAACCCATAATTATAGACCACCCGCGTCGAATTCCATTAGAGCAGGGTGGTCTTTACCCCAGACAGCGGTTGAGAGTTTTTGCCCCGACCTTCCCCGAAATCCATTAGTGGGGAGAGTCACCCACATCACCAGCCCTCCTTCAGTTCAGTTCGAGAGTTCAGTGCGTGAAGACGTGTTAGTCCGATCCTGTTCCGTTCTACGCGATTTGTGTTAGTTGCTGATTATCATCATTTGCGATTTGCGATTTGCGTAAAGCACCTTTGAACTATTTAAAACGTTCGTGTTGTGCTGTATTGTTTGTGATTATTAAAACTTATAATCCATATTAAAGATGAACGCCACACACGTTTGTAACATTTGTGGTTGTATTTATGTGCGTAGAAACAATTTGGTGCAACACCACATCAGATTCCACGGCTTGAGACCACAACTACCACCACCAACACCAACGCAGCAAGGTACGTTTTTTGCGTTGCATTATTGTTTTAATCAGACCTAAATGTTAGTAATATAGGAATACGTTATGCAATATAACCGGAGAGTGATAAAATAATTTTTATTTAACAGCTTTAACTATTTAGCGCGAATAGAGAACTCTGTTTTTTAAATTTAAAATTACATGACTATATCAATATAATTTAATTTTAATAACTTATGTTATTGCTCGCCCCATCAAGTCAAGTCATCAGAGTACTACATTACATACATAAACAAAATTTTAACCCCCCCCCCGACCATTTTGTGTGTGGGGGGGGGGCACTGAGAATTTGAAAGTACTCTAAACAAAGGTAGGTGTTAAACATTTCACAATCTAATCGTTTTGTGCGTTTGCAGATGGAGAAGCTGCATGTCGAGCCACATTCGTAGACCGGGGAGCTTTAGAGCGTCACATGGAAACGAACCACCGAGTCATTCCACCCCGGGAGGTGATTGATGCTCCGCAGACGACTGCCGATGTCAATCAACACTTCGTTGAAGGTGAGAATCCACATTAAAATAACTTTTTCCCCTTGAAACTAATTACCTTTTTTATAATTATTTAACTAGGTACATGAAGAAGAATGAGACCGTGACAACTGGTGTACTATTGATTTAATTGCTAGGGGGGAGATTTTCGCTCCCCCTAACACATAATGGGTTAGGGGGAGATTTTCGCTCCCCCATACGTCAGGAATTGTTGAAGACTAGAACAAGAATGAGACTGTGACAACTGGTGTACTATTGATTTAATTGCTAGGGGGGAGATTTTCGCTCCCCCTAAAACATAATGCTTCTTTAGGGTTGGCGCAGCTCAATATTGCAGCTACATCCTTAGCTTTGAACCCAGGTTCATCAATGTAGACAAACAGTACAGAAGATTACATTCCCTGTTTCAAAATTGATATTTTTAATTAACAATTACATTTTGAAATGTGATTCTCGAGAGAGGGGAATTTGTATCTTTAGTTATCCTAATTTGTTTTTATTTTTATTTTCAGATGAAGGTCCGGGCCCTGGCCACCACACCTGCCATGAATGCGGTCGCCGTTTCCGTCGTGAAATACACCTGCGTCGACATGTGGATTCGGTACACAGCAGAGTCCACAGGTTCATATGCGGCACATGCGGCGTCGAATTCAAGAGGGAAGACAACCTGCGTCGACACACCATGCAATTTCACGGCAATGGTCAAGAACGAAGATTCCCTTGCGCATACTGCGGTCAGGAGTTCAACCAGCTGTTCAACAAGGACCATCATGAGCGGATCTCTTGCCCGATCATGAAGGACCTGATCCGGAACCGAGCAGCCATGGAACAGGATGAACCCCAGCCAGGTCCGAGCACGGAGCCACAACCCAGTACGAGCACACACCAACAACCCGATGATGTTGAGATGACTGGAGCAGGACAGTCAAGCCCCGTATTCTCACTCATTCAACGGGGTTTCCGCAACCGCCTCCTAACCTACCGTCTGCAGCGACCGATGGAGAATCTCGTCACAATCGGAGAAGTGATGGCGTTGTTGATTGTGAGCCTTACGGAGTTGCTTGAGATCACCTTGGCGAAACACCGCAGCATAAAGGTCAACTTGAAGCTGGAGTGTGAGTTCAAAAATGTGCACAACAACACCTGCCTGCGCAACTTCAAAACGAAGATGACTCCGTTGACGACGACCTCGGACCTGAACCAGTACATCACAGCAGCTTTTGCGAAGCTTATCAGAGAGAAGGCTGAGTGTGATCATATCGGCTCCGGGTGGACATACCTTCGCGTTCGTGATTTGGAGGTTGGTATCAACGAATACACTCCTCTAGGTGAAGATGGTCGAGCTTGGCTCCCACTGCCTACGTCTCTGGAGAACACCAAAGCAGTCGTCAACGTATCGAACGCCGATGAGCGGTGTTTTATGTATGCGGTCTTGGGAAAGTTTGTACAAGAGAACCCTAAAAGACCGGCATCGTACACCGACGACATCATCGCCCGATACGATTGGACCGGCCTTCAATTCCCCGTTGCTCTGAAGAGTATCAAGGCGTTTGAGCGGACAAACAACATCAGTATCAACGTCTATGGTATTGATCACACGTGCGTGGATCAGAAACCTGACGGACGACCAAAGTATCAGGACACCGTGTTTCCCTTGAAGATTTGTAGGCAGGAGCGCGAAGACCATTGCGACATTTTGTACGTGACAACGGACGGTGATAGTCACTACGCCTACATCAAAGACCTTGGCCGACTGATCCGTCCACAGCTTACAGCACATATAGGCAGGATATTCATCTGTAAGCGGTGCTTCGCGCACTTTGACAACCGTCCGAACAAGCTCGGTCTGACGGGTGCACAGCGTCTGGAGGAGCATAGGCGATACTGCTCCGCTTCAGCCCCTATTCGCATGGATACGCCGAAAAAGACAGAAATCAAATTCAGCCATCCAGAGTTCACCCGACGCGAGCGTTTCACCATCTACGCGGACTTTGAGTGTGCTCTACTGCCGACCGCGGAGATGGATGAACAAGTCGACGAACCGCACGGAGGAGTAGCCACCCACATCCACATCCCATACGCCTTTGCGTACCAGATTATCGACTCGTACGGACTTGAGGAGTTCGAGCCTCGAGTCTACTTCGGGGATGATGCGTCAAAGACATTTATGGAGATGTTGAAAACTGATGTTGAGCGATTGTGGAACTTCCTGTACGAAGCAAGAAATCTGCGCCCTGTCCTGACCCCAGCGGAAACGATGCAGTACAACTCGACAGCGAATTGCTACCTCTGCGGATCGACATTTTCAAGCGAAGACCCAAAGGTTCGTGATCACAACCACGCGCCGCCCTACGAGTTCCGTGGCGCTGCGCACAGATCATGTAACCTACGCTACAGGGAGCAGCGAGTAGTCAACTGCTACTTCCACAACCTCTCCAACTACGACGCTCACTTCATAGTGCGGGAGTTGGCGGTCGACCGCGGTGATGTTGAGGTGTTGGCTCACATGGAAGAGCGGTACATCGCTTTCACGAAGCGGTTCCTGTTCGACCGAGCGGCGGCACCGGTTGGGATGCAAGGGCGTGGAAAAAGACAGCCAGGATTCAGAGTCAGGTTCCTAGACACCTACAGGTTCCTGGCTTTGAGCCTCGCCAGCCTCGCCGCCGCACTTCCACCAGCTCAACTCTTGGAGACGAGGAAGAGATTCCCCGAAGACCACCTCTTCGATCTAGTCCGTAGGAAAGGCGTGTTCCCGTACAACTTTGTAACGTCGAACGCCGTGTTGGAAGATACTACGGAACTGCCTCTGCAGCGAGATTTTCACAACGACCTGACCCTGGAGGACATCACGGATGCAGACTACGAGCATTCTCGCAACGTGTGGGAAACCTTCGGTTGTAGGAACCTCAAGAACTACGCCGAGAAGTACCTGCGCTGTGACATTGCGCTGTTGACTGACGTCTTTGAACGCTTCAGGGACACGTCGATGGCTGAATATGAACTAGACCCTGCGCACTACTACACCCTACCGTCATACGCCTGGGATGTTATGTTAAGGACCTGTCGAGTGGAGCTTGATACGATACAGGACTTTGATATGTACCTCTTCTTCGAGCAAGGAATCAGAGGAGGTATTTCCCAGGCGATCACCAGACACGCCAAGGCCAACCATGATGGATGTCGCCCTGAAGATCGACGACCTGAAGAGCCAACGAATCACCTGCTATACTTGGACGCCAACAACCTTTACGGTTGGGCCATGTCCCAGTGTCTTCCACAGGGAGACTTCCAATGGCTCAGCCGCGAGGAGATCGCGTCCCTGGATATTGCATCGTTGGACCCCGAAGGACCCACGGGCTATGTCTTGGAAGTTGACCTTCGCTACCCCGCCCACCTGCACGACCTTCACAAGGATCTCCCGTACTGCTGCGAGACCAAACGTCCGCCAGGAGGGAAATTCAAGAAGCTCGTTACGACTCTGGATGACAAGAAGAACTACATCTGCCATTACAGAATCTTGCAACAGGCGCTGGAAAACGGACTGGAGCTTGCGAACGTGCATCGCGTCATCTCGTTCCGACAGTCTCGGTGGTTAGAGAGCTACATCCTAATGAACACCGAACTGAGGAAGAAGGCCAAGACCAAGTTTGAGCAAGACTTTTTTAAGCTTATGAACAATGCGGTCTTTGGCAAGACGATCGAGAATGTTCGCAAGCGAATGAACTCTAAGCTGGTGTGTACGCCGGAGATGTTCAGGAAGTACGTGGCCAAGTCAAACTTCCTGGACCGAACCTACTTCAACGATGACGTCGCCATTGTCCACATGTCGAAAGTCAATATAGTCCTGGACAAACCGCTGTACGTCGGAATGTGTGTCCTCGATCTGAGCAAGTGGCTCATGTACGACTTCCTTCGGAAGATGAAGAACCGCTACGGCGATCGTCTGAAGGTTGACTACATGGACACTGACAGCTTCGTGTTCGACATCCAGACTGAAGATGTTTATAAGGACATGTTGGAGCATCTGGATGATTTCGACACCAGTGCGTACCCCCAAAACCATCCCTGCTCTGTAACCCCAGAACCCCCCCCCCGCCCCCCTGGCGTTTATGGGGGCTGTCCCCATAAACGCCAAAGTCATCGGAAAGTTTAAGGATGAAGCGAACGGTCTTCCGCTGCTCGAGTACCTCGGTCTTCGCTCGAAACTATACTTCATGGATATAGTCGAGTTCGAGGAGAGGACTGAAGATGACGAGTTGCAGGTCATGACGGTGAAGCGCGCCAAGGGAGTCGCTAGAGGTGTTGTAAAACACAATCTAACCTCTGACGACTATCGGGAATGCCTCTTCAACGGCGTGTTGAAGAGAACCATCAACACCAGGTTCCAGTCCCGAAACCACCGCGTCTTCACAGTTCAAGTCGACAAGCTATCCTTGAGCTGTAACGATGACAAACGCTACATCCTTCCGGACGGTGTAAATACACTGCCTTGGGGGCATGTTGACGTTCCACCTCAGCCCGAAGACATCCCTCAAGACGACGAAGAGGCGGAGGATGAGGAGCGTTGAGTGGTTGTGTCATATTACCAAAGACCCTGACTTGACTTGTAAATTTCCGATTTTGCTAAACCTAGTCATTAGTTTGTATCGAGTCTCGTAAAACTTAGAAATGTTCTCCTTTTTTCTTTTTGTTCTAGTCGTTAGTTTGTGTCGAGTCTCGTTTTGCTAGCCAAACACAAATGTTCAGGAGCACATACTCGATGTAAAATATATATAAGGTGTGTAAATAAATAGCCAATATGTTCGTATATACATTCGTCTTTTTTTTCTCCCCTCACATAGTCTTAAGATTCAAAAGTAAACTACCAATTCAAATGTCTGACTACTTGCTAAAAGTGTAATTGCTAAAGGAGGCGAGGATATGAATGTTACTTTAGAATCATTGTATGATAGGTATGTCCAAAATTGGGTCAGACCTAGTGTTTTCACCAACACGCAAGGGGGGTGAAAGGGGGGTGTATCGATACACCCCCCTTTCACCCCCCTTTGCAGTATGTGTTCAAAGCATTACATTCATCTTTTACCTCAAAATTTGCATTCAATATCTGTTTTGCTCGTTCAATATGTGTCTGTCTGACTAATTGCTAAAAGTAATTACTAAAGGAGGCGAGGATGGGAAATAATAAGAATGTTTCTTTTTTTATTCTGAGTACACAACTAGTTTATTGATAAAAAACAAATGCAAAATTTCAAAACTCAATTGGTATACATTTGTGCAAAGAGTCTTCTGATCAGTGCATCGTTGTGGCCGACAGAAGAGTGTTCAAAGAGCTGCACAAAGTCCTTCATCTTCATGCCGTAGTGGGTGCGGCAGTACAGGAATACAAGGCAGTATTGACCGCAGACCAGAGTGTTGTCACTTTGAAGGCGATGTTCGTTGTACAGGTAGCGACGAGCGTTGCGTCTCAGGAATCCTTGGTAGAATTGAAGATGTGGCGGTTGACCGTAGCTGTCAAAGAATTCAATTATTCCTCCTCCTTTGTTAAGGTAGAAAGCGACCCAGTGAGTGCCGTCTTCATTGTGTGGATCAGTGTTCACAATCATAGCAGTAGATGGTGAAATATAATGGGGCAATTGATCCGCAGCGTAGACACCAACATTCTGTACGGGCAGTTTAGCCATACACTTTTGTATCTCTAAGGTATTCATTCCACTGTGTCGACGCCACAGTCAGTAGTAGGAGTAGTAGTGCTAGTAGCAAAACAAAAGCAGGAACTGGTATCACTCTCACCATCGTCAGCGTAATCATCAGCGTCAGCGATATTTGTACTTAGATGTAACCAACTGCGTAATGTGATGCAATTGGCTAGAGCGCAACGTGTGTGAGCTGTTCTGTGGTGGCGACATCGCACTGCGTTTGTTGATAGTAGACTGTTGATTGACGATAGTGATCCGCAGCAAATATCGTTGATATCGATGACATTAGTAGTACAGTGATCCGTGATGAAATTGTATCGTACAAACTCTTTTTTCTCAGCACCTTTGACGTAGACAATCGGTCGTTTGGCGGTACATGCGCGTAACTTTTCCTCTAGCACATGATACCAGATATCACCTTGGTCCCATTCCAATCCGTGACAGTGTTTTGTGAGCCAATAGCTTTCACGCAGTTTCTCTTGTGATAGGAAATCTCGACTGAATGGTGATTTGGCGATATGATGCATTAGCAGTGTTCCACTGGCCAATTCGAAGACGCACACTTCCTTTAGAATGTAGTCATTTGCGTTGTCCTTGAAACATTGAAAATCTACAATAATTGGAGATGCGGAATTTTTACGCGGTACTCTGCATAAACGATCCATCTTGTGCGAGTGTTGGTTGTAGACTGAGGAGGAGGACGATGACGCCGCTGCCGACGATCTAACCACCAAAGTCCGCAGACACGTTGCGATGACGATCGATTTCGATGACGTTGTCAAACTCTGCGTATACCAGACAGTTGACAGTCTCTGTGAGCCCCGTGTCGAAAGCAATCTCCATACGCACACTGCCGTTGCGCACTAGGTTCCAATGAGTCGTGTCGCTTGCTGACATATCAGGTGTTAGATCGAATGCCATCAGACAGTATCCATCGTCGTAATCGTCTCTATTTATGAGATTACCAGCATCGCTAAAGTGTATGCCGGAGCCTGAAAACAGACTGTGATACGCCATCACGTATTTTCCCTTGCCGGTTTCGTAGCGTGGTTGTAGCGGTTTGGACGGCACTTGTTCACCGTCCACGTACAGCGAGAAGTAGTTGGTTTTGAAATTTTGAAAGTTAAATGGATTCTTTTTTAAATCGCCATTATAAGCGGCGTTGGTGACCAGTCCGACAATGATTCGTTTCGGCACTTGACCTAGAAACACATTGTCCAAAGTTTTGCTCCTCACTCCAAACGGCAGTGTGAATGTTTTCAATTCCACTCTAGTGATTGGGTATTTAGCTGTGCCGGTCTGAAGCGTCTTGCTGTGCGCCAACAGTACAGTGGGGCTAACTTTACACCTTCGTATCCAGAGATTCGCATCAACAATGTGCACCTTGTAGTCACCATCATCCGACATAATGGAGAAGGAATCTTTTGATCGGATCAGTTTAAAACGCAGTTCCACACCGTTCAACAGGAACTTGTTCTGATTACACATGTCCACATGTAGGCGACCGAGCATATCGATTTCACGACTTTTATTTGTCATTTTTCGTCTCGCCTTTAGTCCATCGTTATCGTCCAGAGTATTGTCCATATAGCCGGCATCGTCCGCGTTCCACAATCCACATGTTAAATGTGATTTCCTAGCATCATAGCCGTAATTCAGCAATGTTTCAATATACGCTCGATATGCATAAGTGTTGTTTTGTGGTGTGACCAGTTTCTGATTCATACTCATATCGACTTGACTGAATAACGTGTGCAGCCAATTGTTGACTGGGCCAATTTTGTTCGATTCATCGGCATCTGCGATTGCCGCTCCTGTCGACTTGACAATAGACGCTGTAACTTCCAACATTGTTTGCGAAAGATCGGTGTATTCTTCGCCGTTGCCGGGCACAACAAACTCGATGGGCGAATCATCAGTCAGTGTGGAGATTGGTTTGTACTGAATCCATTTGCCGCTCTCGATACTGGTCTGCGTCGGCGGTAGGGAGAATAAGTCCAATTCCGTCTTGACGCATTCACACGACTTTTGATGTAGAAACGACATTGCTAGCGTGTGTGTTAATTGAATATATCACGTACGGAAGTTCTCCTCACTGCTTTCCTCGTCTTCCTCGTCTTCTTCCTAACTGTCCTTCTCTTCTTGCTGCTGCTCTTGGATGACGACGCCGACCTTCCTCGAAGGAGTTTCGTCAAAGACTGCGGTGTGACACGACGGCCGCCGAACATGGCGCGCTTCGCGTTCCTCTTACGCGAGAGTCTCGCGTTAGTCTTTCGCGCAGGAGTAGCGCGTCGGTGTTTCGTGGTATTCTTTCGCGTTACGCGACGGTGTTTCGCGCGAGAGCCGCCGCCGCCACTTAGCACACGTTGAAGTTTGCCATCCGCCCTGCGTTTTAGCGAGTCTGTAAACTGGCTGAAATGATCTCTAGCGGCTTCTTTGGGATCCCGCTGGTGCATGGCCATGTCGCCCAAGAATCCAACACCGGATTTCAACGCCTCTTTGGCCACAGCAGAGGCTCCCGACTTGAGCAGCGGTGTGATGGTGCGGAACATACCGCCTAGGAAACTGCCAATTCCATGTCCGCGCTGGTAGGGTGCACCGCGAAATACCCTATCGATACTGCCGCCGGTCTGCTGCAATTGTTGGCGACGGTAGTAAGCCAAGTAGGGATCGTTTGTATTCATAATTGCTGAGCTACTCTTTTGAAATGAAGCTTCACGTACGACGTCCCAAAGAGGAATGACGCTTTTTTACTAGCGTGATCCCTTAGGTCAATATCGATCGTTTCAAATGTTCCTTTCATAACTGGCGCATAATGAGGACTGATGAAATGCACAGTCTTATGCGCGCCGTGTGTGTAGTTATCTCTGTCAATGTTGATAATCTTCAAAAGCGGCGCTGTAGTGTCGCCAATCAGCTGCGGTTCAATCAGATCACAATACACGTACAAGTGTGTCGGCAGTCCCATAGTCAGATTTGGTGGCCATATCGCTGTGAGGTCATTTGTCAAAACGTTCTCGTACGGATCGAAACCCAACTGGAGAGACAGCGCTTCGGTGAAATGCACTTTGCTTATACCGTCCACCATTGTCGTGATCTTGACTCTGTCCTGCTCTTTGTCATACTCAAAGTACAAGTACTGGGTTACATCCTTCGCTTTATTGATCATTTTCAATAAATCGGTTATGTTCTTGTAATAACCGGGTTTCATCTTTAGCATAATGTGCTCGACACTGAGTGTGACGGGAATACTCGGCAGAACGAGTTTATAGTCGAGCCAAATACACGATTCCTCGTCCACAGTCATAAAGGAGCATGGATAATGCGCTTCGACCAAAGCCATCTCCCACTCGCCATCGCCTTCTAATCGAATTTGTCTCGGCAGATGTGTAGTGTACTTGGACACTGTGTTTTTTGGAAAATAATCCTTTGAGCTGTTGCTGGGCAATGTCAAATAGAACTGGTTGCTATTAGGCATTTTGCAAATCTTGCGCTCCTACCCAAGAATTGAACTCGTCTCCGTAACCTGCCCACTTGACGAAATAACGCTTACTGCGACCACGACCCTTAGCGTCTAGTATTTCAGCAATCTTGAACAGATGGTCGTTGTATATTGTCACTTTTTGTAATTCGTATTCGTAAAACTGACCAGTCACTTGTTCACCGTTGAGATCCGACAAAGTGTACATTGGCAGAGGCATCAATGTGTTTACACGACGCACCACAAACACTTCTTTACTCCAATTAGTCTCGTAACCTTTTGCGAATGTACCCTTCTCCTTAGATATGCGCACTGTCGTGCCAACTGTCAGTTTTGCCTTAACACGACGCGGCATCTTACCGAACATGCGACGCCATACCTGATGCAATATTCGCTTATTGTCAACAGTCACATCGACTGGCCGTATTCTGTTGCCTAGACTCTTGTGAGCGCTGTTGTTGTATGCGCTAACCAGTTTGTCCAACACATCTACGTAACGATATGTGTTTTTGTAAGTCAAATATCGCCACATGCGTGTTTTCAAAGTGCGATTCACGCGTTCCACTACGGCCGCTTTAACATCTGGGTTTTGTGTAGTGACATAGATGATTCCGTATTGTTTGAATAACCTTTTCGTCTTGGCACCGGTGAATTCAGTACCTTTGTCGGTTTGTAAACAGCGAGGTGTATCGGCCGCTTCGGCAAATATCTCCTCGAAAGCGTTGGCCACTTCAGCTCCTTCTTTCCGCCTCAACGTCCGCACATACAGGTGTTTGCTAAACACGTCTATTACAGTCAGTAGGTAGTTGACGCCGTCGTTGTGTTTACTAAGACCACGCATATCGTTCAAGTCCGCTTGCCACAATTCAAATGGACCATACACTATGTAAGGATTGCGCGGGAAACGCTTGCGTGCCGGTTTGTGCAATGTGTAAGTGTCCTGTGTTTGTAACCATTCAATCACTTTGCGTTTTGAAACTGGTTTTGCAGCTCGCGCTAAAGGAGCTACACCACCATACGACGAAGGTTCGATGGGATTGTAATACAAACGCTCCATACTGAAAACCTATCCTGTGTACGTTTCCCACTTGTCCAAATTTGACGACGGCTTGTTTCTAGTTAGAAGATCAAACTGCTCTGTCGGTGTAGATGTTACACGTTTTCCTCTTGCCGATCGAAGCCGATTTATTAGCGGTGTTCTCAGTATTGATTCAGTTGATGTGTCTTCCACGTCATCGTCTGATCCTTCTCCTCCTGTGAATGATGATCGATATTCGGCATTTATTTCCTTTAGTGCTCTTAGATTATTCATATAGTCCTTTGGAACGTTCATCGCTTTCAATGCTTTGAGCACTTCCCGCCATCCTGGCGGTATGTAATCACGCATACGCACCTTTACTATGCAATTTAAGATATCCACTAGATTTGAGTCTGGGATTTTTACACCGTTGATGTACACTGAATAGCCACTGTCCCAAATGATTAAGCTGCCGTCACGTTTCATGAAACGTAAAAGATTGCGGGCATCAGATCTGTAAGTTTTGGAAAACGTTTCCACAATCTCTTCCACTGGACCACCTTCCGCAGCGGGGTGCGCTCGTTGACTATGTTCAATCCCACCCGTCTCCACGATTGGTATGCTAATCGGTTGGCGTCTATTCTCTGCAATATGCAAGAAGCGATGTAACGCCTGTTTGTACAATTTCCACTTTTCACTATCGTCCATACGCTTGTTATTCAATATTTGTTGCATCTCCGCGTCGAGGCTGTTTTCACTGGATAGATTAGTCGGTCTGTTATCCGTAGCATTTGATTGCAGTCGATCAATCAACTCTTGCGGCACAACTACCATCTTCTTTGCATGTTCCATATTTGCACTAATGACTAGCTACTTTTCTAAAGTGTAACTTCACGCACGACGTTCCAAAGTGGAATGGCAAATGATTACCAATGTTATCTCTTAAGTCAATTTCCACACTGTCAAAAGATCTATTCATAACAGGCACATAGTGCGGATCGATGAATGATGTTGATTTATGCAATCCGTATACATAAGTAGACGTGGATATATTGACAATTTTCAATAACGGTGCGACTGTATCGCCGACCATCTGCGGCTCGACTAAATCACAATACACGTACATGTGTGACGGTAAGCCAAGACGAATGTTGGGCGAACGGATGCTTTTGTTAACTGCATCACCTTCCAGCTTCAATTCATTCGGATCGAACCCCAATTGAAGCGCTAACGTTGGACTTAATGTAATTTTTCCAACATCAGTTCCCATCGATACTTCAATGAATTTGTTGTATGAGTTTTCAACGGTGAACTTTACACCAAAAGTAATCGCTAGTTCTTGTGAATTGATATGATCACACAATTCTTGAATATTTGCGTAATCACCAGTCTTCAATTTAATTCTGTGGTTTTGTTTTGGAGTAGCAGACACTACCGGTGTTACATCGGCAGTGCTGTCCATAACCCGCGCCAACGCTTCTATGTTCACTTTTGCTTCCTCTTGCGGTTGTATGCAAATGTCAATTGTTTCGTCATTACCGACAGATAGAAATGTCATTGGATAGTGCGCTTCCACAAGTGCAATTTCCCAGTCGCCAGCGTCCAGTTGAATAGCTCTCGGCAAATGTGTTATATAATTTGCAACTGTATTTTTCGGATAATACTGCATCGAACTGTTGCTGGGCAGTGTCAAATAGAACTGATTGTTGATGCCAGTCATTTTTATCTACTCAGTGCTGCTTGTAGTACTGCGCTCAAAAGTAATGGTATAAAGATTCCACCGCCTTTTTGTATGAGATACTTTCGTTTCTTTGACCAGCCTTCGCCGCGTTTCACCAATCTACGTAGCGTCGCCTTGTGTTTGCTTAGCTGACTTTTACTCTTCTTCGCCAGAGGAACGTTACCTCGCAACACGTTGTATGCGCACTCACACACTGAGCGAATGCGGCTCTTGTCACACACCTTTAACAGTGCCTTCCGCTCCTTGGGTGTTGCGTGTATGAAAGCCGTAAGCAGAGCTGCGTCCTTCCGCAAGCACGACATGATTACTACTGATGGCGAAATTACCTTTTCTTTGGCAAGTACACATAGTTGGTAGAATCGTCTGGAAATATGCAACTTCGTATTCGCATATTTTCGTCTGTTGATTGTTTCAAGTCTATCAGTAGGTAGCCGTGTGGATTCCTAGTAGCGTCAGCGTACGCCTCCTCGATGAATTTCGGGCTGTCTGGATATATTTGTCTGGCCAAGTACCTAATCTGAACTCTATCTCTAGGATTCTTAAAACACACAATGTAATGCGCATTCAGTGAGATGTCCCTCTGCCCGCGTCCTTGATGAAACAAATTTTGTGTAATAAAAAACACACTAATGTTGCGATGATGGCAACCTTTTGTGAAAAGATCCACCACACGGTTGTCGGCCTCACGCATCATATCGTCTATAATCACAAGTATCGGCTCGTTACCAGAAAAATCCTCCAAGTTTGGTAGACCTTCTACGTGGTTAATGTTGACATTTTTCGGGTCACCACCACCACCACCACCACCACCACTACCATAATGCCAGTTTATACTGGTAAATGGCGTGTCACACATTTCTGTAATGTGTTTTATAAACTTTGACACAAACTGTGACTTGCCACAACCCGAAGGTCCCGCCACAATGGCTGAGAACGGATGTTTCCACATCAAGCCCATGATTACTACTGAGCTACTAAACACCTCACAGTTACCATACTCACACTCTTAAACTTACTACCAAAGGACATTTTTGGGGTTAAGTGAAATAAATAACACAGTGGTTATGTTCTGAACGTGACTATAAGTATTGACTACGAAAACTAATTTACAAAGGTATTAACATAATCTTCAAGTCTTGCTTTACATAAACTCCAACGGTGTGAATCTGCTATTGGAACCCCTCGGGCTGCGCTTCACCAAGCGAAGGCGTTCTCCAAACCCGCTGTTGTAGCGCTCGATGTCGGTGTTGCTCAGGGCCTCGTTGAAGCGCCTAGGCAGGTAGACTCGCAGAAAGAAGTCGTCCCCGACCTGCCCCTCCAGGATCACGATGATTGTCTCGCCAAAGGGTGTGATGGCTCGCTCCATCGCAGTGATGAGATAGCCGCATTCCTCTCGGAGATCGGCTATCCTGGTGTAGAGCGGAGAGTCAGACTTGCAGTTGTTGAGGGTAGCTCTCAGGTCCGCGGTTGTTGCAGTGCCGTTCAAAATCGAAAACTCTGGCTTGAAAGTGCTGCTGCTCGACATCTCTAGTAGTAGTAGTTGGAGTAGGTCTGTGTGAGGTGGTGGTCTGGTGGCGAATGATGCTCAATCGGGCGGGGCCCCACCTTATAAACCCTCGCCGCCATTTTCTTCTACGTGGGTGGTCCGAAGGGTCGGGCGCAGGTGTTCACACAAAAAACCGACGCGTCGAGACCTGTCTGGGAATGCGGATGCTCTAGTTGAATGCCGGCGCCACTCGTTGTTTCTTCCTCACAGCTCGCTTCTTAGGCATTGGCTGCAAAACTGCACTGCGTTGTGTAACAGTTTGAGTTAAGCCTTTAATTTTCGGTACTCCTGTTGATTTATAGATCCACATGTTTTCCACTTTATCAACTACTTGTTTAACACTTTGGTGCATTTCACCATCTTTGTCCAAAAATAAACCACACATGAACACCATATCTGTACCATCGTACATTTCCATTTTCAATAAAATTTGTCCTTTGTTTCCCGGGTTTTGAACAGCAAACGTATTCCCATTTTTATACAGATACTGTTTACGATAAATTAACTTAATATATAAAAAAAGTTATTTTTGTTGTTTCAAATTTAGATTTTTGAAGTTTATTTTCGTTATACGTATAATAAATGAAAAACACTTCCTCTAAAACAGTTTGCACACACATTTCTGGACACATTTATATATAAATATTAATGTTTTTATGACGTGAGGAATATGCGTAACTGTAAACTATGTTTGGAGCGCGAGGGCGGCAAAGCCTGGGCTAGTGCGAAAGATACATTATCTACTTATCTACTTGTTTTAAATCTCTTATGTTTAATCATTTCTACACTTACAAAATGTAGTGTTGTTTTATAGTTTATTATTGTCATACCGACCTATAATAATATGATATACCCCCGTCGCAGCAAACATGCGTACTCAGCGAATTTCCAATGCATAATACTTGTCTGAATCCCACATAAAGCCGCGTACCAAGTTCCATAAAAATATATTCACATATAAGCGATTTTAATTATTCTCCATAAGAATAACATTGGTAATGAGTACGTAGGATTGCTGAAACAAGGAACACAAACAATTGATTTTTATGCCAATATAAATCTAATTTAACTAGGCGAAGCCACATACCAAGTTTCATCAATATTCAATCATAAATAAGCGCTATATAACATTTTAGTTATGCTCCATAAGGATAAAATTGGACAACGTACCGTGTTTAGCACTTTGAATATCTCAGCAACGGTTGGGCGTAGAATCACAATTTAAACACCAAAATGACTGTTTTGTGGAACTGAACAGATTTCTAAAAGCAAATGTGAAGTTTAAATTAAAATAAACTGAGGAAATGCCAAAAACCTTTTTCCCATAAGATTAACATGGGAGATTTTATGAGTAGGTTTTTTTTGGATTTTCTCCGCAACCACTTAACCTAGGTTAATAATTCAAAATACTATATTATTTGTTTTTTAAGCTCTATAACATGGTCAAAACCAAAATTAAGTTTAAAAAAATTGTAGGGTGAAAAATGCAAATAGCTGATTTTTGGACATTTTAAAATCCCCATAAACCCCCCTTCCCATGGTCCGATTTTTTTGGTTTTCGAACTTAAAGTCATGAATGTCATTTTACACATTTGAGTCAAATTTCATCGAAATCGGACGTTTTTTACTCATGTTATCGCATTCACGGACACACACACACACACACACACACACACACACACACACTCACACACACACACACACACATATATATATATATATATATATATATATGTATATATGTATATACATACATATATATAAATTTGAATGAATAGTGTTTTTGTCATCTGGGGACCTCAAAACAAAAAATTATCATGGTCTCGGACTTAAGTCTTACCATGAGACCTACGGTAATAGCTTCTTCCCTGTTGGGGTAAATTCGCTAAAAGTAGATTTACTTTATTATTAATGTGTAATGTAATAAAACTCCAAATACGATATGTTCAATGATTTGAATGCGATATTATTTAATCGATCCACTTCAATTTTAAACATTGTATAGTTAATATAAAATTTGTTAATACCAGTTTTACTTGGGGGTATAAATCAGCCCTTGGGCCTTTTCATTATCCACCAACTATTGACCCGCCGTGTCCCGGACTGGCTGAACCGACAGCTGTCGTAAATTATAAGTTTCATATTTCTTTTCTGCAACTCTTATTTAAAACAGCTTCACGGAACTCCCATCCACCACAGACATTATGCACATTGATTACATATATATATATATATGTGAAAAATGCCAGTGTTTCATCGAATTAAGCATAATACAGTTCGGGTAACAATGCTTGGCATCTGGTTACCGTATGCTCTGGAATGACTTTTCGCCTCTATTTGGCTTAGTACCGTTAGTGTTTCAGTCTACTTTTCTCAACAGAAAGCAAAAATCACTTATTTCATTTTAAAACATTTGTTTTGGTTGTTTTTTATGTCTACTTTTATTAACGAGAAATTTCAGTAGTTTATCGCCTTTCCCAGGTGCCAACCACCGTGAACCGAGCTTTACTTGACATTCAACGATTGCCAAGCTAAACCCTCTTTCCCTGTGGACTGTAATCGCTACCATATATATGCTGGTACGCTGGTATTGCTGGTACTCTTTTGCTTAGTTTCGGCGGAAAACTGTGTTAGCTTTCGACTATATTTGCTGAAGTGTACAAATTTACGCGGGCCAGCGCCCGAACAGTTTTACCCTAACCCTATCCATTAGTATATTCTGGGATAAGGTTGCATGAGCTAGACGTTTCCTAAGCTCCAGATACATAACGCCAGTTCCAGTATTGTTTAGGCTACCAGTACAATGTTTGTAATAAAGTTTGATCAAGTCTATGTAGTTTATAATACCTAAGAATAAAGTCGGCAGGTGTCAAATACTATCCTTTTTTATAAAACGTAATCACGTCAATGTAGGATGAAATACCTAAGAAAGAATTAAGCCGACAAGTGTCAAGACGTAAAGCTTAATAAAATCCATAACGTCCCAGGTCAATAACTTCCTTTGTTCCTGCCCAAACTCAAACTCATTTATCCGTCTAAAAACTGATACAGTATTGAACACGTCAGTAGGGTGTATTGGACAGTTCTGGGGCAGGAGGGACAGGAGGGCCACCCCCCCCCGAGCCCCCCCCCCACGCAAATTTTTTTTGCGAATTTTTTTTTTTGCGAATTTTTTTTTTGCGAATACTAACCTAACCTAACCTAACCTAACCTAACCTAACCTAACGTAACCTAACCTAACGTAACCTAACCTAACCTAACGTAACGTAACCTAACCTAACCTAACGTAACCTAACCTAACCTAACCTAACCTAACGTAACCTAACCTAACCTAACCTAACCTAACCTAACCTAACCTATCCTAACCTAACCTAAACTAACCTAACCTAACCCATCCTAACCTAACCTAACCTAACCTAACCTAACCTAACCTAACCTAACCTAACCTAACCTAACCTAACCTAACCTAACCTAACCTAACGTAACCTAACCTAACGTAACCTAACCTAACCTAACGTAACCTAACCTAACCTAACCTAACCTAACCTAACGTAACCTAACCTAACCTAACCTAACCTAACCTAACGTAACGTAACCTAACCTAACCTAACCTAACCTAACCTAACCTAACCTAACCTAACCTATCCTAACCTAACCTAACCTAACCTAACCTAACCCATCCTAACCTAACCTAACCTCGGATCAGATTTCTGATTGCAGATTCTTGTTCGTCTAGTCGAGCCGAGAAATTTGAGTACCCACAAAGTACATTTGAACGATGTGGGGGGGGGGCTATCTCGGTTACCGTAAGTCGGATTTGAATTCTGATTGCAGATTCTTGTTCGTCTAGTCGAGCCGAGAAATTTGCATACCCACAAAGTACATTTGGACGATGTAGGGGGGGGGCTATCTCAGTTACCGTAAGTCGGATTTGAATTCTGATTGCAGATTCTTGTTCGTCTAGTCGAGCCGAGAAATTTGCATACCCACAAAGTACATTTAGACGATGTAGGGGGGGGGCTATCTCGGTTACCGTACGTCGGATTTGAATTCTGATTGCAGATTCTTGTTCGTCTAGTCGAGCCGAGAAATTTGCATACCCACAATGTACATTTGGACGATGTAGGGGGGGGGCGGGCTATATCGGTTACCATAAGTCGGATGTGAATTCTGATTGCAGATTCTTGTTCGTCTAGTCGAGCCGAGTCATTTGAGTACCCACATCGTACACTTTGGATGATGTTTACAAAAAAGGGGCCCGCACCACACTTTTGACCTTTTTTTTTTGCATTTTTGGAATCTCCTCGTCAAGCCGAGTATTCTCAGTACCCACATGACATACTTTGGATAATTAATACAAGAGTTGAACAGGGTAACGCTACAACCAACAGAGCTAGCCCATCAGCGCTTGCGGTCAATTGAACTACCAGTGAATGCAAATTTTAAGGAGAATATAATTGCAATGCTTTGAACATATACTGCAAAGGGGGGTGTATCGATACACCCCCCTTCAAGTACTCTGCACCGAGGCAGCTGTTCGCACAACCGACTGACGCGTCCAGTCTACTGTCTGGGAATGCGGATGTTGTAATTTGATACCTCGACTGGAGGGTGCAGGTGTTCACACAAAAAACCGACAAGTCGAGACCTGTCTGGGAATGCGGATGTTGTAATTTGATACCTCGACTGGAGGGTGCAGGTGTTTACACAAAAAAACCGACAAGTTGAGACCTGTCTGGGAATGCGGATGCTGTAATTTGATACCTCGACGGGAAGACGGATGACCCTTCTAGGAACCCATAATTATAGACCACCCGCGTCGAATTCCATTAGAGCAGGGTGGTCTTTACCCCAGACAGCGGTTGAGAGTTTTTGCCCCGACCTTCCCCGAAATCCATTAGTGGGGAGAGTCACCCACATCACCAGCCCTCCTTCAGTTCAGTTCGAGAGTTCAGTGCGTGAAGACGTGTTAGTCCGATCCTGTTCCGTTCTACGCGATTTGTGTTAGTTGCTGATTATCATCATTTGCGATTTGCGATTTGCGTAAAGCACCTTTGAACTATTTAAAACGTTCGTGTTGTGCTGTATTGTTTGTGATTATTAAAACTTATAATCCATATTAAAGATGAACGCCACACACGTTTGTAACATTTGTGGTTGTATTTATGTGCGTAGAAACAATTTGGTGCAACACCACATCAGATTCCACGGCTTGAGACCACAACTACCACCACCAACACCAACGCAGCAAGGTACGTTTTTTGCGTTGCATTATTGTTTTAATCAGACCTAAATGTTAGTAATATAGGAATACGTTATGCAATATAACCGGAGAGTGATAAAATAATTTTTATTTAACAGCTTTAACTATTTAGCGCGAATAGAGAACTCTGTTTTTTAAATTTAAAATTACATGACTATATCAATATAATTTAATTTTAATAACTTATGTTATTGCTCGCCCCATCAAGTCAAGTCATCAGAGTACTACATTACATACATAAACAAAATTTTAACCCCCCCCCCCGACCATTTTGTGTGTGGGGGGGGGGGCACTGAGAATTTGAAAGTACTCTAAACAAAGGTAGGTGTTAAACATTTCACAATCTAATCGTTTTGTGCGTTTGCAGATGGAGAAGCTGCATGTCGAGCCACATTCGTAGACCGGGGAGCTTTAGAGCGTCACATGGAAGCGAACCACCGAGTCATTCCACCCCGGGAGGTGATTGATGCTCCGCAGACGACTGCCGATGTCAATCAACACTTCGTTGAAGGTGAGAATCCACATTAAAATAACTTTTTCCCCTTGAAACTAATTACCTTTTTTATAATTATTTAACTAGGTACATGAAGAAGAATGAGACCGTGACAACTGGTGTACTATTGATTTAATTGCTAGGGGGGAGATTTTCGCTCCCCCTAACACATAATGGGTTAGGGGGAGATTTTCGCTCCCCCATACGTCAGGAATTGTTGAAGACTAGAACAAGAATGAGACTGTGACAACTGGTGTACTATTGATTTAATTGCTAGGGGGGAGATTTTCGCTCCCCCTAAAACATAATGCTTCTTTAGGGTTGGCGCAGCTCAATATTGCAGCTACATCCTTAGCTTTGAACCCAGGTTCATCAATGTAGACAAACAGTACAGAAGATTACATTCCCTGTTTCAAAATTGATATTTTTAATTAACAATTACATTTTGAAATGTGATTCTCGAGAGAGGGGAATTTGTATCTTTAGTTATCCTAATTTGTTTTTATTTTTATTTTCAGATGAAGGTCCGGGCCCTGGCCACCACACCTGCCATGAATGCGGTCGCCGTTTCCGTCGTGAAATACACCTGCGTCGACATGTGGATTCGGTACACAGCAGAGTCCACAGGTTCATATGCGGCACATGCGGCGTCGAATTCAAGAGGGAAGACAACCTGCGTCGACACACCATGCAATTTCACGGCAATGGTCAAGAACGAAGATTCCCTTGCGCATACTGCGGTCAGGAGTTCAACCAGCTGTTCAACAAGGACCATCATGAGCGGATCTCTTGCCCGATCATGAAGGACCTGATCCGGAACCGAGCAGCCATGGAACAGGATGAACCCCAGCCAGGTCCGAGCACGGAGCCACAACCCAGTACGAGCACACACCAACAACCCGATGATGTTGAGATGACTGGAGCAGGACAGTCAAGCCCCGTATTCTCACTCATTCAACGGGGTTTCCGCAACCGCCTCCTAACCTACCGTCTGCAGCGACCGATGGAGAATCTCGTCACAATCGGAGAAGTTATGGCGTTGTTGATTGTGAGCCTTACGGAGTTGCTTGAGATCACCTTGGCGAAACACCGCAGCATAAAGGTCAACTTGAAGCTGGAGTGTGAGTTCAAAAATGTGCACAACAACACCTGCCTGCGCAACTTCAAAACGAAGATGACTCCGTTGACGACGACCTCGGACCTGAACCAGTACATCACAGCAGCTTTTGCGAAGCTTATCAGAGAGAAGGCTGAGTGTGATCATATCGGCTCCGGGTGGACATACCTTCGCGTTCGTGATTTGGAGGTTGGTATCAACGAATACACTCCTCTAGGTGAAGATGGTCGAGCTTGGCTCCCACTGCCTACGTCTCTGGAGAACACCAAAGCAGTCGTCAACGTATCGAACGCCGATGAGCGGTGTTTTATGTATGCGGTCTTGGGAAAGTTTGTACAAGAGAACCCTAAAAGACCGGCATCGTACACCGACGACATCATCGCCCGATACGATTGGACCGGCCTTCAATTCCCCGTTGCTCTGAAGAGTATCAAGGCGTTTGAGCGGACAAACAACATCAGTATCAACGTCTATGGTATTGATCACACGTGCGTGGATCAGAAACCTGACGGACGACCAAAGTATCAGGACACCGTGTTTCCCTTGAAGATTTGTAGGCAGGAGCGCGAAGACCATTGCGACATTTTGTACGTGACAACGGACGGTGATAGTCACTACGCCTACATCAAAGACCTTGGCCGACTGATCCGTCCACAGCTTACAGCACATATAGGCAGGATATTCATCTGTAAGCGGTGCTTCGCGCACTTTGACAACCGTCCGAACAAGCTCGGTCTGACGGGTGCACAGCGTCTGGAGGAGCATAGGCGATACTGCTCCGCTTCAGCCCCTATTCGCATGGATACGCCGAAAAAGACAGAAATCAAATTCAGCCATCCAGAGTTCACCCGACGCGAGCGTTTCACCATCTACGCGGACTTTGAGTGTGCTCTACTGCCGACCGCGGAGATGGATGAACAAGTCGACGAACCGCACGGAGGAGTAGCCACCCACATCCACATCCCATACGCCTTTGCGTACCAGATTATCGACTCGTACGGACTTGAGGAGTTCGAGCCTCGAGTCTACTTCGGGGATGATGCGTCAAAGACATTTATGGAGATGTTGAAAACTGATGTTGAGCGATTGTGGAACTTCCTGTACGAAGCAAGAAATCTGCGCCCTGTCCTGACCCCAGCGGAAACGATGCAGTACAACTCGACAGCGAATTGCTACCTCTGCGGATCGACATTTTCAAGCGAAGACCCAAAGGTTCGTGATCACAACCACGCGCCGCCCTACGAGTTCCGTGGCGCTGCGCACAGATCATGTAACCTACGCTACAGGGAGCAGCGAGTAGTCAACTGCTACTTCCACAACCTCTCCAACTACGACGCTCACTTCATAGTGCGGGAGTTGGCGGTCGACCGCGGTGATGTTGAGGTGTTGGCTCACATGGAAGAGCGGTACATCGCTTTCACGAAGCGGTTCCTGTTCGACCGAGCGGCGGCACCGGTTGGGATGCAAGGGCGTGGAAAAAGACAGCCAGGATTCAGAGTCAGGTTCCTAGACACCTACAGGTTCCTGGCTTTGAGCCTCGCCAGCCTCGCCGCCGCACTTCCACCAGCTCAACTCTTGGAGACGAGGAAGAGATTCCCCGAAGACCACCTCTTCGATCTAGTCCGTAGGAAAGGCGTGTTCCCGTACAACTTTGTAACGTCGAACGCCGTGTTGGAAGATACTACGGAACTGCCTCTGCAGCGAGATTTTCACAACGACCTGACCCTGGAGGACATCACGGATGCAGACTACGAGCATTCTCGCAACGTGTGGGAAACCTTCGGTTGTAGGAACCTCAAGAACTACGCCGAGAAGTACCTGCGCTGTGACATTGCGCTGTTGACTGACGTCTTTGAACGCTTCAGGGACACGTCGATGGCTGAATATGAACTAGACCCTGCGCACTACTACACCCTACCGTCATACGCCTGGGATGTTATGTTAAGGACCTGTCGAGTGGAGCTTGATACGATACAGGACTTTGATATGTACCTCTTCTTCGAGCAAGGAATCAGAGGAGGTATTTCCCAGGCGATCACCAGACACGCCAAGGCCAACCATGATGGATGTCGCCCTGAAGATCGACGACCTGAAGAGCCAACGAATCACCTGCTATACTTGGACGCCAACAACCTTTACGGTTGGGCCATGTCCCAGTGTCTTCCACAGGGAGACTTCCAATGGCTCAGCCGCGAGGAGATCGCGTCCCTGGATATTGCATCGTTGGACCCCGAAGGACCCAAGGGCTATGTCTTGGAAGTTGACCTTCGCTACCCCGCCCACCTGCACGACCTTCACAAGGATCTCCCGTACTGCTGCGAGACCAAACGTCCGCCAGGAGGGAAATTCAAGAAGCTCGTTACGACTCTGGATGACAAGAAGAACTACATCTGCCATTACAGAATCTTGCAACAGGCGCTGGAAAACGGACTGGAGCTTGCGAACGTGCATCGCGTCATCTCGTTCCGACAGTCTCGGTGGTTAGAGAGCTACATCCTAATGAACACCGAACTGAGGAAGAAGGCCAAGACCAAGTTTGAGCAAGACTTTTTTAAGCTTATGAACAATGCGGTCTTTGGCAAGACGATCGAGAATGTTCGCAAGCGAATGAACTCTAAGCTGGTGTGTACGCCGGAGATGTTCAGGAAGTACGTGGCCAAGTCAAACTTCCTGGACCGAACCTACTTCAACGATGACGTCGCCATTGTCCACATGTCGAAAGTCAATATAGTCCTGGACAAACCGCTGTACGTCGGAATGTGTGTCCTCGATCTGAGCAAGTGGCTCATGTACGACTTCCTTCGGAAGATGAAGAACCGCTACGGCGATCGTCTGAAGGTTGACTACATGGACACTGACAGCTTCGTGTTCGACATCCAGACTGAAGATGTTTATAAGGACATGTTGGAGCATCTGGATGATTTCGACACCAGTGCGTACCCCCAAAACCATCCCTGCTACAGCCCCATAAACGCCAAAGTCATCGGAAAGTTTAAGGATGAAGCGAACGGTCTTCCGCTGCTCGAGTACCTCGGTCTTCGCTCGAAACTATACTTCATGGATATAGTCGAGTTCGAGGAGAGGACTGAAGATGACGAGTTGCAGGTCATGACGGTGAAGCGCGCCAAGGGAGTCGCTAGAGGTGTTGTAAAACACAATCTAACCTCTGACGACTATCGGGAATGCCTCTTCAACGGCGTGTTGAAGAGAACCATCAACACCAGGTTCCAGTCCCGAAACCACCGCGTCTTCACAGTTCAAGTCGACAAGCTATCCTTGAGCTGTAACGATGACAAACGCTACATCCTTCCGGACGGTGTAAATACACTGCCTTGGGGGCATGTTGACGTTCCACCTCAGCCCGAAGACATCCCTCAAGACGACGAAGAGGCGGAGGATGAGGAGCGTTGAGTGGTTGTGTCATATTACCAAAGACCCTGACTTGACTTGTAAATTTCCGATTTTGCTAAACCTAGTCATTAGTTTGTATCGAGTCTCGTAAAACTTAGAAATGTTCTCCTTTTTTCTTTTTGTTCTAGTCGTTAGTTTGTGTCGAGTCTCGTTTTGCTAGCCAAACACAAATGTTCAGGAGCACATACTCGATGTAAAATATATATAAGGTGTGTAAATAAATAGCCAATATGTTCGTATATACATTCGTCTTTTTTTTCTCCCCTCACATAGTCTTAAGATTCAAAAGTAAACTACCAATTCAAATGTCTGACTACTTGCTAAAAGTGTAATTGCTAAAGGAGGCGAGGATATGAATGTTACTTTAGAATCATTGTATGATAGGTATGTCCAAAATTGGGTCAGACCTAGTGTTTTCACCAACACGCAAGGGGGGTGAAAGGGGGGTGTATCGATACACCCCCCTTTCACCCCCCTTTGCAGTATGTGTTCAAAGCATTACATTCATCTTTTACCTCAAAATTTGCATTCAATATCTGTTTTGCTCGTTCAATATGTGTCTGTCTGACTAATTGCTAAAAGTAATTACTAAAGGAGGCGAGGATGGGAAATAATAAGAATGTTTCTTTTTTTATTCTGAGTACACAACTAGTTTATTGATAAAAAACAAATGCAAAATTTCAAAACTCAATTGGTATACATTTGTGCAAAGAGTCTTCTGATCAGTGCATCGTTGTGGCCGACAGAAGAGTGTTCAAAGAGCTGCACAAAGTCCTTCATCTTCATGCCGTAGTGGGTGCGGCAGTACAGGAATACAAGGCAGTATTGACCGCAGACCAGAGTGTTGTCACTTTGAAGGCGATGTTCGTTGTACAGGTAGCGACGAGCGTTGCGTCTCAGGAATCCTTGGTAGAATTGAAGATGTGGCGGTTGACCGTAGCTGTCAAAGAATTCAATTATTCCTCCTCCTTTGTTAAGGTAGAAAGCGACCCAGTGAGTGCCGTCTTCATTGTGTGGATCAGTGTTCACAATCATAGCAGTAGATGGTGAAATATAATGGGGCAATTGATCCGCAGCGTAGACACCAACATTCTGTACGGGCAGTTTAGCCATACACTTTTGTATCTCTAAGGTATTCATTCCACTGTGTCGACGCCACAGTCAGTAGTAGGAGTAGTAGTGCTAGTAGCAAAACAAAAGCAGGAACTGGTATCACTCTCACCATCGTCAGCGTAATCATCAGCGTCAGCGATATTTGTACTTAGATGTAACCAACTGCGTAATGTGATGCAATTGGCTAGAGCGCAACGTGTGTGAGCTGTTCTGTGGTGGCGACATCGCACTGCGTTTGTTGATAGTAGACTGTTGATTGACGATAGTGATCCGCAGCAAATATCGTTGATATCGATGACATTAGTAGTACAGTGATCCGTGATGAAATTGTATCGTACAAACTCTTTTTTCTCAGCACCTTTGACGTAGACAATCGGTCGTTTGGCGGTACATGCGCGTAACTTTTCCTCTAGCACATGATACCAGATATCACCTTGGTCCCATTCCAATCCGTGACAGTGTTTTGTGAGCCAATAGCTTTCACGCAGTTTCTCTTGTGATAGGAAATCTCGACTGAATGGTGATTTGGCGATATGATGCATTAGCAGTGTTCCACTGGCCAATTCCAAGACGCACACTTCCTTTAGAATGTAGTCATTTGCGTTGTCCTTGAAACATTGAAAATCTACAATAATTGGAGATGCGGAATTTTTACGCGGTACTCTGCATAAACGATCCATCTTGTGCGAGTGTTGGTTGTAGACTGAGGAGGAGGACGATGACGCCGCTGCCGACGATCTAACCACCAAAGTCCGCAGACACGTTGCGATGACGATCGATTTCGATGACGTTGTCAAACTCTGCGTATACCAGACAGTTGACAGTCTCTGTGAGCCCCGTGTCGAAAGCAATCTCCATACGCACACTGCCGTTGCGCACTAGGTTCCAATGAGTCGTGTCGCTTGCTGACATATCAGGTGTTAGATCGAATGCCATCAGACAGTATCCATCGTCGTAATCGTCTCTATTTATGAGATTACCAGCATCGCTAAAGTGTATGCCGGAGCCTGAAAACAGACTGTGATACGCCATCACGTATTTTCCCTTGCCGGTTTCGTAGCGTGGTTGTAGCGGTTTGGACGGCACTTGTTCACCGTCCACGTACAGCGAGAAGTAGTTGGTTTTGAAATTTTGAAAGTTAAATGGATTCTTTTTTAAATCGCCATTATAAGCGGCGTTGGTGACCAGTCCGACAATGATTCGTTTCGGCACTTGACCTAGAAACACATTGTCCAAAGTTTTGCTCCTCACTCCAAACGGCAGTGTGAATGTTTTCAATTCCACTCTAGTGATTGGGTATTTAGCTGTGCCGGTCTGAAGCGTCTTGCTGTGCGCCAACAGTACAGTGGGGCTAACTTTACACCTTCGTATCCAGAGATTCGCATCAACAATGTGCACCTTGTAGTCACCATCATCCGACATAATGGAGAAGGAATCTTTTGATCGGATCAGTTTAAAACGCAGTTCCACACCGTTCAACAGGAACTTGTTCTGATTACACATGTCCACATGTAGGCGACCGAGCATATCGATTTCACGACTTTTATTTGTCATTTTTCGTCTCGCCTTTAGTCCATCGTTATCGTCCAGAGTATTGTCCATATAGCCGGCATCGTCCGCGTTCCACAATCCACATGTTAAATGTGATTTCCTAGCATCATAGCCGTAATTCAGCAATGTTTCAATATACGCTCGATATGCATAAGTGTTGTTTTGTGGTGTGACCAGTTTCTGATTCATACTCATATCGACTTGACTGAATAACGTGTGCAGCCAATTGTTGACTGGGCCAATTTTGTTCGATTCATCGGCATCTGCGATTGCCGCTCCTGTCGACTTGACAATAGACGCTGTAACTTCCAACATTGTTTGCGAAAGATCGGTGTATTCTTCGCCGTTGCCGGGCACAACAAACTCGATGGGCGAATCATCAGTCAGTGTGGAGATTGGTTTGTACTGAATCCATTTGCCGCTCTCGATACTGGTCTGCGTCGGCGGTAGGGAGAATAAGTCCAATTCCGTCTTGACGCATTCACACGACTTTTGATGTAGAAACGACATTGCTAGCGTGTGTGTTAATTGAATATATCACGTACGGAAGTTCTCCTCACTGCTTTCCTCGTCTTCCTCGTCTTCTTCCTAACTGTCCTTCTCTTCTTGCTGCTGCTCTTGGATGACGACGCCGACCTTCCTCGAAGGAGTTTCGTCAAAGACTGCGGTGTGACACGACGGCCGCCGAACATGGCGCGCTTCGCGTTCCTCTTACGCGAGAGTCTCGCGTTAGTCTTTCGCGCAGGAGTAGCGCGTCGGTGTTTCGTGGTATTCTTTCGCGTTACGCGACGGTGTTTCGCGCGAGAGCCGCCGCCGCCACTTAGCACACGTTGAAGTTTGCCATCCGCCCTGCGTTTTAGCGAGTCTGTAAACTGGCTGAAATGATCTCTAGCGGCTTCTTTGGGATCCCGCTGGTGCATGGCCATGTCGCCCAAGAATCCAACACCGGATTTCAACGCCTCTTTGGCCACAGCAGAGGCTCCCGACTTGAGCAGCGGTGTGATGGTGCGGAACATACCGCCTAGGAAACTGCCAATTCCATGTCCGCGCTGGTAGGGTGCACCGCGAAATACCCTATCGATACTGCCGCCGGTCTGCTGCAATTGTTGGCGACGGTAGTAAGCCAAGTAGGGATCGTTTGTATTCATAATTGCTGAGCTACTCTTTTGAAATGAAGCTTCACGTACGACGTCCCAAAGAGGAATGACGCTTTTTTACTAGCGTGATCCCTTAGGTCAATATCGATCGTTTCAAATGTTCCTTTCATAACTGGCGCATAATGAGGACTGATGAAATGCACAGTCTTATGCGCGCCGTGTGTGTAGTTATCTCTGTCAATGTTGATAATCTTCAAAAGCGGCGCTGTAGTGTCGCCAATCAGCTGCGGTTCAATCAGATCACAATACACGTACAAGTGTGTCGGCAGTCCCATAGTCAGATTTGGTGGCCATATCGCTGTGAGGTCATTTGTCAAAACGTTCTCGTACGGATCGAAACCCAACTGGAGAGACAGCGCTTCGGTGAAATGCACTTTGCTTATACCGTCCACCATTGTCGTGATCTTGACTCTGTCCTGCTCTTTGTCATACTCAAAGTACAAGTACTGGGTTACATCCTTCGCTTTATTGATCATTTTCAATAAATCGGTTATGTTCTTGTAATAACCGGGTTTCATCTTTAGCATAATGTGCTCGACACTGAGTGTGACGGGAATACTCGGCAGAACGAGTTTATAGTCGAGCCAAATACACGATTCCTCGTCCACAGTCATAAAGGAGCATGGATAATGCGCTTCGACCAAAGCCATCTCCCACTCGCCATCGCCTTCTAATCGAATTTGTCTCGGCAGATGTGTAGTGTACTTGGACACTGTGTTTTTTGGAAAATAATCCTTTGAGCTGTTGCTGGGCAATGTCAAATAGAACTGGTTGCTATTAGGCATTTTGCAAATCTTGCGCTCCTACCCAAGAATTGAACTCGTCTCCGTAACCTGCCCACTTGACGAAATAACGCTTACTGCGACCACGACCCTTAGCGTCTAGTATTTCAGCAATCTTGAACAGATGGTCGTTGTATATTGTCACTTTTTGTAATTCGTATTCGTAAAACTGACCAGTCACTTGTTCACCGTTGAGATCCGACAAAGTGTACATTGGCAGAGGCATCAATGTGTTTACACGACGCACCACAAACACTTCTTTACTCCAATTAGTCTCGTAACCTTTTGCGAATGTACCCTTCTCCTTAGATATGCGCACTGTCGTGCCAACTGTCAGTTTTGCCTTAACACGACGCGGCATCTTACCGAACATGCGACGCCATACCTGATGCAATATTCGCTTATTGTCAACAGTCACATCGACTGGCCGTATTCTGTTGCCTAGACTCTTGTGAGCGCTGTTGTTGTATGCGCTAACCAGTTTGTCCAACACATCTACGTAACGATATGTGTTTTTGTAAGTCAAATATCGCCACATGCGTGTTTTCAAAGTGCGATTCACGCGTTCCACTACGGCCGCTTTAACATCTGGGTTTTGTGTAGTGACATAGATGATTCCGTATTGTTTGAATAACCTTTTCGTCTTGGCACCGGTGAATTCAGTACCTTTGTCGGTTTGTAAACAGCGAGGTGTATCGGCCGCTTCGGCAAATATCTCCTCGAAAGCGTTGGCCACTTCAGCTCCTTCTTTCCGCCTCAACGTCCGCACATACAGGTGTTTGCTAAACACGTCTATTACAGTCAGTAGGTAGTTGACGCCGTCGTTGTGTTTACTAAGACCACGCATATCGTTCAAGTCCGCTTGCCACAATTCAAATGGACCATACACTATGTAAGGATTGCGCGGGAAACGCTTGCGTGCCGGTTTGTGCAATGTGTAAGTGTCCTGTGTTTGTAACCATTCAATCACTTTGCGTTTTGAAACTGGTTTTGCAGCTCGCGCTAAAGGAGCTACACCACCATACGACGAAGGTTCGATGGGATTGTAATACAAACGCTCCATACTGAAAACCTATCCTGTGTACGTTTCCCACTTGTCCAAATTTGACGACGGCTTGTTTCTAGTTAGAAGATCAAACTGCTCTGTCGGTGTAGATGTTACACGTTTTCCTCTTGCCGATCGAAGCCGATTTATTAGCGGTGTTCTCAGTATTGATTCAGTTGATGTGTCTTCCACGTCATCGTCTGATCCTTCTCCTCCTGTGAATGATGATCGATATTCGGCATTTATTTCCTTTAGTGCTCTTAGATTATTCATATAGTCCTTTGGAACGTTCATCGCTTTCAATGCTTTGAGCACTTCCCGCCATCCTGGCGGTATGTAATCACGCATACGCACCTTTACTATGCAATTTAAGATATCCACTAGATTTGAGTCTGGGATTTTTACACCGTTGATGTACACTGAATAGCCACTGTCCCAAATGATTAAGCTGCCGTCACGTTTCATGAAACGTAAAAGATTGCGGGCATCAGATCTGTAAGTTTTGGAAAACGTTTCCACAATCTCTTCCACTGGACCACCTTCCGCAGCGGGGTGCGCTCGTTGACTATGTTCAATCCCACCCGTCTCCACGATTGGTATGCTAATCGGTTGGCGTCTATTCTCTGCAATATGCAAGAAGCGATGTAACGCCTGTTTGTACAATTTCCACTTTTCACTATCGTCCATACGCTTGTTATTCAATATTTGTTGCATCTCCGCGTCGAGGCTGTTTTCACTGGATAGATTAGTCGGTCTGTTATCCGTAGCATTTGATTGCAGTCGATCAATCAACTCTTGCGGCACAACTACCATCTTCTTTGCATGTTCCATATTTGCACTAATGACTAGCTACTTTTCTAAAGTGTAACTTCACGCACGACGTTCCAAAGTGGAATGGCAAATGATTACCAATGTTATCTCTTAAGTCAATTTCCACACTGTCAAAAGATCTATTCATAACAGGCACATAGTGCGGATCGATGAATGATGTTGATTTATGCAATCCGTATACATAAGTAGACGTGGATATATTGACAATTTTCAATAACGGTGCGACTGTATCGCCGACCATCTGCGGCTCGACTAAATCACAATACACGTACATGTGTGACGGTAAGCCAAGACGAATGTTGGGCGAACGGATGCTTTTGTTAACTGCATCACCTTCCAGCTTCAATTCATTCGGATCGAACCCCAATTGAAGCGCTAACGTTGGACTTAATGTAATTTTTCCAACATCAGTTCCCATCGATACTTCAATGAATTTGTTGTATGAGTTTTCAACGGTGAACTTTACACCAAAAGTAATCGCTAGTTCTTGTGAATTGATATGATCACACAATTCTTGAATATTTGCGTAATCACCAGTCTTCAATTTAATTCTGTGGTTTTGTTTTGGAGTAGCAGACACTACCGGTGTTACATCGGCAGTGCTGTCCATAACCCGCGCCAACGCTTCTATGTTCACTTTTGCTTCCTCTTGCGGTTGTATGCAAATGTCAATTGTTTCGTCATTACCGACAGATAGAAATGTCATTGGATAGTGCGCTTCCACAAGTGCAATTTCCCAGTCGCCAGCGTCCAGTTGAATAGCTCTCGGCAAATGTGTTATATAATTTGCAACTGTATTTTTCGGATAATACTGCATCGAACTGTTGCTGGGCAGTGTCAAATAGAACTGATTGTTGATGCCAGTCATTTTTATCTACTCAGTGCTGCTTGTAGTACTGCGCTCAAAAGTAATGGTATAAAGATTCCACCGCCTTTTTGTATGAGATACTTTCGTTTCTTTGACCAGCCTTCGCCGCGTTTCACCAATCTACGTAGCGTCGCCTTGTGTTTGCTTAGCTGACTTTTACTCTTCTTCGCCAGAGGAACGTTACCTCGCAACACGTTGTATGCGCACTCACACACTGAGCGAATGCGGCTCTTGTCACACACCTTTAACAGTGCCTTCCGCTCCTTGGGTGTTGCGTGTATGAAAGCCGTAAGCAGAGCTGCGTCCTTCCGCAAGCACGACATGATTACTACTGATGGCGAAATTACCTTTTCTTTGGCAAGTACACATAGTTGGTAGAATCGTCTGGAAATATGCAACTTCGTATTCGCATATTTTCGTCTGTTGATTGTTTCAAGTCTATCAGTAGGTAGCCGTGTGGATTCCTAGTAGCGTCAGCGTACGCCTCCTCGATGAATTTCGGGCTGTCTGGATATATTTGTCTGGCCAAGTACCTAATCTGAACTCTATCTCTAGGATTCTTAAAACACACAATGTAATGCGCATTCAGTGAGATGTCCCTCTGCCCGCGTCCTTGATGAAACAAATTTTGTGTAATAAAAAACACACTAATGTTGCGATGATGGCAACCTTTTGTGAAAAGATCCACCACACGGTTGTCGGCCTCACGCATCATATCGTCTATAATCACAAGTATCGGCTCGTTACCAGAAAAATCCTCCAAGTTTGGTAGACCTTCTACGTGGTTAATGTTGACATTTTTCGGGTCACCACCACCACCACCACCACCACCACTACCATAATGCCAGTTTATACTGGTAAATGGCGTGTCACACATTTCTGTAATGTGTTTTATAAACTTTGACACAAACTGTGACTTGCCACAACCCGAAGGTCCCGCCACAATGGCTGAGAACGGATGTTTCCACATCAAGCCCATGATTACTACTGAGCTACTAAACACCTCACAGTTACCATACTCACACTCTTAAACTTACTACCAAAGGACATTTTTGGGGTTAAGTGAAATAAATAACACAGTGGTTATGTTCTGAACGTGACTATAAGTATTGACTACGAAAACTAATTTACAAAGGTATTAACATAATCTTCAAGTCTTGCTTTACATAAACTCCAACGGTGTGAATCTGCTATTGGAACCCCTCGGGCTGCGCTTCACCAAGCGAAGGCGTTCTCCAAACCCGCTGTTGTAGCGCTCGATGTCGGTGTTGCTCAGGGCCTCGTTGAAGCGCCTAGGCAGGTAGACTCGCAGAAAGAAGTCGTCCCCGACCTGCCCCTCCAGGATCACGATGATTGTCTCGCCAAAGGGTGTGATGGCTCGCTCCATCGCAGTGATGAGATAGCCGCATTCCTCTCGGAGATCGGCTATCCTGGTGTAGAGCGGAGAGTCAGACTTGCAGTTGTTGAGGGTAGCTCTCAGGTCCGCGGTTGTTGCAGTGCCGTTCAAAATCGAAAACTCTGGCTTGAAAGTGCTGCTGCTCGACATCTCTAGTAGTAGTAGTTGGAGTAGGTCTGTGTGAGGTGGTGGTCTGGTGGCGAATGATGCTCAATCGGGCGGGGCCCCACCTTATAAACCCTCGCCGCCATTTTCTTCTACGTGGGTGGTCCGAAGGGTCGGGCGCAGGTGTTCACACAAAAAACCGACGCGTCGAGACCTGTCTGGGAATGCGGATGCTCTAGTTGAATGCCGGCGCCACTCGTTGTTTCTTCCTCACAGCTCGCTTCTTAGGCATTGCCTGCAAAACTGCACTGCGTTGTGTAACAGTTTGAGTTAAGCCTTTAATTTTCGGTACTCCTGTTGATTTATAGATCCACATGTTTTCCACTTTATCAACTACTTGTTTAACACTTTGGTGCATTTCACCATCTTTGTCCAAAAATAAACCACACATGAACACCATATCTGTACCATCGTACATTTCCATTTTCAATAAAATTTGTCCTTTGTTTCCCGGGTTTTGAACAGCAAACGTATTCCCATCGTCCATCCATGACACTATGGGACAATCATCTGTTGGTCTTGGCACCCATCCTGGTTTCTTGGTTTCCACTTCGATGGGAGTTGGTCTCCTTCGTCTCTTGCAGGCAGTTGTCGGTTTTACAAATGACGACTGAGGTGATGCCAACGTCTGATCACTAGCATTATTGTTCATAACCTCAATCTCCTGAATAAACGATTTGATATAGTCGTCCGCAGAAGCGTAAGCGTCCATGTTAACGTCCTTACCGTGCGACTTCAACCGTACTACTGACTGGTGGTGCGTCTGCTCACCCTTGAAGTAAACTGTACGCACTCGCTGTCAGACAATATTTCTGTTTGGAGTTCGCTTTTATTCACCCGCTGAAGTCAACTGTTACGTTACGGTGACGATCGATCTCGATGACGTTGTCCAGTTCGGCGTACACTATACAGTTGACGGTCTCGGACAACGCTTTGGAGAATCCGATTTCGATACGTAGATTACCGTTGCGCAGGAGATTCCAGTGACTCGACTCAGCCGCGGACATGTCCGGTGTCAAGTCGAACGCCATAAGACAATTACCGTACGGATAGTCACCTCTCTTGATCTCATTACCTGCGTCGGAGAACTGGATTCCGGTGCCAGTGACCAATGTGTAATAAGAGAGTATATATGTCTCACTGTTCAATGTGTAAACGGGCTGTAACGGTTTGGCCGGTACTTGTTCACCGTCCACGTACAATGCGAGATAATTCATATCGTAGTGTTGAAAGTTGTAGGGATTCTTCTTGAAATCTCCATTGAACGCAAGATTACTGACCAGTCCAATTATCACACGTTTCGGTAACTGACCGAGAAATGCGCTGTCTAAAGCTTTACTCATTATACCGGAGGGTAGTGTGAAGGATTTCACTTCTACACGCGTGATCGGATACTTGGCCGTGCCGGTCTCGAGAGTTTTGCTGTGCGCCAACAATACGCTCGGATTGATCTTACATCGACGTACGAAAAGACTAATCTCTTTAATTGTCACCTTGTAGGTAGTTAGCGTTTTGGACATTATACAAAACGAGTTTCTGGATCTGTTAAGTTGCAATCGCATCTCGACACCGTTCAACATGAATTTGTTCTGATTGCACAGATCGATGTGCAATCGACCGACCATATCGCAAACATCGCTTTCTTTCGTGTGGTCGCGACGCTTTTTCAATCCCTCGTTCAATTCGTCACAATCGTCCATTAGTCCGGCCGAATCTTCAAAAAACAGCTCGCTAGTCAGGTGCGAATTCTTCGCACTACATCCGTAGTTCAATAGGTTTTCCAAGTAGGCACGGTAAGCGTACGTGTTGTTTTGTGGTGACACCAGTTTATGATTGAGATAGAGATCCACTTGACTGAATATCGAGTGGAGCCAATTGTTCACCGGGCCCACCTCTTTAGCAGGTTGCCCACCGTCCGCTTTAGTGTCGTCCTGTTTCACAATAGCGGCTTTCGCGTGTAATAACGTTTGTGTCAGGTCCGTGTACTCGTCACCGTGACCGGGTATTACAAACTCTATTGGCGAATCGTCCGTCAGCGATGAGATCGGTTTGTATTGAACCCATTTACCGCTCTCGATGCTGGTCTGCGTAGGCGGTAAAGAAAACAAGTCCAGTTCAGTCTTCACACATTCACACGATTTCTGATGAATAAACGACATTGTTATCGAATTAATGTAGACGTCCGTCTTCGAAGAAGTCTATCAAGAGACTGTGGCGTGTCGCAACCCGCGCACCGCTTAGGGGGAGATTTTTGCTCCCCCTAACACATAATGGCTTAGGGGGAGATTTTCGCTCCCCCATACGTCAGGAATTGTTGAAGACTAGAACAAGAATGAGACCGTGACAACTGGTGTTCTGTTGATTTAATTACTAGGGGGAGATTTTCGCTCCCCCTAACACATAATGGGTTAGGGGGAGATTTTCGCTCCCCCATACGTCAGGAATTGTTGAAGCCAAAAACAAGAATGATACCGTGGGTGTTTGACAACTGGTGATTTATTGCTCGGAATTCGATACGGGCGGACTATAATGGGTTCCTAGAAGGGTCAGCCGTCTTCCCGTCGAGGTATCAAATTACAGCATCCGCATTCCCAGACAGGTCTCAACTTGTCGGTTTTTTGTGTGAACACCTGCACCCTCCAGTCGAGGTATCAAATTACAACATCCGCATTCCCAGACAGGTCTCGACTTGTCGGTTTTTTGTGTGAACACCTGCACCCTCCAGTCGAGGTATCAAATTACAACATCCGCATTCCCAGACAGTAGACTGGACGCGTCAGTCGGTTGTGCGAACAGCTGCCTCGGTGCAGAGTACTTGAAGGGGGGTGTATCGATACACCCCCCTTTGCAGTATATGTTCAAAGCATTGCAATTATATTCTCCTTAAAATTTGCATTCACTGGTAGTTCAATTGACCGCAAGCGCTGATGGGCTAGCTCTGTTGGTTGTAGCGTTACCCTGTTCAACTCTTGTATTAATTATCCAAAGTATGTCATGTGGGTACTGAGAATACTCGGCTTGACAAGGAGATTCCAAAAATGCAAAAAAAAAGGTCAAAAGTGTGGTGCGGGCCCCTTTTTTGTAAACATCATCCAAAGTGTACGATGTGGGTACTCAAATGACTCGGCTCGACTAGACGAACAAGAATCTGCAATCAGAATTCACATCCGACTTATGGTAACCGATATAGCCCGCCCCCCCCTACATCGTCCAAATGTACATTGTGGGTATGCAAATTTCTCGGCTCGACTAGACGAACAAGAATCTGCAATCAGAATTCAAATCCGACGTACGGTAACCGAGATAGCCCCCCCCTCCCCCCCCTACATCGTCTAAATGTACTTTGTGGGTATGCAAATTTCTCGGCTCGACTAGACGAACAAGAATCTGCAATCAGAATTCAAATCCGACTTACGGTAACTGAGATAGCCCCCCCCCACATCGTTCAAATGTACTTTGTGGGTACTCAAATTTCTCGGCTCGACTAGACGAACAAGAATCTGCAATCAGAAATCTGATCCGAGGTTAGGTTAGGTTAGGATGGGTTAGGTTAGGTTAGGTTAGGTTAGGTTAGGTTAGGATAGGTTAGGTTAGGTTAGGTTAGGTTAGGTTAGGTTAGGTTACATTAGGTTAGGTTAGGTTAGGTTAGGTTAGGTTACGTTAGGTTAGGTTAGGTTAGGTTAGGTTACGTTACGTTAGGTTAGGTTAGGTTACGTTAGGTTAGGTTACGTTAGGTTAGGTTAGGTTAGGTTAGGTTAGGTTAGTATTCGCAAAAAAAAAAAATTCGCAAAAAAAAAATTCGCAAAAAAAAAAAATTCGCAAAAAAAAAATTTGCGAGGGGGGGGGTGGCTCGGGGGGGGGTGGCCCTCCTGTCCCTCCTGCCCCAGAACTGTCCAATACACCCTACTCACGTCTAACTAGTTATATTTACAAATCATTGTTAAATACTATAATTTTGGTGTTTATTCTACGTCAAACCATTGCAGAGATATTCAAAGGGCTAAACTAAGGGGGCTCGAAAAAATCAGTATCAAAACTACACTGTTGTCATGTATTTTATATCCGATTATTTTGGTAAACGCTTATCGTACTGCACCCAGCATTGTTCAGTATTTGTTTATAACCACGAGTTGTAGTGTAAAAACAATAATGAATAACAATGAGTACAACAAAAAGGTTTAGTGGAAGTTCAAATGCAGTCGCGTTTCAGTGCCGCGGCCGCGGTTTTCCGCGCTTGGAACCCGCCAAAAGGGGTGCACACACCGGAGCGGTACGGCGGAGCGGTAGCGGTGCGATATTCGCGCGGTGATTTAGTACAATGGAAGTAAATGAGAGCGGCCACATACCGCCCGCACCACCGCACCGCCGAGATGCAGCATGTTCCATTTCACCGCCCAGCAGTGACAGCGGTGCCGGTGCGACGAGCCTGGCATTTGTGTCCAGGACTCCAAGCAATCAATATGGAAACTGAGCTCCTGATCGAAAATGTATATTTGTACCCTGTGCTTTACCAACTAGATCACCGTGAGTACAAGAACATTAAGAAGAAGGAGAGGATCTGGGAAATCATTGCGAAAGAGCTTAATGAACGTGACACACACTTAGTGTACCAACTAGCCGTTCCTCAGGAGAAATCGCCTCTCGGAAGTGGGTATCTTCTTTTCGAATTAAATCACTAATTAGCTCAAGCAGTTCGTTAAAACATGCCATTGTCATTCTGAAATAAATGTAAAAACGTTTCTCGTCTTTTCTCAGTTCAGGCATCAATGTATGGTATTCGCCATGCTCAAATCGCCTTTTGTTGATGTCATGTACCCACTCCCTATTTTTGCGATCGTCGTCTTCAGCTACAGCAAACAATAGCAACATTTTTTCCTCGTCGTCTGATGAAAACATATTTATAACTAACAACACACCGCACTTGTTGACTGCACACTCATAAATGAGAACGAAAAATTACTGTAGACTGCTGTCACCACTGCGGTGCGGTATCGCTCCGGTGTGAACGCCCCAGCGATACCGCCGCGGCGGTGATGGTGGGTGGGGGAGATGAAAAAACGCGCCGATACCGCCACCGCTCTCACCGCTCCAGTGTGTGCAGGCCTTAAAAGGGGTGCACACACCTGAGCGGTACGGCGGAGCGGTAGCGGTGCGATACTCGCGCGGTGATTTAGTAATATGGAAGTAAATGCGAGCGTTCACACTGGAGCGGTGCGAGCGGTATCGGTAAACTGCCCGCGCCACCGCACCGCCGAGATGCAGCATGTTTCATTTCACCGCCCAGCGGTGACAGCGGTGCAGTTTTGAGCCTGGCTTCAAAACATTCCCCCATACATTATAATATTTTTATTTGCTATTTTATAACCTTCAAATATGTAAGGCTTACTATTTTAGGTCTTTTTACAGCATTTGTATACAATTCCAACAAACGGTGTAAAAATCAATATTTTTAAAATATATTTATAGATAATTCATATAAGTTACAATATTTTTAGCGTTTATGTACAATTGTACGTAATGAATTGAGATTCCTGCAACATTTATACAATGAATTGTCCATAACAACTTTTTTTATAAATATCCTGAACCTTTACTTTCGTTTTCCATTTTGAAAATAGTTAAATCGTTTATTTTGTAATCTTTTTCTAACAAAATTATCTTCCAAATTGGCTTTTTTGTATTCTCACACTCTTCTGGTCTTTCTAAACAAAATGAATAAATTTACTTCATAATTGAAGTTTATCAAAATGTTCCAAAAGTAGTCTGCAAAATCGCCGAATTCACACTGTCATTGAGCAATTCACCATTGCCCCCTAAACCACTGAGAGTTTAATCAATAATTAGCTTAAGTGGTTCGTCAAATCATGACATTTTCATTCTGAAAATAGTTTATAGTCTGTTCTCAGTTCAGGCATCAATATACGGTGGTATTCACCATGCTCTAACTATGGTTTGTTGATGTCGTGCACCTTGTCCATAGTTTTGCGATCGTATTCTTCAGCTACCAGCATACCATAGCAACATTTATATGAATCGTCGTCTGAAGAATACATATTTCGACGATATAACTAACAACACACCACACTTGTTGACTGCACAGTGCAAACTCATGAACGAGGAATTACTGCAGACTGCTGTTACCACTACGGTGCAGAACCGCTGTAGTGTGAACCCCTCAGCGATATCGCCGAGGCGATTATGGGGGAAGGGAGGAGTTAACAATCGCACCGCCACCGCCACCGCCCACACCGCTACAGTGTGTGCAGGCCAGTGTTGCCACCAGGTAGATGGAATTTTACCCTAAACTTGTGATGAAATTACCGTAAATTACCCTAAACCTTTTGTAAATTACCCTAAGAGTTGATTTTCTTCTCGAAAAGCTCAAAATACACTCGAGATTGGTTTTAAAACATTATTAAGGTGTAAAAAGTAAGGTAACATAGCATTAATTAATAATAAATTTTAATACTCGTCTTTGGCCCTATATCACACATAAAACGAAATATTATTAACGAATTCAAATAAATGTTCTGTTGTAATATTTTTTCAGCGCTATACTTATAATGTGCTGGTATCGCTGATAATAGAAACTTGCTGATACATGATATTAACTGTTGTTTCATTATGTTGGTAGTACTTTATTGTTTTATAAACTTATTTCAGTTGTACAAATTTGTTAATGTTATTTTTTCTTAATAATAATGCCCAGAGAATATGTTTGTCACCTTATTGAGCGAAGCAAGCGAAGCTCTCTTTCCCTCACTTTGTCACTTCTTTGTAACGGCATCACAGTGTAATGGCTTTACCGATTTATATGAAATTTGGCCAGTAGCTATAGGTGATACCAAGGAGAAGGTTTTTCTTTAGAGAGATTTGCAAAATTCCTCCTATATAGGTTTAACCTCACTGGGTCTTAAAGTTCACATGTAATTATAATGGAAGAAATATTTTATTGGGTTTATGCAAGGAGTTCTATTGGTATCACTGATGAACAAAACTGCGAGCCGTTCTTTCCAAATTTTGGTGAGGCAAAGAACTACTCGCTGAAATCGCACAAGTCGGCAAAGTGACTCAAACAAATACTTACTCATAATTTTAACATTAATAAACTTGTCTTTGTTTGTTTGCTCATAATTTATCATGTTTCACCGAAAGGTTAGATACATAAATCAAACGAAACAATTAATCTACTCCAACTTTTATTACCTTTATTCCAATGATTTCCACGAGTATTTATTCAAGTGATTCACTTATAGAAATAAAACAATCAATCAGGATGGTTCAAAGATCGAGAAATTTGCCTCACCAGTGTTCCAACCTGACAAAATCACCGGCTCGCTTTTTCGGCAAAAATGGTGAAGCAGTGTTACCTCCAGTTATACAATAAACCTCCCCTAGGTTTATGTCACGTGATTTTAACGGACTTCATCAAATGAAATAAACAGCTGTTAAAAACTGTTACTGTTTTGCTTACATTATTTTGAGTTTGTTTACTCTGTTGCTTCGCTCATTTATGCTTCTAAAGTGTAACGGCAGACCATCATAGTTACTATTTGATTAGATCAATATTTTTCATTGCAATACACCACATCACACAAATTTACACATGTTATGCGTTGTTGGGATGGTTATATGTGCTCACCTGGCTCACCATGGGAATTTCACAGGCATAAAATACAATGTAGTTCCTTCATACAAATTATGTGTCAAAATAGAAACAATCTTCAGTAAACATATTTTCCACAACAGCGCAGTAAAACCCAACAACCTATATTTAACCAAATTAACCAGATATAGTTTTACTGATTAGGGTTTTCTAAATTATTATGTTGTGCCCAATTTTGGACACATAACATAATGTGGCTCAATTTTATCTTTTCGAAAATTAAACTTTGAGTTCTTTGTGATTACATGCATCTTTGGTCTAATTCTAAAAATATGATATAGGATGTACATGCTAATTATATCTCTTTTATAATATTTTTAATTTACCCAGCATTTAATATATATGTTTTAATTCCTGGAAAACCCATTTTACATTGCCAAAACATCAAAATTTAAATTATAAAGAGGCTCTAGATTTTACCCTAAAATTACCCTAAAAACTCCGCTACCCTAAAATTACCCTAAAAACTCCGCTACCCTAAAATTACCCTAAAACCAGTAAAATTACCCTAAAAAAGGGTAATTACCCTAAAAGTGGCAACACTGGTGCAGGCCTTAAAGTTATGTCGTGGCGCCTGAAGAGGTGGGGGAGCTGCGTGCGCATCCTCCAAGCCTGAGCCCCAGTGTTGCCAGAAACCGGGTAATTACCCGGTTTTCGGGTATTTTGCAGGGATTAAGAAAAAGAACGGGTAAAGTCGGGGATTTTGGACTCGAGTTGCGGGGATTTACCCGAAAAATCGGGTATTTAAGGTTCTCGTGTGAATTTGATATAAACGACAGCGGTAAACAATCAAGCAATTTAACACAAATTGGAACATAATACATATATATGCATATATATGTATATATATGTATACATATATATAATACATATTTGACATAAATGTTGTGTTACATTTTTTTGTCAAAGGATATATGTATTTTTTAGTATATTACTTGTTCATCGATAAATAAACAATTGTAATGTTATTATCATTGCACTTAAGTTCGATTATGATGTTATGTTACAAATATTGACCTTAGGCGTTCGCCTATGTAGCCTATGCTTATATCCGGTCCTGCATTGTGATACAGTGTATTGCTTGTGAATAGTCGGGAAAATGGCGGCCCCCTTAGCCTATAGGCTTAACTATTACTTGGTAAATTGACATGTGTTGCGTACGCTCTATATTACGATCATTGTTTATAGAGCATTAAAGGCTTGTTCTAACGGGAAAATTGCTGGACTATATCTCCAGGTGTTTTTTTCATTTTTTTGAGTTTTTGATTTTTAAGGGTAATTATCCCCCAAAAATTGCCAAAAAAAATATAAAATCCAAATTTCTTAAAAACGGCTCTAACGATTTTGATTACACTTTAGTGGTTTGTAGAACTTTAGGTTTCCAAAAAAATGACACCACCCGCATTTCTAGAAAAATTCGGGTTCAGAAATTACAGGACTTAAAACATCCAAAATTCAGTTTTTGGATTTTTCATAAAAATCATAGATGTTAAAAAAGATTACAATTCACCATTAAAAAGAGCTCTAAAAACTAAATAAATTAGTATTTTAAATTACTATTCTACGATTGCTAGTTGCGGAGAAAACTGAAATTTTCATTTAACGGTAAACGCAGTACATTGTCCAATCTTATTCTTTTGGGGAATACAAAAATTACTATTTCTCTCTTATTTACTGATCAATTTCATTTTAAACTTGATATGCAGGTCAAGTTAGCATTGACCAACAGAGGATGTTCGAAATATGTTGCTATTTAACCCTGGGGGGGCAAGGGGGAATTTCCCCTCTCAAAACCACTGTGTGTAGCAACGGAATCTATAGTGCCTCCCAAAAAGGGATTTGGGTGGATATTTCTGAAAACAACTATTTTAGACAATTTTCTGTACATTTATCTGTACTTCATATTCTATATTTAGTAAATAAAAAATATTTTTGTTATTAAAGTTTGGCTAAAAGGGAGAAAGTATGTGTCAGTTTCCTGATACCGTTTTTATATTACTTAATAATTAAAGCTACTACTAATATAATTTTATTAGTGAATTTCCTTTGGAAAGTGAACTATTAGCATGACCCGCACGGTGAAACTTAAGCCCGCGACCACCATAGAAGTTCCTAACGTGTCCCCCTGAACACGTTTTGGGGGGCGTTCAAAATTGTATATTTTACAATACACACAATACAATTAAAAACAATTAAACAATTAAATACACAATTAAATATATACAATACAATTGTATATTGTACAATTTTGAATGCCCCCTAAAACGTGTTCAGGGGGACACGTTAGGAACTTCTATGGTGGTCCCGGTCTTAAGTTTCACCGTTCGGGTCATGCTAATAGTTCACTTTTCAAAGGCAATTCACTAATAAAATTATATTAATAGTAGCTTTAAATATTAAGTAATATATAAATAAACGGTATCAGGAAACTAACACATACTTTTTTTGTATATATATATACAATTTGGAACGCCCCCCAAAACGTGTTCAGGGGGACACGTTAGGAACTTCTATGGAGGTCCCGGGCTTATGTTTCACCGTGCGGGTCATGCTAATAGTTCACTTTACAAAGGCAATTCATTAATAAAATTAAATATATATATATAATATATATATATTATATATATATATTATATATATATATTATATATATATATTATATATATATATATATATATATATACAATTTTGAACGCCCCCCAAAACGTGTTCAGGGGGTAACGTTAGGAACTTCTATGGTGGTCCCGGGCTTAAGTTTCACCGTGCGGGTCATGCAAATAGTGCACTTTCCAAAGGCAATTCACTAATAAAATTATATTAATAGTAGCTTTAATTATTAAGTAATTATATATAAAAAAGTATAAGTAAAGTAAGTAAATATAAAAAATTAAGTTAGTAATATATATAAAATAAATAAGTGTTTGCACTCTAGCGGTCGCATTTTTTGTCCGATTTACTTGAGATTAGGTAGGGACGTCCTTTTCTCTAATCAGTTGGAAAAGTTCGTTAGTCAAAACAATCAGAAGACTCCACACACCTTTTTTGGGGATTAATTTTTAAAATTTCGAGTTTTTGGGCCCTAAAAGTGTCAGAAAAGCCCCGGATGTAAAATTAATGCATGTTAAAAGATGGGAATTAGTGAGGCGAAAGTTTTAAGCCCTTTCTCGTCATTCTAACATAAATACTTACCGAGTTATTAAAGAAAATGTGTTTTGACTAAACACAGTACGTTGTCTTATGGAGGTTTTACACTACAAAAGCCTTTTATTCCTTTGTTAGAGTACTTTTAGCATCCCCAGCAACTCACGCCTACTTTCAAGCCAGTCTAGACCTTCTCCTGACATTATAATGCGCAAAATTGTATTCCCAGCTTTGCAGGTAAATGAAACCAGGAGTATCAGATCAGCCAAAAAATCAATGTTTTCCGATTGCAATAAAAATTGGAATAAATGTATGTTTTTACACTGATTTTGAGTTTTGAAAGTTGTTATGTGGAAGTTCACTTCCCTCACAGCGTGCTGCGTGCGAACTCGTTTATAAATCATATCAGTACGGTAATTATAGAAACTATAAACTGTAACTGTGATCAAGACAATACGGTTACAGTATCCATGTACTGTAACTACTTTGTAGAGCTGAAGTTAGCCGCATCTTTTATGCCTTCATAATGCGAGAAACAGCAAGCGTTACATCAATGTATTGTTTGTTGCAGCCAGCCCTAAGAACTTCTGAGTTCGACTGTACTTGACTTTTTGAAACTTTACGTTATGAAACAGTATATTTTTAAAATGTTTCCAAATATTTTATTATTGAATTCGATTCAACAACTGACTGGAGTGAACTATCTTTAGCGTTTACGGTTATAGCTTTACAATATGAAACTTTACTTTGTTAAACAACCATTTATTAAATTTGTTTTTAAAACAAAGCTTTACGTTTTGAAACTTTACGTTATTACAACTCCTTTAGATTAAATTCAACAAACAAACCTCTTTACTTTATGCCACTTTACTTTGTGCAACACTACATATTTACTAAATTATAATTCTTTCACTTTACTTTATGACACTTTACGTTTTGAAACACTTATAAGTTTAATCTGTATTAAATCAGTCACTTTACCTTTTGAAACTTTACGTTTTGACAACAGCTTTTATTGCATTGTATTAAATGACAACTTTACTTTATGAAACTTTACGTTGTGAAATGCTGCTTTTAAAAAATAGAACTTTACGTTATAAACCTTGACGTTGTGCAACGGACCCGTATTAATACGTAATGTGTGAAGAGGCCTATACCAAGTTTCGTCAGTATACGTTCATAAATAAGCGAGATATTACATTTTACTTTTCCTCCATAAGAATAACATTAGACAACGTACTGTGTTTAGCACTTTCAATATCTCGGAAACCAATTGACGTAGAGAAATTATCAAAATACCAAATTGTGTGTTCTTTTAAACTGAATCCAATGGAAAAAACTACAATTTGACTATTTCCAAATTTATATGTAAAAAATGAAGAGTTTTGCAAACAACAAGATTAGTTTTGTGAGACGTTAAAAGTATAAACTGTAAATACCCCCGTTGCAGCAAACCTGCACACTCAAAACCAAGTTTGCTGCATCAAGGACCACAAAGCAAAACATACATTACACTCAGTTTAATGTCGTGTTGTTATGTAATACTTTGAAAAATTAAACTTCTTAAAAACACCATGCAAGCTAATTAGAGCCCCCATCCGGTATTACTAACTAAAAGCTATAAACAAATTTAATCATCAACTTATTTGAAGAACGTGTACGGAAAATGATCTATAGTAATGTATGTGTCTAAAAATTATTAGGTTTTACATACAAAATGTGTAAACATTTCTCATAGTAACAATAATCACAGTAACATAGCTTACAATATGCCGCGGTGTATCTAACTACGCCAGTAAAACTGACTCGGCTCAAGTGTACTCAATTAAATAATGTAAGTTCTGCTAAACAATGAGTGTATCCTTATAATTGTCAATTAGATCACTGAAACGTTATTTGTTTTTCAGTCTGTAAGCGGAAAGTTGGTAAAAATAATTTTTAAATTTATCTCGCTTTTACGCAATTGTATAACTTTTATTCAGTATCTTGTTATGCTTGTGTGATCAAGTGTACTCAATTAAATAATGTAAGGGCTGCTAAACAATGAAAGTATCCTTATAATTGTCAATTAGATCACTGAAACGTTATTTGTTTTTCAGTCTGTAAGCGGAAAGTTGGTAAAAATAATTTTTAAATTTATCTCGCTTTGACGCAATTGTATAACTTTTATTCAGTATCTTGTTATGCTTGTGTGATCAAGTGTACTCAATTAAATAATGTAAGGGCTGCTAAACAATGAAAGTATCCTTATAATTGTCAATTAGATCACTGAAACGTTATTTGTTTTTCAGTCTGTAAGCGGAAAGTTGGTAAAAATAATTTTTAAATTTATCTCGCTTTGACGCAATTGTATAACTTTTATTCAGTATCTTGTTATGCTTGTGTGATCAAGTGTACTCAATTAAATAATGTAAGGGCTGCTAAACAATGAAAGTATCCTTATAATTGTCAATTAGATCACTGAAACGTTATTTGTTTTTCAGTCTGTAAGCGGAAAGTTGGTAAAAATAAGTTTTAAATTTATCTCGCTTTGACGCAATTGTATCACTTTTATTCAGTATCTTGTTATGCTTGTGTGAACATAGTTATTATAATTTTATGCTGATTTCTCCTCAAGGTTAGTGAAATGATATTTCCAGAATATAAATAAATATTTTAATTGCTCCCAGAATATTGTAGAAAGACGTTGTGGTAAAGTGATTTACGGTCGATAGCTCTCCACGTTTCAATTATCTTTTAACGAGTTGTATGGAAATAACCTCTCCAAAGTTAACAGCATCAACAATGGGTTTAATTCAAGTAGTAAGCACCCAGAACCACCGGGATGACTTCTCCTCTGGTGGCCCGAAGTTATGGTTTAACATATACCAAATGGATACTCAACTTACGCGGATTGATCAGACGAACAAGTAGTTGTTTGTACGCAAGAAGCAGCACATGAATACATGCACTGGTTTAGATCATAGTAGCTGTTATAATTATACAGCGTTGAGCAAACATTATTGAAGTTTTCAGTTACGAAGCTGAGGTCTGAGGATGTGAGTGGTGTACAGTGCCCTGCAGAGAAGTCCGTTGGAGGCGGAGCCTGCAGTCGGCGTGACCTTGAATAAACCAATACGCATCACGCGTAGTTGACAAGCTGTTTCCCCGCTCTTACAGCGCTTGACGCCGAATCATTGTACTAGTTACATTAAATCAAGGCGCTCGGGTAAAACATGTAAAACTGCAATAAATCTTGTAACACTGTGTTAAAGAAAAATAAATTACGAACATTTTTAAAAAAGGTGTAGGGCGATAGCTTTTTTCCTTTTATATTAAAAACTAATTTGATTAGATTCTTTGATTGTAAGGCTAGCAAATGGAGTTCTTGGATGTTATTTTGATTTTGTTTGATGTACTAAACGTCTGAACCTTAAAATATCTACAAATCTAGTAAAGTTCTAGTAAAGTAAAGTTCAAATAAACAGCGATATAAAAGTACTATTTCTCGTTATAATCCAAATTTAAACCATTGAGGCAATTACTTTCCCTATAAATCTCTGAACAATGAATAAAAGTAGGGCGAAGGGGTATTGTACTTATATCCGGCACTCGGTTTCCAAGAAATCTACCGATCGTCACGGGAATAAGTCAGATGACAGTTCATGTTTTGGACGTCGATTTTAATTTGCATTTGTACAAACTGTGTTACAATAGTCATATAATGCTTTAAGATCAGTTCTACGTTTTAGTTAATATTGAGTGTTATATGGTAGTTGTGTTATATGGTAGTTTAAAGTATACCGAGGTAACGTTGTGGTGCAGGTAGGTCGAGTGGGTATCATACACGCTAGCGCTATATCATTATACTTTCAGCTCTTGCAGGATTAACATCTACCTATAGAGTTTGTGTTATTCTAAAGATGTCACAGTTTTACAGAAATATGATGAAGGTATCCTTCAACAGTCCGTCTCCCACCACCTTCTACTTCTCCGACTGTGAAGATAGAAGGTCTACGCTGTTAGTGGATTTTGAGCGATTTCGCCGTAGAATACTCCAGGCTGAAACATTCTTAGCAAGTTGTCTGCTACGCAAGATGCATCATATGAGTACATGCAATAAATTAGATCACAGTGACTGTTATGATTGCGTACAAACAGTGTCGAGCAAGAATTGTTAATGTTTTCAGTTACAGAGCTCCGATCCTCACAGAGTTAGAGCTAGACCCTAACTAATGCATGTCCCGTAGTTATTGTGCGATGTGAAAACTTGTTGGGGGGAAACTGGTGTGGTGGGGGGTAAAGGCGAGTGTCTATCCTACATGCTTGTATCACTTCAGTATACCTGCGGCTCTTGCATAGTTCACATGGATTCGCCAATACAAGGCACTACTGTTTCTTCCACATGTTCTTCTTTTAATATTGAGCAAGCTGACAATATAAATGATGAAGTTTCTAGCACAATATCTTCTGATGCATAAGCAATAATGTCATCCCTAATAGGGTTTGACTAATGATGGTGGATGTAGTAGCAACCATCTGCCTCGCACCAGCTGCCACCTGCCGCCTGCCGTCCGCCCCACAATTCGTTTTATACAAAAACGTTAGCTAGCGAATAGTCAGTACACCTCCAGCTCTTGACCAGTGTACATCGAGCTCTCTGTTGAAATGTCCATCAAAATTAGGTGTATTCATTATGACTCCATTCATCTGGCGACTTTCCAAGACCTCGAGGTTTTTAGTGAAGAGTTAAAACTTATCATAACATCTTGTTACGATTTATCTTTGGAACTTTACGCAACAAAAAACAACATGGACTCTGCGCAGGGATCGAAGTATCTACCTTCTTTCATCAGGAAAAAACACGATGATCGCGACTCGTCGGCATCATCAACTTCGATTTTAACCAACATCGGCGGAAGCTTCGTATTGTAATTAAGAACAAACATTGTTAATAAAATAAAGTTATTTTTGTAATAGTACTACCTCGCACTCGTATCATTCGATTGTTTCATTCGATTGTTTTCATTCGATATTTTTATCGATTAACTATCGAATCAAAATCGGATTTTACGCGTGCGAGGTAGTACTTTTTTAAAACACCCTCCCCGTGACCTTGAACTTTCCCTCATTACGTCACAAAACCGCCTACGTCACTGGCTCAGCCTCAGATGACGTATTTAATGACTCAGCGCTTCCGGTCACGTGACCGGAAGCCATAAATCAAGTGAGCCAAAACCTACAATCCCCCACTACTATTTTGCATACAGACATTTTGCTTGTATTTGAGTACTAGGATAAAAATCATAATGTCGTTTAGAATATAGTTAGTTGCATATGACGCGGAGTATCTTGACCTGTGGCTTACTCCACTGCCGGAGTGACTGAGATAACCAGCTGGGTCACCTTGAGCTGCAGTTAAAGGTGGTCCCACACTACTCGCGAACACGCCTGAACATTCGGCCGAACATTCTCCAGAACATTCGGCCGAACATTCTACCGAACGTTCACTGAACGTTCGCCCTGATGAAGCTCCCACACTTCTCGCGAACACCCACCGAACATTCGGGGGAATGTTCGGGCGAACATTCCCTCGAACATAAATAAATTCCAATCAGCTGTTGGCGCATTGTCCGTCGTGTCTAACGAGCATTGTCGTGAAAAAATGGACGACTCTACAGATAATGTCATTGTTGTTGCATCTACAGTCGTATTTTTTCTGCAATTGCAGATACACGCCTGTTTGATTTTGTTAATCAGCTGATTATAAACAATTGTTGTAAATCAGCTGTAATAAATGCTAGTTTGGGCGTTGACGTGGCGATCGTCCATTGTTGACCACTCTGCCTTCAGTGTGCACAAGGAAACGCTTTGTATTTGACTTGTTTATAATTAATTCATGATAATCATGTGACAAAATGTTTTCATTTGTCGGCAATTAATTAACATCGAGTAAATATGTCTTCTCCTGATGTAAGAAATTATAAAAGGTGTAAAATTTAGTCGTGTAGAAGAAACCAACAAAAATATGAGAAGCCTATTTTTTACAAAGTAAAAAATCAAATATGAATATATCAAGTACTAGCTGAAACCAGTATTTCACGCAGCTGATTAAAATCCTACTTACTGTAAACATCTGTTTAAGTACTCACCTGATTCATTCAACCTATTGCCCATAAGAGTAACATTGTAACTTTAAGGGTGACTGGGGCGAAGCCCTAAGGGATTGCTAAGATGGGACGTTGAATCGGAACAGACAAGTCGACAGACAGTCACCACCTTTCTTTTATTCATGTATAAGATAGTATAATTCATTATAAAAAAAGGTTAACAAACATTGGACATTATTTTATTAATCGGCATAAACATGTATATATTAAGTTTATTAAAAGTCAAGAGTAGTGGGGAAAGGGGACTTTTGGCTCATTTGATTGACAGCTTACGGTCACGTGACCGGAAGCGCTGCGTCATGAAAGACGTCATCTGAGGCTGAGCCAGTGACGTAGGCGGTTTTGTGACGTAATGAGGGAAAGGTTAAAGTTCAAGGTCACGGGGAGGTAATTTTAAAAAAGTACTACCTCGCACGCGTAAAATCCGATTGTGATTCGATAGTTAATCGATAAGAAATATCGAATGAAGCAATCGAATGATACGAGTGCGAGGTAGTACTATTACAAATATTACTTTATTTTATTTACAATAATTCATGTTTACAATAGTTCCCCGTTGTTCGTTGTCATAGATGTTGTTGATCCGGACGAGTTGCGGCCATCACTTCGCTTTCTGATGAAAGACGGTAGATACTTCGATTCCTGCGCAGAGTCCATGTTGTTTTTTGATGCGTAAAGTTCCAAAGATAAATCGTAACCGGATGCAATGAGAAGTCTTAACTCTTGATTAAAAACCTCGAGGTCTTGGAAAGTCGCCAGATGAATAGAGTCATAATGAATACACCTAATTTTGATGGACATTTCAACAGAGAGCTCGATGTACACTGGTCAAGAGTTGGAGGTGTACTGACTATTCGCTAGCTAGCGTTTTGGTATCAAACAAAATGGTGGGGGTAAAAGTGTGGTGGGGCGGACGGCATATGGCGGACGGCAGATGGCAGGCGGCAGGTGGCAGCTGGTGCGAGGCAGATGGCTGCTACTACATTTGTTAATCTTCATTTTGTAGCAGTTGAACAAATCGTTTTGGAAGAAATACTTGAAACTTCGGCTCATCTCCTGGAGTGAAAGGTCCTTCGCTCAATGGAACTAGAATTGCTTCTCCATGTGTGGTTTCCACTTTCTTGATGTTATGAATAATGTAGTGTTTTTGTTCTTTTAGTTCTGAAGACTTTTTAGTTAGCAGAATGTCGGATTTTGAATGAGTGTTGAATTGATCAACCAGTGTTTGTAGAAACTGTTGTGATGCCATCTTCGTCAGTGGTGGTTGTGGTGTCTTCTGTGATGTTGCTTCTTCGGAGTCTCGAATAATACTCGTGCTGGAGCGGTGCTGTTTCCTCGTATTTATAGGCCCCGCTACCCCACCACATTTCTGTTCTCCGCTACCCCCACCACATTCCTGCGTTTGTTTCAAGTAAGCAGCCAAACGATATGCGTTGTACAATGCACAGTTTGTTTGGCCGTGTTTAAGATCTTTTGCAGCGACACAAATATTACCAAGATTAATGTTAAAGTCCTTACTGATAGTTATATCGAAAACATCACCGTGCGTGTACTTTTGTATCCAGTTCTTTTTTTCTAATCCTCTTGTGTATATATGTGAATATTGTTTGCAAAAGTTAAACATAATACTGTGCAGATTACTGTAGCTTATAAATCCTTCATACCAATGTATGTGATGAAAGTAGTTTGTTATCCACTTGTTTGTACTTTTTGCTTTGGTGTTAAGTTTGTTAAAAGAAAAAGGAGCTTTAAACGTGAATGGGTAGGCTACAAATGTAAGCAAGTCTAAAATGACTAATTCCTTGATAATAAACCTATCATCATTATTTCGAAATGCTTGAAATTCTATTACACAAGGCTTTACACTCACTTCTTCATCCCCTCCGCTCATCATGGCACCTAGCGATCAACTAAACTGTTTTCCACACCACGGTAGGTTAAATACCAGGCCGTACAGTTGCAGGCGCGTTGGTGTATATTTAACGTGGGCACCGTCCCCAATAGGCCTACCCCACGTGTGTTCTTCTTTACTAAGTCAAACTTTAGTCTTTTTTAACTTCTTCTTCTTGTGTTTCGTTTTCTTCTTCTTCTTATTTCTCCGTTTCTTCTTCCTGTGTTGTTTCTTCTGTAGCTTCTGTAGCGATTTCTACAAGTGGTTCAAAATCCTTTAACTTTCTCCACATGCAAACTTCATGAGGTATTCTATTAAAAATAGATGTATCCACAGGTCCGTACACGATGGTGCTATCAGGTTGTTTTTCCAAAGTATCGACCAAATATTCTTTAATAATAGCGCTTGCAAATACCAACTGTCTCATGTACCTTGTAATAGGTTCTGTTGCGTAGTTTAAAACGTAGAATTCTTCACGTGACAGTAGAATCTTATTTTCATGTTGAGTCAAGTCTCTAATTCGCACTTGTAGTTGTCCGCGATGTTTAACAATATCGATTTCATTGTCACAATCCAAAAGTCGAATATGTGTTTTCCTTCCACACAAACTGTTAGTTAAATAACATTCTATTAAATGTACATGTTTCAAAAATGACTCCCAAGCATTTTGCGAAAATAAAACCTTTTTTGTTCCATGGTGTAGTATTACTGTAGGGGAATAATCCAATTACTTCATCAATCCAACTGATACACTTTCACTGATGCATGCTGAGATGGGGTAAAAGATTCGCAAAAAAATATCAGTTAAAATGTGAGGAGGAATATTTTCTTCAACTTTCTTCTTCCTCTTTGGTACTACCTTTGATGGGTCTGCATTACTTTCCTCCTCTCTATCCCTTTTACCAAACTTTAAAAATGCAGTTATTTCCTTGATGATTTCTGCTTCACTAGTATTATCACGTTCCAATAACGGTGCTACCTCTGCATCACCTTGTACAACAGATGGAGAACTCATTTTGTAGAAGATGTTACCCATGCGACGATAGACGATCAACTGAAGACCTACATTGGTGCTCCGCTATTTATAGGTTAGCGACAGTGGCGGTACCGGTGGTGGTACAACGTTTTACAATACTGTCTTTACAATACCGGTCAACGGTGTGTATGTAACAATTTTATCGTGCAAAATTAAACAATACGCAGATGTATTTGCAGGTACGTTTTCTTGAAATTCCATTTCTATTTTTATATCAACACTAGACGATTTTACAGATTCATTTTGTTTGGAACAATCAATTACAACAATCGGAGCTTTCGATTCAAACTGTACGGGAGATAGTAGAGGTGTATTTGTTTTGCCGTAATATGAATTTTGGAGCCTAGCGTACATATCGTATAAAACACTGTACCTTTTTTATCAAAAGAAATATTAAAATTGTCGTAGGGAAAGAATTGTGAATTCAGGAACACTTTACAGTTAGTTAATTTACAATGGTCAAATTCACCAGCATTTTCAGTTATTATACTTTTCTTCTTCGTTTGTAATCCAAATATTACATATCTCGCTTTTTCCAAATGAGTAGAAGTTTTTACAGTCCATGTGTGCCGTTGCGTTGTAGGTAAAACGGGGTATTCATGAAACTCCCAGCTTCTGAATGGCATTACAATGTCTCGATCTGATTTTAACTTTCTTAATAATGTAATCCTGTGTTCATCATTTAGTCGTACATGTGGTACTCTCCAAACAATCTTGTCTAATGTTAATTTCCAGTCTAAATTGGCATCAGTTGTTCCAACAGCTGCTTTAATAATATCCTTATCGGTTGATGATCTTAATAAAACTAGTTATTGTTTTACATTTATTATTATTCTTCTGTAGTCTTCAGCAAATCCTAGGAGTAATCTTAAAGGTACGTAGAAATCAAAGTTTCCCGAAGAGTCAGGAGCGATTGTACTTTTGTCTGGTGCAACCCATCCTGCAACAGCTAACAGATTCTTCTCATTTGGTGTTAAAGACGCTAATCCTTTCAATGTACTGGAAATTCCAACCTTTTTTGTTGAATCGACTGTAACTGCTGAAATTTCATATCTAATCTCGTCAAATAAATATGCCATAGGATTATTTATGAACGGAACAATGGTTCCAGCAGTACCATCAGTTTTTGTTACTTTTCCTTCAATATATAAATAACTTTCGCATGGAAGAGTATAAATGTCTTGTTGTTGTATAGGAATCCTAATTTCATCGTTATTGTTTAATTTGGACGAAGCGTAAGGGTTGTGCGTGTGATATTCCTTTTCCCATAAGGTCTCGTCGAATGTTGGACCCTGCGCTATATCCAGTATATCCATTGTTAATGACCTTTAATCCAATTTCTTCTAGAAAACGAATGTTGTCACTTGTTAATCCTTCTACAGCTGATGAGCTACTGACCTCTTTGCTGGTTGGCTCTCTCTTTTTAAATGATAACCCCATTATCTAAGCGGATGATTTTATATGTATTCTTACAGTAATAGCTTCTCCTCTAAAATCAATAAGGTTTCCGTCTTGATCCACTATGTTCAGCACGATGTCTGAAATGAAACTGGTGTTTAACGGTAGGTACACAAGGTTTTGAGGCTTTTCTACTATCTTGAAACCCGGTGGAACTGATGGGTAGAATGTGTGTAATATATGACGATTTTCTCCATCTTTGTAGGATCCTTGTATAATGTTACATGTAATGTCTATGCTATTAACTTTGATGATCGTCACGGTTTTATTCCCAGAATGAGTTTTATTAGGTTCTAATACTTTTGTTTCCTTAGAAAACCCCAATAAACTACCAATTGAATGTTCTTGACTAAAATCAATATAATACTTAGAAGTAATTTCGGCTTTCATTGTATTGTTATTGCCTTTTATCGTTATATTTTCTTTTCCCATATGTATTTGTATAATTTCATTTATATTATCAATTTCATAAGATCCTGTTGGTAAACTGAATTCTTCCAAAGCTGAATACTTTCCTTTATCATCTTTTGTCTTGTAATAATGTATTTTGTTATTAATTCCTTCACTAACGTTTGGAATAGAGTTATATGTTGTTAAATCCAATAATGCGGCTTCCCATAGTCTTCCTTTTTGCAAACGTAGCGCTGGAAACAGAATACTGTGCAAAGTACATGAGTTACCGGTTAATGACACTGTATACGAGGACATCTTAAAGTTGACTAACACTTTTAGCTAAAAAGTCTAAACATCAATGACCGCAAATGGATGTATCATCAGGTTGTTTTCTGGTATGATTGTAAAAAGCATTTTCTGCCGCACGAAAGTATCGTTGAAGTTCTTTCGGTGGTGGAAGGTCTCCAAAACTGTCGAAATGATAAATGGTTTTACCAAGTTTCTTGTAACACACCCAATGAGTGCCTAATCCTTCACTATTATCCAAATTTACAAAACCAGTCTCATTTTTCCACATTTTAACCGGTAATTCATCTTTCATAAATACTCCTCTAAAAAATGGGATTTTCAAACAAGAAGCATATGTAATCAGTTCTTCATTGGTTAATTCTTTGTTTTTAATTATTAATTGCTCTTTCTTCTTATTTAATACACACGATACGGTCTTAGGTATAATCCTCCTTCCTTTTTTATCATTGACCATAGTGTTGGTTTCTTTTTAGCTTTACCACTGGTAGATCGACGTTTTCTTTTGATATTACCTCCTTGTTTCTTAGCGGGTTTTTTCCCACGCCTTCTTCTCTTTCCTCCTCCAAACGTAGTTTTTGCTTTCATTGCTGCTGTTACTGCTAAAGACGCTGCTTTTTCACCAATACTCGCGTCGCTAGATTTTACTCTTTGCCAAGCTTTCTCAGCAAGTGCTCTATCTGCTATTGATCTATTTTTAGTATCACCAAATTTGGAATACGCTGTTTACAAATATCGTGCTGTTTACAAGCCTGATCGAGCTTATTTATTCCAGGATCTCCTCTAGCAAGACGTTTCTCTAATTTGGTTCCAGGACCACAATATTGATATCCTCCAGGTAAATGTAATTCCACAGGTAATAAATCAATCGCCTTGTTAACTATAGCTCCAACCGGTTTACTCAATAGAGAAAATGCTGTTGATGCTATTCCCCTTCCTCTCTGCAATCTCTCTCGATTATGACTGATGCGTTTAACCCTCGACATGACTATTTATAGCAAAACCTACAGTCAGTAAGTGCACTCTATAAATGTTTTACAATGAATGTAATATCAGTTTTGGTTTCTTGTATTATATACTGTTTAAAATCCATTTATTATATAGAAATGGATTTAGTAATTAAATGTAGACATATAAAATAGAAGTAGTAAAAATTGAAATAAGGTGTAATTGAAGATGTTCCAGATGTTTCTCCGCTGGTGATGGTATCGTTGTCTTCGGTAAAATGAATAAACTTTAAATAGTTGTCATGTTTCCTTAGAAACTTGCCACTTAATCGTTGGTAATTGAATAACACATCCCAGTCTAGTTTATCTTTAAAATTGTCAATGTAATTCTCAGAGAGATTTTGATATTTACTTATTACTTCCCAACAGTTATTAAAATTTGATGTCATCTCTACGAGGAAGTCTTCTGAAAACTGTTGTCTTTGTAAAATATGGATCCAGTTAACTCTGTGAAAATAAATTCTTAACATAGTCATTGTGAAGAGGTAATGTATGGAAAGTTGTTCCCAATCCATATATCTATCAAACCGTTGAACAAAACCATCTGTCAACACTCCTTGGGGAAATCTCGGCTCTTGAGATATTAAACTCCACGCAGTAATATTGGATTCCATTATCCTTTCTGTATCGTCTCTCGAATATGACTGATGCTTTATCCCTTATCATGGGGGTATTTTAAATTCTTTTTTCTCTTATGTAATCTTCATTGTTTTCTGTTGGTTCATTAATCACATTTCTGTTGGCTTTATCCCCCTTTCCTAATGTCTTGACTTTAGAAGGCTCAGACGGTTTATCTCGTTGATTAGGTTTCTCTGGATTGTGTATATTTTTCCAGTCTAAATAATTGTGACTGTCAACATCTGAAGCTGCATCTCTTCCTGAAGCCCGATGGATATAATGGAATAGAGCTGCACCAAACCTTTCCAAATGTTTTTCATATTCCGTAGTCCATTTCTTGTGTACAATATCAAACATTTTCTTATTTACAGCGTCTCCATCCTGCTCACAATCACCTACATTTGATAATTTTAATTTTTTTACATCATAGCTTGTGTCAGTTTCATTCCTTTTGTAAATCGTTAACAATTTTAGAGTAGCTAAATTTACTGCTTCACCATCATAAACGGGATATTGCATATCGCTTAACCTTTTACCGGAAAACCCCCAATGATCTTCGTGTACAGTTGGGGTTCTTTTTTTCATGTACTGTACCGTAACCGCATCAGACGACATAAGCGGATCACCAACATTTTGAATTACTTTTCCTTCAAAATTATAGTTGCCGTCAGGTGTTAACGGAAACCCAGCTCTTTTTTCACTATATCCAGATTTTACTCCAAACTCGGAATACCGTCCAAACTTGTCCACACTCATGATGTAACTGAATCGCTATCGTTTAGGTTCTTATTATATATATATACGTCTACTGAACAATTATTCCTTGTTTTCGCAGTTCATCAACCAAAGCTACCCGTTCGTTTTCTAAACCAGTGTGCCCGGCTTCCATAGCTTCATGTAATAACCTCATTCGATCAACTAACTTATTTATATCGTTGTAATATATTATATTAGTTTTATACAAGTTTTTCAATAATCCCCTTCCAGATGTGGTAGGATCAGTTGTTTTTCTCTTTTTATGCAAAACATTTAATTCAGCAGAAGATAAAGCTCTTCTTTTAATTTGAGCTTTTTTTGATTTCGAGGGGAAAAGACTAGATATAATACTTGCATATTTTATTGACCGATTTCTATGAATAGGTAGGTCTTTGGAATACTTCTTTCTATGTGCATTTGTATACTCTAATATATTTTTAAACAATTGTAAATCCCTTTTAGTATATTTACCAGGATTATTTTTAAAGATAAGTTCAAACAAACCTTTTGTACCTTTATATTTCTTATCTCCAATAACTATATCATCATTTTCGTTTATATCTAACTTGCTATCTCCAATCATTAATCCTTTATCCTCTATTCTAGCTCCATAGGTATGAAAATTTCGATTAGCATGTGCGGCGTGTAACATTTTTAACGTATATGTTCTTCCAAGAGTTCCTTTAAACATAATATCCGTGCCTAATTTGCTTAAGTTGGATGGGTTAATATCCTCTTCTTCTGCTCTTGTATCTTCTACACTTGTATCTTCTGTACTTGTATCTTCTGCAATGTCCTTTTCCTTTAAATCCTCTATATCTCCGCTTTCTTCATACTCGTCGCTTTCTTCAGATGTTTGTAACTGACCAAAACTTTCATCATTCTGAAATTCTTCTTCATATTTGGAAATTGGTAGCATTTTGTCTCCTTCGAAGCGAATTGAAGGTTTTTCCATATTTTGTGCTAATCGCTTTAAAGGTTCAGTAACAGGTTTGAATGTTGTTTCTAAAAATTGCTCTCTTTCATTTATACCTGGTTTTAAAGCTCGGTTTTTTTGTCTAATAGAATCACTAAAAGATTTTATTTCATTTAATAGCTTTTCCTGGTTAACCATCTTCACACCTTGACGACTTGTACAGTAATACCGCTAATCAGTGTATTAAAACAAATTTATCAAAACCTATTCTATAACGACCATCTTTTATAGCTTGATCTTTCATAATAACCAAAAATCCATACTTTTCCGCCCATGCTTTTCCGCAAAGCTCTTTAAACTTTTCAAATGGCATATCCACATTCACATGATCGTTATATATATGTTTTAGGTTAGTATCATCTTGTTTGAATACAATTAGAATATTTGCATTATCTCTGATAAGTTGTTTCGGGATTTTGCTATAAGTTTGTCCTATATATATGCTGTCGATGTTATTATGTCTTCCCATGGCAAAGTAGTTTCTAATAGTATCCAGATTTTCACAAGATACATCGTCAAATATAAATACAGAATACGGTTTCGCTTCGTTTGGTTGCATAATGCTATCACTAGCGTTAAATTTGTAAAAATTAACATCAGACACATCAGATAGGATTTTATCCAGCAATTGATACTTTGGTTGATGTAGAGACTTTGAAAAAATATATAGGTTATTAAACCTTAATCCCTGCGGATTAGTGATCAAATTAAAGACAACATTGGTCTTTCCGCAGTTTGAGGGGCCACTTACTATACATCGAACAGTGTTTGGAAGTAAACTACCGTGTTTACCATTGTTGATTTTAACGTTATCCACAGTTAAATCATCTATGTTATTAATATTGAATCGATCTTTATGGTGAATAATCTCCATCCTGCTCAAAGGTTAACGATGAAATGAGTTGCTTGCATTAAACCAAGTCCTTTATAGGTATCCATGAATCCTCAGTTTTGTTACACCCTAACCACCGCACTTTAACTGCGTCCTTTTTTCTTTGTAACACTTTTTCAACAAGATACACATCACCTACTGTTGACTTTAACATTTCATGTCCATAAAATGCACCTTGCAACAAATCTCCTTTGTTATCTTTTAGGATATACGTTGCAGGTACAGTCGGTTGCACTTTATACACTGTAAAAACTTCATTCGTCCAATTGGGAAGGTATTTCTTGGTAAACACTCCCTTATATTTACTAATCCGTACTTTATCACTTACATTAAATTTTCTTGGCTGCATTTTTTCTACTTTAGGCTTTGTATTTTTCTTTATGCGTTTTAATACATCTTTTGCATTTCTTCTATTTACTTTGTTAGGTTTCATACCAATAGTTCTATGAAACCTGTTGTTATAATCATTTATTAATTGTGGTAAAACATCATACCATACGTAAGAACCTCTTTTTGAAAATTGTTTATACAGTGCTCCTTTTAAGGTTCTATTGAATCTTTCTACAATAGCTGCTTTTTTCTCTGAATTTGTAGAATAATGATTTATTTTATATTTATTCATTAACTGTGCAAAGTTTGTATTAAAGTATTCTGTTCCATCATCAGTTTGTAAATGTTTAATTTTGTTTTTATCTCTTTTAAGGCCTCAAGTCACATATGGATCACTAGTCTGGTGGACAAAGGTGAACCAGACTACAGCCATAGCCAAACTCACAAGTTTACAAAGGTTGGGCACACTTCTAGTCACTGGAGCTTTCAGGAGTAGCCCGTCAGCAGCTCTCGAAGTTGCTCTTGGATTACTGCCTTTGGATATCTTCATCAAGGCAGAAGCACGGAAATCAGCCTATCGATTAAAAGTCGCAGGCCAATTGAGGGAAGGCCTGTCAGGAACAGGCCATTGCACCATCACCAAAGCTGTTGCTCAAAACCCTGTGCTTGATATGACATCAGATGTCATGAGTACGGAGATGGTTTTCACTAAACCTTTTTCTGTTGGATTCTGCTCCAGAGAAGAGTGGACATCTGAGGAAGGGCCCTATTCCAGGAAGGGTAGCCTTGTCTGGTACACGGACGGCTCTCTCATTGAAGGAAAATCTGGCTACGGCGTGTACAGTGAATCACCTAGAACAGAACTCTGTGCAAGTCTGGGACAACACTGTACTATTTTTCAAGCAGAAATTTGTGGCATCATGGTTTGTGCCAATCTCGGCATTGCCAGACGCTATTGCGACAGGCATATAGTAATCTTGTCAGATTGTCAGGCTGCCCTCAAGGCTCTTGACTTCAACGAAATCAAGTCAAAATTGGTGTGGGAATGTTACAACACTCTCTGCAAACTCGCGACACGCAACTCGGTGCATCTTGGTTGGGTACCTGGCCATGTAGGCATAGGTGGCAATGAGTGTGCAGATAAGCTTGCTAAAAGAGGTTCCGGTATGCCATTCTTTGGTCCAGAGCCAAGCTGTGGCATAAGCAAAACAACTGCTTTTCACACAATAAACAAATGGTCCAGGGACTTACATCGCCAGCAATGGCAAGGTCATACTGGTCAAGCACTTGGCAAAAGGCTGCTAGCAGATACTAGCTCTTACTTCACTAACTGGTTGGTGAGGTTGGGCAGAGGTCGGGTTAAGCAGCTGATTGCTCTGATAACTGGACATGGCCATTTCAGGAAACATCTCCACACTCTCGGACTCAGAAATGAAAGTCAGGTGTGTAGGCTCTGCAATCAGTCTGAAGAGACTGCCAAGCATATCATACTGGACTGCGAGAGACTTGGGGCAAGGAGAAGGGCTCTGTTTGGTTGTAAGCAACCAGGTGATGAAAGGGACGCTAGTATTGGTAAAAAACTCCTGGATCTCGTAAAGGGTACGGGCATTGGTTTGCCATACTAACGTACAAGGGACACACAATAAGCTTCGGTTGACGTGTGAGGATCTTTGAATCTTTGGTTCTCTGAATCCGTCCCTTTAACAACACATAAACATAAACATAAACTTTTGTAAAACAATTAATAATTGTGAGTATATATTTAAATCCTTTGTTTATTCTGCTATGCGGTCGCATTTCAATTAAATCCGCTTGATATAGATCATTTATCCCTTTTATAACAGTATTTCTTCTTGGAAACTTTATTCTTGCAGGTTTGTGTAGTTCATTAATAATCTTCTCCTTCAGGTCTGACATGATGGTTTCACGAAGGCAGCTGATATGGTATTAAATATTCTTTGGTATAAATCTGCTTATATATATATATATAAATGTATATATATATATATATATATATATATATATACATATAGTTCAAGGTCATTCAAAACTTGTGTAAAAAAAGGGGAAACACAGCTTAACATTGCTGTGTTTCCCCTTTTTTTACGGAAAGGAAAAGGATAAAGGAATTAGGACGATGAAAAGGTTACTCGTCAATAGGGTTGAGGGAGTTGTGGCCGAATGGCAATGTGTTGATTTTGTCTGGAAGGGTTTGTCTTTTGTCGTCATTACAGGATAGCGCCTTTTTAACTTCAGTCACGCTGTACAGCTGATGGTTAAAACTTCTGATGGTGTTGAATTTAGCTGTAATGATGTTATCTTCAAATAAGCATTGCTTGTAATGTTCAAAATGCACTTTCTTCTTTAAATATAAACTCTTTACACCTTTAGCTTTCTTAATATAGCTATTCTTCTTTTCTTCTTCTTCTTCTTTTTTATTATAGAGTTTCAAAGAATATAGTTTAGACATCAGTGCAACAATCTCTTCAAGCAGAACACCATTAGCCTCATCCTTGAATTTGCCTAGTACTTTTTTGTGTCTGTCATTGTCGTAGTTTGGATGATCTTTTGGATAATCGGAGAAATCAAAGTCGTTCTGGTAAATAAATGTACGTAAATCTTTATACATGTCCAATGTTACTATGCGATACATGAAAGCGTCAGTGTCCATATATGTAATAGATATATTTTCTCTTCCGTAGAACGCCACCATTTTGTTGTAGTGAAAATCGTACATGTGTGTTTTTGAGATGTCCAAGATTGACATGCCTATATACAAAGGACGATCCATCTTCACACTCGTCTTCTTCATGGACACTGCTACAAGTTTTTCATTAATAATTATAGATGTTCCAAAATTAGGCTGCTGTACTAGTTTCTGTATTTTTTTTGCGTCAGTAACAAGTTTAACATTTTTGTGTCTTCTTTTGTTTTCCAATGTTTTTCCAAATATCGCATTATTCATTAATTTAAAGAAATCTTTTTGAAAGTCTTATGTAGCTGCTGCTCTTCTGATGGTATTTGAATCAATGTAGGGTTTCAACAAGCATGATTGAGAAAATTCCAAAAATCTATTAATTTTTGTTAGACGTAGTCCTAATTCGATAGCTTGTTGAACCACCCAAAAGTGAGCCACGTAGCGTTGTTTATTATTTAATGTCATCATTAATTTGGGGTGTTTTCCAATTGGTGAAATTTCTGTTTTAGCAAGAAGTGGAAGGTCATAATGAAGATCGTGTAAATTTTCTGGGTATTCAAAATCGCAATCCAAAATATATCCAGTGTCACCATGTTTCGGAATTTGTAAAATATCGCTAATAGAGTCGGGATTAATCCATTTAAAGTTATCAAAAGGAAGTGGGTTTGACATTGCCCATCCGTACAGGTTATTTGCATCGAAATATCCTAAATAGGTTGACGGTTTGGTTTCATCGTAATCGGGAAGGTATTTGTTGTTGGCTTTGACATGTCTGGTAACACTTTGGGTCAATCTGCCTCTTACTCCAGCTTCAACCATTAAAACCATGTCAATGTCTGTTAAAAGTTGGAGTTTGCATTTTGTTTCTTTTAACATGGCTTGCCAAGCTAATCCTGGTGAAGTATACGAATTTAGAGGGTCCAAACCGTATGCAGCAAAACAGGTGTTTCGGAATTCTTCCATTACATCACAAAGAAGAGTTACATCTAGTTTGACATAAAAGTCTGAGTAATCTCCTAAGGTCTTTATATCTAACTCGTTCTATACTTGACGTGCGTGTTGATAGTCCTCAAGTGATATTTCCGAATCATTAAGTTTGTTTTTGAAGTGTTCTGGTGGAGGATGTGATGTTTCATCAAATCTATGCAGTCCATCGATGTAATCATAGGGGAAGATTCCTTTTCGAAGAACCAAATCCATTTTACTATTGGGTACAATTTTGCTTGTTTCTATCAAATCTGTTCTTCTTACATTTTCAGATAATTTCATGAGGCTTGAAGGCATAAATCTAAATGAATCAACAAACCTTAATTTAATTTTACCCACCTTTTTTGAAAAGCTTATAAATTTTTCCATTGTAGTAGCCAAAACGTCTATTGCTCCATTATCTCTTCCTAGTTCGGGGATTATGAAGTGCGAATCATAACCACTCAGATTGTGCAGAACTACGGGGATGAAATATGGTAGTTTGTAGTTCAAGTTGCAAGCGTTACAGGCTGCACCTCTGTACGCTCCCGTAAGATGATCGTGGTCACGAACTTTAACGTTATCCAGTGTAAAGGTGTTATTACACAGATAACACGTTGTTGTTGAATCATAATGTTGAAGCTCTTCTTCTTCCATAGGTGACATGGGTACCTTTGTTCCATACAGTTCTTCTACCTTTGCAGCTATGTCATACAGATCATCGACAAAGTATTTGGCTGCTTCTTCACCGCGATAAATCTTTGGAGAAGATGATAGTCCATATTTTTGAAGATGGTCTTCAGTCAACGTGGATTTAATTAGTATGCAATAACTGTTTGGTGAATGAAGTTGGTATTTGCTTCTTCTTGTAACGAACTCTTCTTGTTGTTCAAGCGGATGTAAAGAAGACTCGAAATCAGCGTAAACAGCAACAGGTATTGTTGTATTACTTTGTCAAATTTTATCTGCGCTCTGCTGGAATGTGGCAATTTAATTCTAACCTCATAGTTTCCATTACATAACCTTTGATGTTCTACTAACCATTCTGAACCTCCCCTTCTTAATGGTTTGCCTACATGACAAAAACATCTTTTACAAATGGTTTTCTCTCCGTGTTTTTTTGATATTTGTTTAGATACAAGAGCTCCAAAGTTTCTTATGTAGACATAGTGGGATATGTCCCCTTTAGTGATCAATAGCAAATCCATATGATCTCTGCGCTCAATAGGTGTTATGCGCAAGGGGTACGCATTGTTTGAAGGATCTAAGCCGAAAATGTTGACAGAAGCTGAAGGATTTTGCTTTTCAAATTTTGAAATGTCTGTTATAGCAACAGGGTAAGTCATCCCTTGAAAATTATATCTATGTTGTACTTCTTCATATTTGTGGCTTGGTCTTATCGGATTGTCTGTTACATATTTGACCAACATGGCATATTTAAAACATTCAGTATCTTGATTTTGTACGTTGACGCAGGATAAGGTATTTCTAATCTTTGTTGGTAGAGGGATGTAGCTACTTCCTCGAATTCCATAGCCGTGTTTGTGTACTCTTAAGTCTAGCCCTGTGATGCTTAACAAACTCCATCCAGAGCCTCTTCCTTCATGTTCTTGTATTTTTGTCATTAGCTCTTCAAAACATTCAGATACGATTGAATCAATATCTGACGAAAACATAATAGTTCGGTTTTTTGTTAAGAACCCTCTCGGTGAATTTTCATTTTGAATGTTTGTAAATAAAGTATCCAGTAATAGTCCAAATTTAATAAAATTTAATCTTTTTAATTCATTTTTCAGAGTTTTGCTAACCAATCCTTTTGCGTTATTTAAAAATTCTTCAAGTTTCAATTTTGTATTGTCAATTTTAAAGTGGGTTACAACATTACCCGGAAGTGCTCGGGCGTGTAGTTCCACATTTACTGATGGTCCAGGCGCATAATGAATGACACTTGGTCTTGAAACTTCATTTTCTTCTTTTTCTTCATTTTCTTCTTTTTCTTCGTTGTGTTCTTCTTCATTTTGTTCTTCTTGATGTTTTGCTAATTGTTGGTCGATTGAATCTAATTCTTCTTCATTTGGTTCTTCTGTATTTGTATTGGTGTTATGTTTCAATTCGTTATGAATGGTTAAAAGCCATTCATCTCTGAAAGAAGCTTTACAAATATCGCAGCGATTCATAATGTAGGCGTGCTCTTCACCAGGTTCAACGCAATAATGAAAAAACACTGCAAATGCACCTCTATTTATACCCTAGAAAAAGTGGTGGGGGTACGTTTTAGGTTAAGTTTAAGTTTGTAGCTTGAGGTTACAAAATTCTGTATTTGGGTCAAGGACATTGAGCATATTTGCCAAAACGGGGAATAGAGCAGTAAATGATTTCATTTTAAACCATAAAGTGATCTATTCCCCGCTTTGTATTTAACAAGGACAATTTTCTCCAACAGGAAAATTTAATATATTTTAAACTGGTAAATATTTTCTGTCTTGTAACTGGGTCAAGGTTATACAACGATATTACCAAAACGGGGAATAGAGCAGTAAGTAGTTCTCACTTTGACTACAAACTGATCTATTCCCCGCTCTGTATTTAAAGTTTGACAGTTGACAAGAAAAAAACAACACTTAATCAGACTCATTTGATGAATCGGAATCAGTTGTATCAGAAGCATCGGAAAGAAATAGTCGTCGACGAATATGATATACCCCTCGTGCGCAATCTAAAAATAACCCATCCAAACTACTACTACTACTAGTGGTTGGAGTTTCATCATGTATTTCTTCAGAACAGAGAAGATGCTGATAGATTCTATAGGTTTCAGATTCCACGTCACTTAACGGTTCAATTTGTTCCATATATCCTGCTTCAAGATCATCACTGTCCATATCACTTAATAATTCAAGATCTTCCATTGCATCCATATTACTTAATAATTCAACATCTCCCAATTCGTCTTCATTTTCATCCTCACTTTCAATCACAATATGTTTTATATTTCCCACGATTGATTTTGCAGAAGGAAATATATTATACTTTGGTGACATAGCTGCTATATATCCTAGTGCTAACACAAGTAGCAGAATGAGATAAGCACTGATGAAAAACCTCTTTTTATACCCCCTGATTTAAGTGGTGGGGGTAATTAGTGATAGGGAAGGGGTATTATTGTAACAATATATTATGAACAATTTAATACTAACAGAGTATAAAGTTCCGTAAGTGGGTCAAGGTCACCTTAAACTATTACCAGAACGGGGAATAGAGCAGTAAGTGATTCTCACTTTGACCACAAACTGATCTATTCCCCGTTCTGTCTTCCGCTGTTCAATATTTCCAAAGACTCTTAGTTAGTTGAAGAAAGTTTTTCAATTTCTATTGCTAGCAATTCTTCAGGCAGTTGAAATGATGTATTTTGTGACAACATTTCCAACATTTCAATGTATTTTATGGCGTGTGTTATAATAGTAAGTTTTGATGCTTTTGGTTCAAGAAAAGGTAATTTTGTTCGTAATAAATTATAGGCTTCATTCAATATTGCAATTCTTCTTCTCTCTCTAGCACACCTTCTTTTCTCTCTATTATTCTCCTCCTTGCCTTTAGCATCTAAGTTAGACGAACCTCCTGGGCTATCCATAGTTGAATAATAACTATACCCTGAAGCCGACTGCCTTATATCTGTTTACCCCCACCCTTTTACAATGAATATAGCTGGTTCGGTGTCTTGTTCGGGAAAAAGTCGCTAACTTAATGTGTAGTGTAATAAAGACACAAGACAAACCCCTATTGCAATAATCGGTAAATTTCTCTCTTCAAAAGGATTGGTGATGACCTCTAGCCTATGTGACCCTAGTTTTACTGTAGGAAATAAATATATCTTCCAATATCTTACCAAACAAAAATTTTCTAAGTCCCGAAGTGGGTCAAGGTCATCTGAACATGTTGCCAAAACGGGGAATAGAGCAGTAAGTGATTCTTATTCAAACCACAAACTGATCTATTCCCCGTTCTGTATTCCCCCCCTCCTAGGCCTTGTATGTAGTTTATGAGGTTGTGTAATAAAGACACAGGATGTAGCCTTCTTGTAATAATTGGTAAATTTTGTTCTTCAAAGGAATTGGTTTCACATCTATTTTTACTTCTTCTGTTCCACGAATACCCAATCCTTTGATCTGAACATGTTGGTACTCCATTAACAGTTGGTACACACGCTGGGTAAAAGTATCCGCTTTAGCAGTAGAGTCAATATAGTGGAGGTATACCATGGCAGATGCTCTCTTGATGAAATTCACAACCAAAGTGATAACTGACTCTGCAACATCGCGCTTATATACCCGCGCCTATCTAGGTCAAGGTATTTTTAAGATTATAAAAAAAGTGTGGACAACCTATTTACCTTCTGCAGCATGCTACAGAATTTAAATAGGTTGTCCACACTTTTTTTAATTTGGAAAAGAAACAAATATTTACTTAAATTTGGAATATAGGTTTTTGAACTTTGATTTTACGGTAATGATTTCCACACAGTGACTCCCTTTTCGTTTCGAATTAAATAGTCTCGTCTGGTAGGGTTTTCAGGGTGGAACATACCCTTAGGTAATGCTAAATAGAACAGTTGGTTTGGCATTTTAGAATCACCTTTAGAAAACCTTTCTTTTTAACAAAAAAGTAACGATCGTTTTTACGAAGCCTATTAATTCGAAGTTTTTTGGGGTTCACTGTTGATATTGGTGAAGATCGAGAAACGCTAGTCTTATGTTTCAGTTTTAAATGATACCCGCATATTTCCTCATTTGAAACACAAGACCTGTTACAGCGTTCACCTTTCTTCGGACCTTTTTTGAAGATATATATACATTGACATTTTAATTGTTTTAAATTCTCAGAAGGAGATTGCGGGTTATTAAAAATTACAGACGGACGTGTAGAAGAGCCTGATGTAGAAGGTGGGTTCTCATCTCTGATTGGCTTCGGCTCCAGTGGAAGAATGTCTGCCAGTGCCTGCTGAAGAATGGAAGGAGCTGGTGAAGCCAGAGATGAAGTAGGTGGTGTTTGTCCAACCTTCCTCGGCGATGTAGATAATTTGGAAGAACTTGAACTAGCCGGAGAAGGTGGGCGAAAAGTAGCCGGTGAGGATGAAGAAGATGACGATGAAGACGATGAAGACGATGAAGAAGATGAAGACGATGAAGAAGATGAAGAAGTAGACGGGGGAGCAACATGGTTTGCCCGAAGTGCTGGCGATACGTCAAGAGCTGGCATCGAACGTGGAGCTGGCTCCGCAGGAACAACGCATGCCAGCATCAACGCCTGCCGAAGGATAGAAGGAGCTGGCGGAGCAGGTGGAGAATGTTCAACCTTCCTCGGTGAAGATTGTTTCATACGGCTGGACATGTCGGAAACTGAACTGCGCTCGGAAAGTGTAAGCAGCAGAATGTTTTTACCACTGGTGGAAGCCCTCCTATATACCCGTTTTACGAGGGGGGGGGTTAGTGATAGGGAAGGGGTATTATTGTAAGAGTAAATGTTTTTCCCAAACAATAATTTTCTCTAAGTCCCGAAGTGGGTCAAGGTCGTCTGAACATGTTGCCAAAACGGGGAATAGAGCAGTAAGTGATTCTCACTTGGACCACAAACTGCTCTATTCCCCGCTCTGTATTAGGAGAAGAGGACTAGTTTAAAGCTCGCAATTATAGGCAATAAACCTGATAACGGAACACTAACCTCTCCCCCGAAAAATTATTCACCCAACAAACAAACGATATGGTCAGTTTACAACAGTCGCGCACTCTGAAACCGCAAGGACGTTCATCACTGTCTAGGCGTCAGAGTACTACGAACCGAAGTACAATAATACCTGACCAAGGTCCCCTTAAGTTTATTTCCCCGAAGATGTATCCCCCAAGATAAGCAAAATGGTCAGTTAACAACAGTCGCGCACTCTGAAACCGCAAGGACGTTCATCACTGTGTAGGCGTCAGAGTTTTACGAACCGAAGTACAATAATACCTGACCAAGGTCCCCTTAAGTTTATTTCCCCGAAGATGTATCCCCCAAGATAAGCAATATGGCCAGTTTACAACAGTCGCGCACTCTGAAACCGCGAGGACGTTCATCACTGTGTAGGCGCCAGAGTACTACGAACCGAAGTACAATAATCACCTGACCAAGATCCCCTTAAATTTTACAGATATTTAAACAAGATTCCCTTAAATTTTACAAATATTTAACCAAGATCCCTTTAGATTTAACCAAGATAAGTAAACTAACTGAATCTGTTTCTCGTGAGTGAGGGCTAAGATAGGTAAAAAAAGTCATCCGGTTTTCATGCCGTAATGACTCAAGGTCGGTTTTCGTGCCGTACCTTTTTGTAAGGGGTTAGGAAAGGTGTTTATTTGAGAAACATAATCCCCCCTGAGATATTTAAAGACATAAGGTCGGTTTTCGTGCCATACCTTTTTGAATGGGAGCGTGAAAGAAAAGTACATATTTCATTAGTAAATAAAAACACTTCAAAGACACTTTAAAACCAACACCAAACTAACTACATTTAAACTAACTACATTTACTAGCAGCAAACTACAAGCGTTATTCTAACATGCTTAATAATAAATAGACATGCCTTAAGCTAAGGTAGTATCTCTAATATACAGTGGTACCAACTCTATAGTAGAGATACTATTGCGGACAGCGCAGGCAAACAGCTAGCTAGGCTGTTGGTCTGCGACTGCGAAACCTCTGCGGGCTGCTCCCGCTTTATAGGAATATTCAAGGGGAGGGGGGGGGGCAAGGACTTCGAAAGTAGTTTGTTGCAACGCTGTATCATATACTCTGAATTGCTCCAAGTCCGGTAACTGGGTCAAGGACACGTTAAAATATTTTGTAAAAAAGCAAAGGTGTTACCTTTGCTATTTTACTTTGGAAGCAAGCTGTACTACGTTTAAACAAGGGAGACTATTATCCGTTTTACATAAAACTCCTTGTACGATCTTTTGATAAAATGGAAAAGATTAATGCTGGAGGGCGATTCCCATTCCACCAAAATACAATGCATATCATTTCTATGCAACGGTCTCAGCTCTATATTTACTTTTAATTTAATGCCTCGGAACTCATAAGTAAGGATGGACAGAAAGGCTTCTGAAATAGCAAGCTCGGAAGGAACAAGCCAAGTGTTTACACCTACAGCTTCCATAGCGATATGATGATTTTTACCACGCTGTTGCAGTATATAAAACATTTCCCCCTCCAGTTTTTATTTTTAATACAACGTTTTTGTGTCAACCTTGTCCGCATGAAATATCTCTAAGTCCACATTTCTTCCAATATTTGATCAAACGACGGTTTTTCTAAGTCCCGTCAGTAGGTCAAGGTCATCCATTCATGTTGCCAAAACAGGGAATAGAGCAGCATGTGGTGCTCTATTCCCCGTTCTGTATTAGGGACTTTTAAAGGACATTTACAGTTATAAACACTAAATCTTTTATTAATTTACCCCAAAAAGTTACAAACGTTTCTCGTGGGTGAGATAGGTGGTGTCAACCGGTTTGCATGGCCGTATTGATCTTATTGACAAGGCCGGTTTTCAGGGCCGAACCTTATTGTCAGGGGGTTAGGAAAAGGATGAGAAACAAATTACATTACTTTGAAACAAACTGGTCAGTTAGAGTTAAAGTTAATTTTACAAAGAACAATCAGTATCACTGAAACCCAGTCGGACGTAGATCAGCGAACGGGCGTCAGGATACTGCGGTCAGTTTAACAAAGGTCACAACAGCAACACTGAAACCCAGTCGGACGTAGATCAGCGAACGGGCGTCAGGCTACTGCGAACCAGTGTTTTGACCAAGGTAGTTTACAAAGACCGACATTTAAATTACTTTGATAACAAACCCCACGGATATAAAGACTTTACCCAGGGATAAGGATGTGTAAGGAAGGTACATATTTCATCATTAAATAAAACACTTGAAACCAACACCAACATTCATTAAACTAACTACATTAATTAGCAGCAATCTACAAGCGATAATCTAACAAACAAACTACCATGCTTAACAAACTACCATGCACATGCAAAGGCGCGGATCTCTTAATTGCGCGTCGGGCCCAACGCACACTTAAAAGACCTACGCTGCAGCAGAATGCAACCCGGACGGACGTAGATCACGAACGGGCGGCAGCCTACTCTAAAGAGACTGCGGACTGCTCCCGCTTATAAAGGCAAAGTGACGTCACCGAAGGGGGACGGAGGGGAAGGTCATGAAGGGGGGGGACCTTGAGCTGACCCAAAACCGGGGGGGGTTCCACTCGGGGGGGGGGGTCCGCTCGGTAGGGGGGGTCCACTCGGGGGGTCCGCTCGGGGGGGGGTCCGCTTGGGGGGTCCGCTTGGGGGGTCCACTGGGGGGGGTATGATGTAAACCGGTCCCCAGCTTTCTACCGATATATGGATAGAGCAAGGTTTCACTTTCGAGAACGCTTTACTGCGTCTGCAACCTCATTCCAGCTTTGTTCCTCGAACTGGAACTACGTGCCGATCAGCAGCGCTACAATGACTTCCCCTGTGAGCCTCGAGAAACTGCGACGCCTGAAGGAGTCCCTGAAGGAGACGGTTGAGAGAAGAAGTGGTTTTAAGAGGCCAACTTCTTTCAAGGCCACAATAAGAAGAAATTTTAAGAACCATCCGCTCTACTTCAACCAACATCCGTCAACTGAGCATCGACCTTCGACTTCGACTATAAGTCAGCCTCGGCCTTCAACTCCACCTCTCACCGTGGATGAGTTGATGGAGCGGACGAGGGTGTTGAAGGAAGAAGAATTAGTCACTCCTCTAAACTTCACATCACTTAAATTTAGAAAGCTAAAAACAAATATCGAATACAAGTTTGTGGCAAAGCTCAGCGGAAACAGCTATATTTTGCAACATGAAGATTTTCACTTCAAGGTCCAACTGCCTCATTCCCTGCCGCAACCGCCTAGAATCCCATCCGAAAAGGAACCGTTTTTCGTCAGACAAGAGGGCAAGGCGCATTGGCTAATTAAATAAATTGTCACATCCCTTGTCCATTTCCTCCACCTCGACTAACCGCAACTCCTTCAGGACTCCTCTTCATGGCACCAAAAACGGTCCTTTTCAGGACCACCCTAAGCATTTCAAGTTAGGGACTTGGCCTGTACATCGGCAGGAGACTGTTAGTCTCATGTTTGTGTGCAGCCCACTTTGTGAAAATTTCTAAGTCCTAAGGTCCTTGACCTTGACCTTGACCTTGAACATGACCCATTTTGGGGGGGGGGAGGGGGGTACAAAGTTTGTGCAAAGTATGTCATGTGGGTACTCAAATTACGTGGATTGATCAGACGAACAAGTCGGTGCAAACGGAATTCAGATCCGACCAAGGGTACAGCGTTAATAGCTAAAAACAACTATTTTGGAGGTCAAACCTAAATAACATCATTATTTATGGATTAAAATATATCAAGTGGGTATCCAAATTACGCGGATTAATCAGACGAACAAGTTGGTGCAAACAAAATTCAGATCCGACCAAGGGTATAGCAACTGTAGCGAAAAACAACTGTTTGAAGGACAAGGTAACGTTGTGGTGGGGATAGGTGTCTATCCTACTCGCTAGTGCTACATCATTATACTTCCAGCTCTTGTCGGATGAACATCTACCTATATAGTTTGTGTTAACGTCTGAACATGTCACAGTTTTACAGGAACATGAGTAAGGTATCCTTCAGTAGCCCGCTTGCCACCACCTTCTACTTCTTCGACGATGAAGATAGAATGTCTACGCTTTTAGCGGACAATGAGCGGTTCCATCGTAGAATAGCCAAGGTTGGAACACTCTTAGCCAGTTGTCTGCTGCACAAGAGGCAACACATGGAAACATGCACTAGTTTAGATCATAGTGACTGTAATATTTATACACATCCAGTGTTGGGACGAATTAATTGAAGTTTTCAGTTAAGGAGCTAAGGTCTTGACAGTCTAAGAGCTAAACCCTAACTAACACATGTAAACTAGTTATTGTGCGATGTAAGACTTGGTGGGGGGACTGGTGTAGTGGGGGGACTGTCATCTGCCGCGCGCTTGCCACCTGCCGCCTGCCACCTGCCGCCTGCCATCTGCCACCTGCCATCTGCCGCCTGCCATCTGCCGTCCGCCATCTGCCGTCCGCCCCACCACACTTTTACCCCCACCATTTTGTTTGATATCAAAACGCTAGCTAGCGAATAGTCAGTACACCTCCAGCTCTTGACCAGTGTACATCGAGCTCTCTGTTGAAATGTCCATCAAAATTAGGTGTATTCATTATGACTCTATTCATCTGGCGACTTTCCAAGACCTCGAGGTTTTTAATGAAGAGTTAAGACTTCTCATTGCGTCCGGTTAGATTTATCTTTGGAACTTTACGCATCAAAAAACAACATGGACTCTGCGCAGGAATCGATGTATCTACCGTCTTTCATCAGAAAGCGAAGTGATGGCCGCAACTCGTCCGGATCAACAACATCGATGACAACGAACAACGGGGAACTATTGTAAACATGAATTATTGTAAATAAAATAAAGTAATATTTGTAATATGAATTATTGTAAATAAAATAAAGTAATATTTGTAATAGTACTACCTCGCACTCGTATAATTCGATTGCTTCATTCGATTGTTTTCATTCGATATTTCTTATCGATTAACTATCGAATCACAATCGGATTTTACGCGTGCGAGGTAGTACTTTTTTAAAATTACCTCCCCGTGACCTTGACCTTTAACCTTTCCCTCATTACGTCACAAAACCGCCTACGTCACTGGCTCAGCCTCAGATGACGTCTTTCATGACGCAGCGCTTCCGGTCACGTGACCGGAAGCTGTCAATCAAGTGAGCCAAAAGTCCCCTTTCCCCACTACTGTCAAGCTTGTACAAGTTCTTACAATAAGGAATATACTGAACAATAATATTAGTAAAGAGATAATTCAAAAAACTATTCTTTTCTGGAAAAAATTTAACGTGGGAATGACAGACTGGTTGTGCACCTGTACCACGCCGCCGATGCGATTGATGTAATTCTTGGGAGCTTCTTATGCCTTGTAAATAATTGAAGTAAATTAAATCGATTCCACTGCCGTTTACTCAACTTAGATCACACACTTATATTAATTTTCAAAAACAGATACATTTGGGTGCTGTGACCACAAACAATGTTTTTCTCCTTGAGTAGTTGTCCCCTCTTCTCCATTGTGACCGGCACTGATTATGGAGTGTGGAAGAAAATCAACTACTATTTAAATAAAGGATGTGTAGGAACAATAATTAAGGGTTCCGTATTAAAGGATTTATTTGTATCTTCAATAAATATTTAATTAAAATGTCCATTATTGAGGTTGGCGTCAGTCTGCTGTCGCGAAAACGCAAGAGATTGTATGAACTTAATGATTTGAAACTACACATTGCCTCAACGCACTGACAAAGTAGTGCAGCTGAGTTGAAGAAGTGACTCAAGCCCTGAATCCTGTAGAATACGTCGACAGTATACTAATAAATGTCAACCCCCTGTGCCTTAAAACAAACCTTTTAAATTTACACAAATTTTGTATTTATAGCTATAATTATAACTGACATACGAATAGTATCTCAGTACAACTAGAGATTGACATTTAATTATTGATTATTCATTAGCAATGACCACTTAAGTAGTATTCAATACTTACTTGAAAGCACAACAAATAAATACGGTAGGCCTACGCATACAAATAATTACGCATGTTTTATAGTATTGTCTCAGTAGAACAAGATCGATGACTATCAATGATGCAGTGATGCAATAATGCATGTGCGCGAACAGTGTGGGAGCCTCCGGAATATTCGTCGGAATGTTCGGCTGAACATTCGCCCGAATGTTCACTGAACGTTCCCTGAACATTCGTTCCCGTATTCAAAGTTCGTGCAGCTCCCACACTTTTCGCGAATACTCCGAACATTCGGAGTTCGGCCGAATGTTCGGGCGTGTTCGCGAATAGTGTGGGACCGCCTTTATGCCGTTGATGGTAATATTATTATTGTTTACAAAATAACATCATACGATTAATTGACTGAACATATGATGGGAACAACAGATGACAGATTTAGACCAATATATAAATCTCGCTCTACTCCAACTGTTTGAGCTAAAAACAGTTCCCACAGGTCATATTAGTAGGGTTGGCAGTGAATGGGTCCTAACATGGGGTCTTATGGGCCTAAAATCTGGCTTCTGATTGGTCCAATTAGGTCACGTGATTCAAGATGGCGGCGCCCATGGTGGCGTTCCCGCCAAATTTGCGCGCCAAAAAAAAATTGGCACCAAACCTAACCTCACTTTTCTTCCCTCCAAAGTGTTACCAACTTAGCAGAGCTAATGTACCATACATAATTATATGTATCATATATAATTATATGTACCATATATAATACTACAGTGTATAATCATATATATATGTACCATAATAGTGTATAATATACCATCACCAGAAAGGTAAGTGGCTATCTAACCTCACTTAGCCAGTGTTGCCACTCTAAACGCTACCTACAAAACCTAAATCAGTTACGAAAAATTATTATTATTTATGTATATATATATATATATATATATATATATATATATATATATAATGTCAAACTATCTAAATTATTATATGTATATATTACGTCACGCCACGATGTGTTACCAACCTATGGCAATGTATATTTCGCAAGAAAGTGCCGCTAACCCAATATATAAAACTATTACATGTATATATCACAAGAAAGCGTTGCAAAAAACTCAAAAATCGCTAATATCTCGAAAACGGTAAGTCCTAGGGTCATTCTGACCCCAGAAAACTGCCTACTACGTAGTGTAGGCACTCCAGGGGGATATCTACCCATATGAAAAGTCTTAACCAAAATATTGCGGGTTTCATCTAAAAAAATGAAGGGGCAGATTTTCAAAATTAAATATCTCAAGAACGGCTTGGCCGATTTTCACGAAACTTGGCATGTATGTACCTGTTAACCTCCGCTACATATTACAAAAACCTAAACTCTGTACTGCGGGAAAGTATCAAAATAATTGAAGGAGTCATACTTTAAAAATCAATATCTTAAGAACGGGTGAGACGATATAATTGAAACTTGACATGTGAATACTTGTTAACATTCTCTAACCTTCAATTTTGTTTGAGGGTAGAAGAGGGTTGTTTAGGGGATGATGGAGGGTGTAAAACTTTAAAATTTAATATATTGAGAACGGCTTGGCCGATTCTAATGAAACTTGGTATATAGGTACCTGTTAACCTCCGCTACTATTTAAAAGAAAAACTTAAACTCTGTACTGCGGGAAAGTATCAAAAGATTGAAGGAACTATATTTTAAAAATCAATATCCCAAGAACGGCTTGGCCGATTTTAATGAAATTTGGTATGTATGTACTTGTTAACATCCTTTACATCTTACAAAAAACTTAACCTCTGTACTGCGGGTAAGTATCAAAATAATTGAAGGGGTGCTAATAAATACCTTAAATCTCGCAGCATAATCGGGGGGAACGCGGTGGTCTAGTGGTTAGCGCCTTGGACTACGGTTCAGGAGGTCCCGGGTTCGATTCCCTCTTTAGGTTCTTCATCAAAGGTATTGTAAAAGTCGGGTCTTGCCCTTCCTTTACCTACTGGAATGTTTATCCGTGCTACATCTACTCTAAACGTGTCACTGCTGGTAATTGATTCAGCATTGCTTTGAATTATGCTCCCAAAAATCTCCCAAAGGACATTGCAGGGAACATAGCATGATCTAGGCTAAGTAAGGCAAACTCCCACAGGGGGAATTTTTTAAAACTAAAAACTAAGCTGTAATAGAACAAAGAAAAATACAACCCAGAATAAATCCGAGAGGAGTGGTGGCGATTATATAGCCAGGCAGTGTCTATGGTACCATCACTCTGTGTCTTGAACATATATGTAGTGCATTTCTAAACAAACATCAGCTTTTAAGTATTGAGCCCAAACCTACAGTGAAAGACAGTGGTGACCTACAGTGGACCACAGCGCCTATATTACTTCACTTTAGGGTGTTTACTGTTTCATTGTATAAAATATACCATGCCAGATACTCTCTCAGATCCTAAAGCGTTTAATCTGGTTTTACACTGTGATGCTTGCGGGGTCATCACAACACCATCTTGGAGAGATTGTCGCTGTTAAGGTAAGATATTTATCTATATTATTAGTTAGAGGTTTCTACCTCCCCTGGGGAATCATTTACCTTTGTCGGAGACTTCTAAAAGTGTTAAGCTTCCGCTGGACAGTATCGCTTGGGAGGTAAGACAACATACCTCACCAAATAAACTGAAAGTAAACATAATAAGGAAAGTTTTATAATGCCAAAAACATGAAGACGGTGGATTTTTAGAGTTAGAATTACTGTGGAGTGACGATTGGTCAATCACCAACTCCCTTCAACACACAAACTCTGCTCATCCTGAACCAGTCAAGCTCACTTCATGATGAACACTACGCTTAGCCTAACTAAACTTTTTCTTAAACAAATCTGTTCTGACAATAAAGTACTTGACAACATTGTAAAAATAAATGCCCCCTACCTTATTCAACACAATATTATATTTTAGCACAGAAAAAACTACAATTCAGCACTACAGTCCATAATACAGTTGGGAAGGAAGGAGGTATTGCGAATAATGCATTACGATAAGTAAATGAGATTATAAAAGACGGATACATTATTCATTAATAAATATTGTTCTTTTTTTCATTGTAACTAAAACTGCTATTATTAGCGTTTCCATATTTTTATATTCTAAAATCCCAGCAATATATTTTGCTTTAAACCACGGATTGTTTACAATTCTGTTCTTGTTTGACAGAGATGGCACCCTCAAGCTCTCGAGGCAAACGTGCGGTAACAGTTTAAAGTCCCGCTCGGGTATTCTACCAGCCGACTGATTCAACCACTCAATCGTACCCAATACCGCTAAAAACTGCCCCGGGGGCCTTGATGTACTTGGCCTGCAACGTTTTAAATCCTTCGGTCAGATACTTCCAAGTCAAACGTTTCCCTGCGGCCAGTGTTTCAGCCTAGATCCATCGAGTCTCCACCGTCTAGGACCCCGGGCACTCCGTGACACGGTACCTCTATCACTACGCAAGTCAGAAAAACACTAACACACAAACTACGCAAGTCAAATCAGAACTACAAGTTACCAAAAGTTAACTCTAAGGAAGGTAGAAAACACTACTCTAACCAAAACCGCATTAAAGATCAAGAATAGAAAGTAAGATTACTGTTACCCAGCACATACAAATACAACACTACGCCTGACACATGGAAGTCAGGGTTTGTTTAATTCCTTTACTGTAAACTACCAAATCAAACAATTGAATACAAACACAACACTAATCTAGCCAAGTCAGACAGTTATACTGTTTAGAAACCTCAATATACTAATTACAGTAACTTAAAGGAGAGGAGAGGCTTGTAAAAACCAGCAGAAAACTACAGGCAAGAAACTGATAACCCCACTCCACAGATTTATTAACCTGCTTGCCGGGGACCGTGTGGTACTTTTTTCATGTAATTTCTTGGTCGAACGTTTCCGAGTCCGCTGAAGTTACCTTTATCGGGGGTTACATTTAAATTGACCGAAACTTCTTAAATTTCTCGGTCATTTACTCCTGCCTCCGCTGAAGCTACATTATAATGTGTTACATTTCACCTTAACGGGGATCTTTTTAAATTTATCGGCTAAACACTCCTAACCCCGGTGAAATAATATTGAACGCTCACGTTTCCACACCACGGTAAGCCTTTAGGCTAGGCCGTAGGAGCGTCGGCGCGTTCTTTTTGGTTACCCAGAGCTTCCCCTGGAGGCCTAACCTCTGGGGTGAGAGGCCCCAACCATCGCCTCTCACAGTGGTAGCCACTCCATAACAAAATGCTACCTCCTTTTATTGTTTATTTTATTTTATTTTTTACAAGTCCCACCGTGCGGACTGTTCCAAGAAGTAACCTGGGTGTTAGCCAGGCCCTCAATCTACTAAACCCTTCATCACAAATTTAGGTTTACGGGGCTTTTCGTCACCCGCGCCAGTGACCTTCATTCAGGTTTACGGGGCTTTTCGTCACCCGCGCCAGTGACCTTCATTCACACACACACACACACACATACAGTGGGAACTTATGCATTATTCAAGACATGCTCAACTATATTTACAAAATTGTGAGAAGTTAGGATATTATTGTATGCAGAGTCAAAGTGCATACCATAACTCTTCATTACTTCTTTAGCTTTGTTAAGTACATTAATCCCGTTAGGAACAGGAGACTTGATGAAACAAGGTACGAAACCTTCATTTTTGGCTTTAATGAGAGCTTCGTTAAATTTTCTTTTTTGTATGCGAATACATTTGTACTCACAGACTCCGTACAGCTCCAGAAGAGTTTCTTTAATAAGGACACATAAAACATGTTTAAGTCCATCGTCGTCTGACATCACAGCAACCTTCGGTGCCTGTTCAGTCAGCAACTCATTCAGTGACTGATTTTCTTCACACATTATATCGTTTGTAGTTTTAAATTCTGAGTTAATTTGAGCTAGCTTTTGGTTGTTTTCTAGAGACCATGTAATTTCAGCCAAGAGGTGAGAGTTTTGATTTTTTAACTGATTATTTTCATGTTTGATTTTATACACTCCATACTTTCTAATGGAAGGCAGGACTTCTTCAAAAACCCAGTATTTAAATGTTTTAGCAACTGGTAGTTTAGAGGAAAAAATCAACTCGTATAAACCCGGTTCTGATATAAAAACTACTTTAGAATCATGATAATTGAGTTGGGACCCATTTTGGGTCCCAACTACTTCCGGTAGAGTTGATTTGTATATTTCACTGATATGTGCTAGAAGAGCTTTTTTAGGGTTGGAGTAGCCGAGGATTTGAGCCACTTCTTTTCCATTGAACCAAGGATTATTTTCTCTGTCAAACAGGACAGCAACGGCCTGGTTATTAAATATATAAGAAGTTAAGTGAGACATTTTATATCAAGTAATGTGCAATAGTACAGATCAGAGCTACGTAAGGACACGTCTTACCTCGGCAGGAGCAGCGGCAAAAGTGACCGAGGCAGAGCGATTCGCGGGAGGGGAAAGTATGACTCATTATGGGTTAGGGGGTTGTTTCGCCCCCTTGCACTTCCGGTGTTGTTTTACTCAAGTCTTTGTTTTTTAAAGCCGAAAGGCAAGGTATCGTGATCATCATTAAATTTCCTCTTGGGTCCTGTAATTTTAAACTTTTTAACTTCGCTTACTGTAACGACTTCTCGTCTCTTTGTTCTCCTGATTCTGTTTTCTTCAATTTCTAAAATTTTAGCAGCTTCACTAAGGACCATCTTTTTCAATTGCTCAAAATTTAATGTTTCGGAGGTTTTTAGGTTGAGGGCGAGGCCCTTGATTTTACACACAGATTCTAGTTTTTGCTTTTTGGTTGACCAAACAAGGTATGCGTAAGTTTTAGGCCCCCCAGAAATAAACTCTACGATATAAGAGCCGGGCCCGTACTAGTCTACTAACTCATCACTCATTTCCCCGAGGTAATCTCCCGTAGGGACCCTGTACAGCCCTCCCCTGTATAAATAAATACATGAGTCCATGCCATAATACAAGACCTGCCCTCCAAGGGCATCCAAGTGTTCATAAAGTTTAAGTCTTGCATGAATTCAACAGTGGTGTAGGCCGCAATTACAACATTTCCAGTTCTTAGAGCCTCATTGGCGTCATCAACATTCTGCCAATTAACTAATAAAACCTCATGGTTAGTTATTTCAACAAACTTTACTTTTATTCCTGGTTGAGTTAACGATTTGAAAAATTCCTTAGAGTCTCTCACAATTGAAGTTTTGTCATGTTTTCGCGTTGACCAAACATGCCCCAAAATGAATTTAACATTAATTTAGCTACTGACCTGAGTCCTCCATTTTTAGCAATTTTGTCCTTGTCCAGTTGAATACCCTCACGCTCAAATAAATCAGAAACATACTTGTCTTTATCCTCCTGTGTTTTACACCAAGCGGGATACCCTGAAGCTTCCTGCTTTACTTTCAAGAATTTCTCATACTACTATACTCAATACTACTCATACATGTCCAAAATCACATAACCTTTCTCTACAGCTTTTCTATTTTCACCCATGGTCCATGTTCCTACCATTGCCCTTTCCTCACTATCATCAAAACATTCCCCTTGGTTTAAAGTCTCCCCGCAAGTTCTGCACAAAACAATTTATTATTCATTTTAGCGGGGAGTATGGGATGATACAAGTTGTAAGGAGGTAGAACCTTACATTTTAACAAGCCCTCTACTTCAAGACCTCTCTATCGGCACTCATTTCCAACGTAAACAGTAGGATGACCCACGGGATACTTACAATATTTATTTACATATGGGTAGAGGGATCAGACATCAACATACTGGATTGTTTCTCCCTCTTCACATTTACAATACGTTTTAGTATTACCCATCCTACCTAGGATTAAGTGGAAGTGTGTTTAGAATGGACAGTTGGATCAGGTGATTTAATTTATTGTCCTTCTTCAAAGCTCTAAACTCACACTCCCACATTACTACAACTTCATAGCTATTAAATTTTGCCATTTTGAACTTGGTTCTCTTGTAACGGAGATGCAAACTGTTTGAAGGATCCTCCGGCAGAGGTTCTTCTCTGCTGTATTGATAACATTTCGGGCAGCCATGCCAATAACACCCGTGAAACTCATAAATTCGCTCACCATCAAACCCATCTACTTTCATTCCTTTAATTTTCACTTCTTTACCCCGGCAAGCATGTTGAATCTTTACTCCACGTTTCTCCTCCTCCCATGTTAGCCACTGTAAAGCAACGGCTGACTGATTGTCTGCAAGTCGGTACCCTGATTTTGGTATAAGTCCAATAGTATTTTCTTTTAAGAAGTTACGGCGGAAGGCCACGTTACATGCGCTGGCTATTGTTATAGCCTCAGGAAACGGATCTACGTTACACTCTTGAAGAAGCATGGCTCTAAATTTAATACACGCTTGAGCTAGGATTTCTACGTCTAAAATACAGTACTCCAAGATTTATTTTTGAAAATCAAACACGTAGTCTTCAGCGACTCGTTCGTCATACCATATATCAAAATCATCGTGTTTCTTTTCAAACATAGACTCGGGGCAATAGTATTTTTTGTCGGGCATAGGACCAATATAATTTTGGTTTGCCAGAGTGTTGAAAATATGCGGGAAGTAGCCCTTCTTTTTCTCGGGAGACAGGTCGAAGGCTTTAGGGAGTGCAGAGAGGGCCATGGGAAAGTAGCTAATTGAGTCCACAAACCTTACGTTTGCTACTTCAATCAAAATAGCTTTAGTTCCCCGAGGCGTTATTTTTGGGGTAAATTTAGTATCTTCTATGATGTAGAATGAATTGGAAATCAAAACCCTGCCCGTTGTGGGCAATTACACAAACATCCTTAAATTTTGTTAGAATTTCCATTACATAGTCCATAAACTGTTTTACCGGTTCTTTTTCAAATACCCTTTGCCGTTCCGAGCAAGTTTCACACTCACCCCCATTAATACATTTAAAGCAGTACAGTTGAGAAACGCACAAGTTTACTTTATGAACTTTCTGTTGAGGGCCCGTGGGAAGTGACTCGTCTTGGCGAGTCTCCAAGTCAAAGAAAATAAACAAAAAAATTAAGCTCTTTCGGTGTTCTCCTATCTACCCTCATGAAACACTGATGCGCGGGGTCTTTGAACGCTTCGCAGCTTTTACAGTAAACTTCTCCGCATGCGTGAACTGTCTTACGTTTTTTTTGGATAAATCATTTTGTTACAGTCGCGGCAGAACTTTATAGTTTTACAAACTTACCCTTGATGGGCTACTAAACACCGCTCGTTTTTGAATTCTTTTTTGCTTTTTATTATGGTTAGTGTATGTAATTTAAGACGTTGAAGATTACTTGTAATACCATGCTTATAAAAGCAGGATTCTTTCAATTTCGATTACTTTGGGAAACTTTCTATGCATTTAATTGTTTAGAAACCTCAATATACTAATTACAGTAACTTAAATGAGAGAAGAGGCTTATAAACACAGACAAAAAAGCCATACCCCTATTCCAAGGGAAGCGAAACGCTCCCTTTTGATAACATTACACCGGAAGTTGTAGGTCCAATCTGGACCCACTTTGAACTGATTCTAAGTGTTAGACACAGCTAAACGTCGGGTCCAACGTGTTTGAATTAAATTAACGTTCTGAGAAAGAGACAGTAGGGTATTTTTGTAAAGTTAAAAAGGTACAGAGATTACACACTTTAGATTTCAGATGTGACTTTTTGATGTAGTTAGTTGCTTGTAAAACTCTGTTCTCATGCTCTATTCCAGTGTCGGCTTCTTCGATATACCAAAAATCAGAATATATACCCTGTCTTAAATACCTGCAGTCTGCATTCACAAGTAAAAAGATTTTAATGATCAACACCAAAACTAAACTTAACGAGGAGTTGACCACATCAAAAACATGAACAAGAGTAAATCTAAGAAGACAACAAGCAGTGACATTCGTTCTTTATAAGGACAGCAATTATGCAGTGTTTTCTCCTCGGTAGTTTTATTTTTGTTTCCTCTGAAACCAGAGCAGCATCTCCCTTTGACGATGTTATTCCTTGGTCATTTGTATCCAAGTCCGGTGAAACGACTTGGTCGTCCTGCGGTTTTACGGTGTAATCTCTCGGTCAATTGTGTTCAAGTCCGATGAAAAGGGTCTACCAGGGACCGAGATGTATTTTGACGGTGTAATCTCTTGGTCGATTGTGTTCAAGTTCGATGAAAAGTGTCTAACAGGGTTAAATTTAACTTGACAGTAACTTCTTAAATTTCCTTGCCAAACGTTTGTCGCCGGATCTGTTAAAACACCAGGGAAACATTTAACTGTGCCTAAATATTTTAAATTTCCCGGTCAAACATTTCCGAGTCCGCTAAAATCTGTTTACTGGGGAACGTGATGTATTTTGACGGTGTAATTTCTTGGTCGAACGTTTCCGAGTCCACTGAAGTTACTTTTATCGGGGGTTACATTTAAATTGACCTAACTTCTTAAATTTCTTTGCCAAACGTCTGTCACCGAGTCCGCTAAAACTGTCCACTAAGGAAACATTTAACTTTTCCTAAATATTTTAAATCCCCCGGTCAAACGTTTCCAAGTCCCCTCCCCTCGACGTTATCATGAGGATGGGTCACACGCTCTGTACTTCTCACATCAATATCAGTTATGGAGCCGGCTTGCACAGATTTTGTGGTATTCTCAAATTTTCACGCACCCTTACGGATGCTCAATGTTTGTCATCCGATACATGTTGTGTAGGTGACGCCTCACATGCACATCGTGTATCATTATTGACTCCTCCCTTGCCTCTGGGTCGATTAACGTACAGATAGTTTGTGTGTGGTTTGATTGCCACGTTTGCCATTTGAACTTCTGCACTGGTTGGCTGGAAAAACTTTTTATAAAGGTACGTGTCAAATATCTTTAACTCCGGTGAAACCAGGGAGAATACAACTCGGCGGAAACCTTTCAAAATTCAGGGCCAGTGAAAACTGTCCAACTGAGACCATGATGTACATTGCCAGGAGCATTTTACATTTTCCGGCCAAACATTTTTGAGTCCTCTAAAACTGTCCACCAGGGACAATGATATACATTTTGCCAGGAATGTTTTAAATTTTACGGCCAAACATTCCCGAGTTCGCTAAAACTGTCTACCGGGGACCGATATGTATTTTGATTGTGTAATCTCTTGGCCGATTGTGTTCAAGTCCGATGAAAAGTATCTAACGGGGGCCGTAATGTATTTTGACGGTGTATTCTCTAGGTCAATTGTGTCCAAATCCTATGAAGATTGTCTACTGGGGACCGTGGTGTATTTCTATGGTGTGATATCTCGGTCAACTGTGTCCAAGTCCGATGAAAGGTGTCTACCGGGGACCGTGGTGTATTTTGACGGTGTAATATCTCGGTCAATTGTGTCCAAGTCCACTTAAATATAGTTTTTAGAGATCGTAGTGCACTTTGACAACACTTGAAGATTTGTTGCTTTTTAGTATGTAAATTAAGACGTAGTGATTAAAGGAATACTTGCAATTTATGCTTATGATAGCAGGATTACTTTGGGAGCTTTATATGCATTTAATTGTTTACAAACCTCTATTAACTTAAGGTAGAGAAAAGGCTTGTAAACCCAGCAGAAATATATAGTAAAGAAAGCTATACTCTTACCCCTTTGATAACATACACTTGAAGATGGTCTACATGGTGGGTCATGTGGTTGGAGGTATGGGGAGCGAAATTTTTGGACATCAACAACGCGCGCGATGTTGATGTCCAAAATTGGCATCGACAAACCTAACTTAAACCTGCATCAATAAACCTAACTACGACTGACGATGTTTCATATTTCCATGCACAAACCTAACTTAACAGAGCATAACATAACCTAACGATGAGACACGGCTGATCAAGTTTCTTAGATTATCTGCATAATTATTGCCTTTATAAATAATGCATTTTATGCTTTAATTGTCTGTTGATATGTACTCTTGTCCATGTTGTGTCTCCTCGATAATTTTAGTTGTTCTGGTATTGGTTACAATATTTTGACTTGTGAATGTAAACTGCAGTCACCTGTCTCTGTGTTACATATTAGTTTTAATTCAAAACCAGTGACCCAGAGTGTAGCAGAGTCTAACACTTAGAATCCTTATGAAGGGGAACGTTTCGCTCCCCATACCTCCAACCACATGACCCACCATGTAGACCATCTTCAAGTGTATGTTATCAAAGGGGTAAGAGTATAGCTTTCTTGACTATATATTTCTGCTGGGTTTACAAGCCTTTTCTCTACCTTAAGTTAATAGAGGTTTGTAAACAATTAAATGCATATAAAGCTCCCAAAGTAATCCTGCTATCATAAGCATAAATTGCAAGTATTCCTTTAATCACTACGTCTTAATTTACATACTAAAAATCAACAAATCTTCAAGTGTTGTCAAAGTGCACTACGATCTCTAAAAACTATATTTAAGTGGACTTGGACACAATTGACCGAGATATTACACCGTCAAAATACACCACGGTCCCCGGTAGACACCTTTCATCGGACTTGGACACAGTTGACCGAGATATCACACCATAGAAATACACCACGGTCCCCAGTAGACAATCTTCATAGGATTTGGACTCAATTGACCTAGAGAATACACCGTCAAAATACATTACGGCCCCCGTTAGATACTTTTCATCGGACTTGAACACAATCGGCCAAGAGATTACACAATCAAAATACATATCGGTCCCCGGTAGACAGTTTTAGCGAACTCGGGAATGTTTGGCCGTAAAATTTAAAACATTCCTGGCAAAATGTATATCATTGTCCCTGGTGGACAGTTTTAGAGGACTCAAAAATGTTTGGCCGGAAAATGTAAAATGCTCCTGGCAATGTACATCATGGTCTCAGTTGGACAGTTTTCACTGGCCCTGAATTTTGAAAGGTTTCCGCCGAGTTGTATTCTCCCTGGTTTCACCGGAGTTAAAGATATTTGACACGTACCTTTATAAAAAGTTTTTCCAGCCAACCAGTGCAGAAGTTCAAATGGCAAACGTGGCAATCAAACCACACACAAACTATCTGTACGTTAATCGACCCAGAGGCAAGGGAGGAGTCAATAATGATACACGATGTGCATGTGAGGCGTCACCTACACAACATGTATCGGATGACAAACATTGAGCATCCGTAAGGGTGCGTGAAAATTTTAGAATACCACAAAATCTGTGCAAGCCGGCTCCATAACTGATATTGATGTGAGAAGTACAGAGCGTGTGACCCATCCTCATGATAACGTCGAGGGGAGGGGACTTGGAAACGTTTGACCGGGGGATTTAAAATATTTAGGCAAAGTTAAATGTTTCCTTAGTGGACAGTTTTAGCGGACTCGGTGACAGACGTTTGGCAAAGAAATTTAAGAAGTTAGGTCAATTTAAATGTAACCCCCGATAAAAGTAACTTCAGTGGACTCGGAAACGTTCGACCAAGAAATTACACCGTCAAAATACATCACGTTCCCCAGTAAATAGATTTTAGCGGACTCGGAAATGTTTGACCGGGAAATTTAAAATATTTAGGCACAGTTAAATGTTTCCCTGGTGTTTTAACAGATCCGGCGACAAACGTTTGGCAAGGAAATTTAAGAAGTTACTGTCAAGTTAAATTTAACCCTGTTAGACACTTTTCATCGAACTTGAACACAATCGACCAAGAGATTACACCGTCAAAATACATCTCGGTCCCTGGTAGACCCTTTTCATCGGACTTGAACACAATTGACCGAGAGATTACACCGTAAAACCGCAGGACGACCAAGTCGTTTCACCGGACTTGGATACAAATGACCAAGGAATAACATCGTCAAAGGGAGATGCTGCTCTGATTTCAGAGGAAACAAAAATAAAACTACCGAGGAGAAAACACTGCATAATTGCTGTCCTTATAAAGAACGAATGTCACTGCTTGTTGTCTTCTTAGATTTACTCTTGTTCATGTTTTTGATGTGGTCAACTCCTCGTTAAGTTTAGTTTTGGTGTTGATCATTAAAATCTTTTTACTTGTGAATGCAGACTGCAGGTATTTAAGACAGGGTATATATTCTGATTTTTGGTATATCGAAGAAGCCGACACTGGAATAGAGCATGAGAACAGAGTTTTACAAGCAACTAACTACATCAAAAAGTCACATCTGAAATCTAAAGTGTGTAATCTCTGTACCTTTTTAACTTTACAAAAATACCCTACTGTCTCTTTCTCAGAACGTTAATTTAATTCAAACACGTTGGACCCGACGTTTAGCTGTGTCTAACACTTAGAATCAGTTCAAAGTGGGTCCAGATTGGACCTACAACTTCCGGTGTAATGTTATCAAAAGGGAGCGTTTCGCTTCCCTTGGAATAGGGGTATGGCTTTTTTGTCTGTGTTTATAAGCCTCTTCTCTCATTTAAGTTACTGTAATTAGTATATTGAGGTTTCTAAACAATTAAATGCATAGAAAGTTTCCCAAAGTAATCGAAATTGAAAGAATCCTGCTTTTATAAGCATGGTATTACAAGTAATCTTCAACGTCTTAAATTACATACACTAACCATAATAAAAAGCAAAAAAGAATTCAAAAACGAGCGGTGTTTAGTAGCCCATCAAGGGTAAGTTTGTAAAACTATAAAGTTCTGCCGCGACTGTAACAAAATGATTTATCCAAAAAAAACGTAAGACAGTTCACGCATGCGGAGAAGTTTACTGTAAAAGCTGCGAAGCGTTCAAAGACCCCGCGCATCAGTGTTTCATGAGGGTAGATAGGAGAACACCGAAAGAGCTTAATTTTTTTGTTTATTTTCTTTGACTTGGAGACTCGCCAAGACGAGTCACTTCCCACGGGCCCTCAACAGAAAGTTCATAAAGTAAACTTGTGCGTTTCTCAACTGTACTGCTTTAAATGTATTAATGGGGGTGAGTGTGAAACTTGCTCGGAACGGCAAAGGGTATTTGAAAAAGAACCGGTAAAACAGTTTATGGACTATGTAATGGAAATTCTAACAAAATTTAAGGATGTTTGTGTAATTGCCCACAACGGGCAGGGTTTTGATTTCCAATTCATTCTACATCATAGAAGATACTAAATTTACCCCAAAAATAACGCCTCGGGGAACTAAAGCTATTTTGATTGAAGTAGCAAACGTAAGGTTTGTGGACTCAATTAGCTACTTTCCCATGGCCCTCTCTGCACTCCCTAAAGCCTTCGACCTGTCTCCCGAGAAAAAGAAGGGCTACTTCCCACATATTTTCAACACTCTGGCAAACCAAAATTATATTGGTCCTATGCCCGACAAAAAATACTATTGCCCCGAGTCTATGTTTGAAAAGAAACACGATGATTTTGATATATGGTATGACGAACGAGTCGCTGAAGACTACGTGTTTGATTTTCAAAAATAAATCTTGGAGTACTGTATTTTAGACGTAGAAATCCTAGCTCAAGCGTGTATTAAATTTAGAGCCATGCTTCTTCAAGAGTGTAACGTAGATCCGTTTCCTGAGGCTATAACAATAGCCAGCGCATGTAACGTGGCCTTCCGCCGTAACTTCTTAAAAGAAAATACTATTGGACTTATACCAAAATCAGGGTACCGACTTGCAGACAATCAGTCAGCCGTTGCTTTACAGTGGCTAACATGGGAGGAGGAGAAACGTGGAGTAAAGATTCAACATGCTTGCCGGGGTAAAGAAGTGAAAATTAAAGGAATGAAAGTAGATGGGTTTGATGGTGAGCGAATTTATGAGTTTCACGGGTGTTATTGGCATGGCTGCCCGAAATGTTATCAATACAGCAGAGAAGAACCTCTGCCGGAGGATCCTTCAAACAGTTTGCATCTCCGTTACAAGAGAACCAAGTTCAAAATGGCAAAATTTAATAGCTATGAAGTTGTAGTAATGTGGGAGTGTGAGTTTAGAGCTTTGAAGAAGGACAATAAATTAAATCACCTGATCCAACTGTCCATTCTAAACACACTTCCACTTAATCCTAGGTAGGATGGGTAATACTAAAACGTATTGTAAATGTGAAGAGGGAGAAACAATCCAGTATGTTGATGTCTGATCCCTCTACCCATATGTAAATAAATATTGTAAGTATCCCGTGGGTCATCCTACTGTTTACGTTGGAAATGAGTGCCGAGAGAGAGGTCTTGAAGTAGAGGGCTTGTTAAAATGTAAGGTTCTACCTCCTTACAACTTGTATCATCCCATACTCCCCGCTAAAATGAATAATAAATTGTTTTGTGCAGAACTTGCGGGGAGACTTTAAACCAAGGGGAATGTTTTGATGATAGTGAGGAAAGGGCAATGGTAGGAACATGGACCATGGGTGAAATTAGAAAAGCTGTAGAGAAAGGTTATGTGATTTTGGACATGTATGAGTAGTATTGAGTATAGTAGTATGAGAAATTCTTGAAAGTAAAGCAGGAAGCTTCAGGGTATCCCGCTTGGTGTAAAACACAGGAGGATAAAGACAAGTATGTTTCTGATTTATTTGAGCGTGAGGGTATTCAACTGGACAAGGACAAAATTGCTAATAATGGAGGACTCAGGTCAGTAGCTAAATTAATGTTAAATTCATTTTGGGGCATGTTTGGTCAACGCGAAAACATGACAAAACTTCAATTGTGAGAGACTCTAAGGAATTTTTCAAATCGTTAACTCAACCAGGAATAAAAGTAAAGTTTGTTGAAATAACTAACCATGAGGTTTTATTAGTTAATTGGCAGAATGTTGATGACGCCAATGAGGCTCTAAGAACTGGAAATGTTGTAATTGCGGCCTACACCACTGTTGAATTCATGCAAGACTTAAACTTTATGAACACTTGGATGCCCTTGGAGGGCAGGTCTTGTATTATGGCATGGACTCATGTATTTATTTATACAGGGGAGGGCTGTACAGGGTCCCTACGGGAGATTACCTCGAGGAAATGAGTGATGAGTTAGTAGACTAGTACGGGCCCGGCTCTTATATCGTAGAGTTTATTTCTGGGGGGCCTAAAACTTACGCATACCTTGTTTGGTCAACCAAAAAGCAAAAACTAGAATCTGTGTGTAAAATCAAGGGCCTCGCCCTCAACCTAAAAACCTCCGAAACATTAAATTTTGAGCAATTGAAAAATATGGTCCTTAGTGAAGCTGCTAAAATTTTAGAAATTGAAGAAAACAGAATCAGGAGAACAAAGAGACGAGAAGTCGTTACAGTAAGCGAAGTTAAAAAGTTTAAAATTACAGGACCCAAGAGGAAATTTAATGATGATCACGATACCTTGCCTTTCGGCTTTAAAAAACAAAGACTTGAGTAAAACAACACCGGAAGTGCAAGGGGGCGAAACAACCCCCTAACCCATAATGAGTCATACTTTCCCCTCCCGCGAATCGCTCTGCCTCGGTCACTTTTGCCGCTGCTCCTGCCGAGGTAAGACGTGTCCTTACGTAGCTCTGATCTGTACTATTGCACATTACTTGATATAAAATGTCTCACTTAACTTCTTATATATTTAATAACCAGGCCGTTGCTGTCCTGTTTGACAGAGAAAATAATCCTTGGTTCAATGGAAAAGAAGTGGCTCAAATCCTCGGCTACTCCAACCCTAAAAAAGCTCTTCTAGCACATATCAGTGAAATATACAAATCAACTCTACCGGAAGTAGTTGGGACCCAAAATGGGTCCCAACTCAATTATCATGATTCTAAAGTAGTTTTTATATCAGAACCGGGTTTATACGAGTTGATTTTTTCCTCTAAACTACCAGTTGCTAAAACATTTAAATACTGGGTTTTTGAAGAAGTCCTGCCTTCCATTAGAAAGTATGGAGTGTATAAAATCAAACATGAAAATAATCAGTTAAAAAATCAAAACTCTCACCTCTTGGCTGAAATTACATGGTCTCTAGAAAACAACCAAAAGCTAGCTCAAATTAACTCAGAATTTAAAACTACAAACGATATAATGTGTGAAGAAAACCAGTCACTGAATGAGTTGCTGACTGAACAGGCACCGAAGGTTGCTGTGATGTCAGACGACGATGGACTTAAACATGTTTTATGTGTCCTTATTAAAGAAACTCTTCTGGAGCTGTACGGAGTCTGTGAGTACAAATGTATTCGCATACAAAAAAGAAAATTTAACGAAGCTCTCATTAAAGCCAAAAATGAAGGTTTCGTACCTTGTTTCATCAAGTCTCCTGTTCCTAACGGGATTAATGTACTTAACAAAGCTAAAGAAGTAATGAAGAGTTATGGTATGCACTTTGACTCTGCATACAATAATATCCTAACTTCTCACAATTTTGTAAATATAGTTGAGCATGTCTTGAATAATGCATAAGTTCCCACTGTATGTGTGTGTGTGTGTGTGTGAATGAAGGTCACTGGCGCGGGTGACGAAAAGCCCCGTAAACCTGAATGAAGGTCACTGGCACGGGTGACGAAAAGCCCCGTAAACCTAAATTTGTGATGAAGGGTTTAGTAGATTGAGGGCCTGGCTAACACCCAGGTTACTTCTTGGAACAGTCCGCACGGTGGGACTTGTAAAAAATAAAATAAAATAAACAATAAAAGGAGGTAGCATTTTGTTATGGAGTGGCTACCACTGTGAGAGGCGATGGTTGGGGCCTCTCACCCCAGAGGTTAGGCCTCCAGGGGAAGCTCTGGGTAACCAAAAAGAACGCGCCGACGCTCCTACGGCCTAGCCTAAAGGCTTACCGTGGTGTGGAAACGTGAGCGTTCAATATTATTTCACCGGGGTTAGGAGTGTTTAGCCGATAAATTTAAAAAGATCCCCGTTAAGGTGAAATGTAACACATTATAATGTAGCTTCAGCGGAGGCAGGAGTAAATGACCGAGAAATTTAAGAAGTTTCGGTCAATTTAAATGTAACCCCCGATAAAGGTAACTTCAGCGGACTCGGAAACGTTCGACCAAGAAATTACATGAACAAAGTACCACACGGTCCCCGGCAAGCAGGTTAATAAATCTGTGGAGTGGGGTTATCAGTTTCTTGCCTGTAGTTTTCTGCTGGTTTTTACAAGCCTCTCCTCTCCTTTAAGTTACTGTAATTAGTATATTGAGGTTTCTAAACAGTATAACTGTCTGACTTGGCTAGATTAGTGTTGTGTTTGTATTCAATTGTTTGATTTGGTAGTTTACAGTAAAGGAATTAAACAAACCCTGACTTCCATGTGTCAGGCGTAGTGTTGTATTTGTATGTGCTGGGTAACAGTAATCTTACTTTCTATTCTTGATCTTTAATGCGGTTTTGGTTAGAGTAGTGTTTTCTACCTTCCTTAGAGTTAACTTTTGGTAACTTGTAGTTCTGATTTGACTTGCGTAGTTTGTGTGTTAGTGTTTTTCTGACTTGCGTAGTGATAGAGGTACCGTGTCACGGAGTGCCCGGGGTCCTAGACAGTGGAGACTCGATGGATCTAGGCTGAAACACTGGCCGCAGGGAAACGTTTGACTTGGAAGTATCTGACCGAAGGATTTAAAACGTTGCAGGCCAAGTACATCAAGGCCCCCGGGGCAGTTTTTAGCGGTATTGGGTACGATTGAGTGGTTGAATCGGTCGGCTGGTAGAATACCCGAGCGGGACTTTAAACTGTTACCGCACGTTTGCCTCGAGAGCTTGAGGGTGCCATCTCTGTCAAACAAGAACAGAATTGTAAACAATCCGTGGTTTAAAGCAAAATATATTGCTGGGATTTTAGAATATGAAAATATGGAAACGCTAATAATAGCAGTTTTAGTTACAATGAAAAAAAGAACAATATTTATTAATGAATAATGTATCCGTCTTTTATAATCTCATTTACTTATCGTAATGCATTATTCGCAATACCTCCTTCCTTCCCAACTGTATTATGGACTGTAGTGCTGAATTGTAGTTTTTTCTGTGCTAAAATATAATATTGTGTTGAATAAGGTAGGGGGCATTTATTTTTACAATGTTGTCAAGTAATTTATTGTCAGAACAGATTTGTTTAAGAAAAAGTTTAGTTAGGCTAAGCGTAGTGTTCATCATGAAGTGAGCTTGACTGGTTCAGGATGAGCAGAGTTTGTGTGTTGAAGGGAGTTGGTGATTGACCAATCGTCACTCCACAGTAATTCTAACTCTAAAAATCCACCGTCTTCATGTTTTTGGCATTATAAAACTGTCCTTATTATGTTTACTTTCAGTTTATTTGGTGAGGTATGTTGTCTTACCTCCCAAGCGATACTGTCCAGCGGAAGCTTAACACTTTTAGAAGTCTCCGACAAAGGTAAATGATTCCCCAGGGGAGGTAGAAACCTCTAACTAATAATATAGATAAATATCTTACCTTAACAGCGACAATCTCTCCAAGATGGTGTTGTGATGACCCCGCAAGCATCACAGTGTAAAACCAGATTAAACGCTTTAGGATCTGAGAGAGTATCTGGCATGGTATATTTTATACAATGAAACAGTAAACACCCTAAAGTGAAGTAATATAGGCGCTGTGGTCCACTGTAGGTCACCACTGTCTTTCACTGTAGGTTTGGGCTCAATACTTAAAAGCTGATGTTTGTTTAGAAATGCACTACATATATGTTCAAGACACAGAGTGATGGTACCATAGACACTGCCTGGCTATATAATCGCCACCACTCCTCTCGGATTTATTCTGGGTTGTATTTTTCTTTGTTCTATTACAGCTTAGTTTGTAGTTTTAAAAAATTCCCCCTGTGGGAGTTTGCCTTACTTAGCCTAGATCATGCTATGTTCCCTGCAATGTCCTTTGGGAGATTTTTGGGAGCATAATTCAAAGCAACGCTGAATCAATTACCAGCAGTGACACGTTTAGAGTAGATGTAGCACGGATAAACATTCCAGTAGGTAAAGGAAGGGCAAGACCCGACTTTTACAATACCTTTGATGAAGAACCTAAAGAGGGAATCGAACCCGGGACCTCCTGAACCGTAGTCCAAGGTGCTAACCACTAGACCACCGCGTTCCCCCCGATTATGCTGCGAGATTTAAGGTATTTATTAGTACCCCTTCAATTATTTTGATACTTACCCGCAGTACAGAGGTTAAGTTTTTTGTAAGATGTAAAGGATGTTAACAAGTACATACATACCAAATTTCATTAAAATCGGCCAAGCCGTTCTTGGGATATTGATTTTTAAAATATAGTTCCTTCAATCTTTTAATACTTTCCCGCAGTACAGAGTTTAAGTTTTTCTTTTAAATAGTAGCGGAGGTTAACAGGTACCTATATACCAAGTTTCATTAGAATCGGCCAAGCCGTTCTCAATATATTAAATTTTAAAGTTTTACACCCTCCATCATCCCCTAAACAACCCTATTCTACCCTCAAACAAAATTGAAGGTTAGAGGATGTTAACAAGTATTCACATGTAAGTTTCAATTATATCGTCTCACCCGTTCTTAAGATATTGATTTTTAAAGTATGACTCCTTCAATTATTTTGATACTTTCCCGCAGTACAGAGTTTAGGTTTTTGTAATATGTAGCGGAGGTTAACAGGTACATACATGCCAAGTTTCGTGAAAATCGGCCAAGCCGTTCTTGAGATATTTAATTTTGAAAATCTGCCCCTTCATTTTTTTGAGATGCAACCCGCAATATTTTGGTTAAGACTTTTCATATGGGTAGATATCCCCCTGGAGTGCCTACACTACGTAGTAGGCAGTTTTCTGGGGTCAGAATGACCCTAGGACTTACCGTTTTCGAGATATTAGCGATTTTTGAGTTTTTTGCAACGCTTTCTTGTGATATATACATGTAATAGTTTTATATATTGGGTTAGCGGCACTTTCTTGCGAAATATACATTGCCATAGGTTGGTAACACATCGTGGCGTGACGTAATATATACATATAATAATTTAGATAGTTTGACATTATATATATATATATATATATATATATATATATATATATATATATATATATATATATATATATATATATACATATAATAATAATAATTTTTCGTAACTGATTTAGGTTTTGTAGGTAGCGTTTAGAGTGGCAACACTGGCTAAGTGAGGTTAGATAGCCACTTACCTTTCTGGTGATGGTATATTATACACTATTATGGTACATATATATATGATTATACACTGTAGTATTATATATGGTACATATAATTATATATGATACATATAATTATGTATGGTACATTAGCTCTGCTAAGTTGGTAACACTTTGGAGGGAAGAAAAGTGAGGTTAGGTTTGGCGCCAATTTTTTTTTGGCGCGCAAATTTGCGGGAACGCCACGATGGGCGCCGCCATCTTGAATCACGTGACCTAATTGGACCAATCAGAAGCCAGATTTTAGGCCCATAAGACCCCATGTTAGGACCCATTCACTGCCAACCCTACTCATATTCTGCGTCATGTGTACGCCAAATAGACTACTTACATTAGATTTGATGTAACAAAAATTAAGCACGGATTTTTACCTTTACCTTATATAAGCAAAGAAACGAAGTATCAGTCATCTTAGATCCACTTTACTAAAAAAATGTGTTGAGTTAAATTGTTATATACAATCAAATTTAGTACACGTTCTTCAACATTTGGCAAATTAACCTCTTTTACCCCCATTACCCTCTCTATTACCCTCCAACATCCAAATTACCCGAAAATCGGGTAATTACTCGTCAACTGGCAACACTGCTACCCGACAACCCGAGAACTTAATCAAGTTATACTGTACTCTACTAAGATATAAAATAATCGTAAGGAGTTCTTGATTAGTAAGTGCTATTACAGTGTCGAGGAGTTTATTAATGGTAGACATAAAGTATTTTTTGTTTAAATAGATGATTTAATTCTGACGCATGCCAATGCTTGCAATTTTGAATGACAATAAATTATTATTTAAGTTGATTATTAAATAAACGTTTAATTTGCAAATGGACACTACTTAAAAACGGGTTGGGTATTGTTTGCACTAATATATCTAAATACATATTTGGTACTTTCTAAGCTTGATTAGTTTATAACAAAAGATCAACAGTGTATAATAACATAATCGTAGATCTTATTTCTCTAAGTTTTGCTGGGGTATAGGAGCTTAACATTGGAGTTATACAGTTCACAAATTAATCCAAATGCTGCATTATGACAATCTTTCACCATTAAATATTCGATGCCAGAAAATAACAAATTCCGAATCAAATTCTCGTATAACCGTCAGTAATGAAACAGGGGGAGTGTAGAGCCAGTCCCTCGGCTCTAGTTGGTGGAACCGCGCTCCAATGAAGAGGCGGAAACCGTATTATGAGCGTAGGAAGGGCGGGGCTTACAACAATAAATTCGGACCAGATTCCAGTCGGACCCAATTCTACCCCTGGCATTTCGGACTGAGTTCCGTATTCAGCTGTTTTGAGCCTTATGGGAATTTAACATAGGCGGACCGAGTTCCGGAGGGATCGAGTTACGCGTTCCCTTTTATTTGTTAGCTTCATGATTGAATTGAATTTAGCGAGTACTAACAATTGTCTCCCGTTGCTGAGGGACGTTATCGTTCAGTGAGAAAAAAATCTCAAGTGCGTCCCCCCTCAACAAATTTCTAGATCCGCCCCTGGGGATGCCCCTGACAGAACTACCCTGGCGTTCCAAGCGTCCATGTTTCATGGAACATGTTAAATAGGCACTGTTATTTTGGATTTTGTGTTATGCTTGTGTACACTACCTGGTACCTGTACTACTAACACTATGTCACTCTCTTGTTTGATTATATTTATGAGACATTTTGAAATTTAAAATGGCGTATAAATAAATAGCAAAATTGAAATAATATCATTTATGAAATAATTATAAAAAATCCTAATAACTATATATTTTATAGTATCAAAATAATATTTTCTTATATTAATTAATGTTTTACGTAGGCTTTCTGTCTTCAGAGCTTTCGTGCTGTCGTCTGCCAATCAGCAGACAGATTTTTCTTCTCCCTTTCATTGTCAGTGTCAGGAGAAGCAGAAGGTGAAAGGGTTTTTGTTCATTTGTGGAGTCTTTGTTCACGAGTTTTGTAGTTGAAACAAATTGTATGAATTGCAAGTGTTTCAAGACAACATACTTTTTAGTTTGCGTATACAAGTCAATAGTAAATTAAAGCACGCGAGTAATTTTGCAAAGTAATTGTCTTTTCACGGACACCGAGGTAAGCCTTTCCAAATGTTCAAGTTGTTACCTTTTATTTTGTGTAATGTACACAATTGTTTTTATGTTTTTTTTCACTATTAAATGTGTAGCCTAATGTCGAATAGATGGTGTAGGATCTAAAATAAGTCCACGCCCATTATTACTTTTACCCATTAAAGATGATTTACATTGAGTTTTGGGTATTTCAAAACATCAGTGTTAATGATTTGCATTTATTAGTCTAGTAATTTATTGTTGTACTAAAAGCTGATAGGGGCCTATACCTTTTATTTATTGCATTTGTTAATCTACTAGGCCATTTTCGTTTGAATGTAGAAACCACTTTATTCTTGTGTTAGCCTAGGCTAGGCTAGCGATGTACGATTGTCGATTGTGCAGTTAATAGTATGACTGTCGATATTGTAATCAGTACTATCAATCGTACTTTCCTATTTTACTACTACGAACATTATGACTAACAGGGGTTATGATGCCAGAATACTTTAAGACTTAACATATGAATACATTTTGAGTGTAGGATAGGCGAGATGCCTTTTAGCCTTGTTACTGACTAGTCAGTATATGGTAATAGCAGTAAGCACCTGATGGTCTTAAAACAATACAGAGTGAAGTGAAGAAAGTATAAGCATGGGGTTAGTGGCAACACGGTTTATCACAATTTACATAACCTTTATCTGTGCTTCAGGCCCTTTTTTGATTTGGTTTAACTTGTGCCTTTCTTTGTAATAATTAACCATAACCCAAACAAATTAGATGTAAAGTATGATTCAAAATGAGGTTATATTTTCACTCTTATCAAGTGACGTACTCAGAATCTTGTTTTTAAAGGTTAGCCTAACTACCTATATTTTTTCTTGACAAACTAATTTTTGAATGACGATTTAAAATAAATTAAATTTACTCTGTTGTTTAACCCTTTCATTGCTATGGACCGATATATCGGCTTTTGAATCTGTTATCAATAAACACTGTTACGGCTTCATAAGCGATTTTACTGTTAGGCGCTCAGTCTGCAGTCTGAGTCTGACATGTAGTGAAACCTGGTATACACAAACTGAACTACCTTGTCCAGTGCCTAGGCTCTAGTACAGCCTGGTCCACTACAGCGGCTAGTCTGATCAGTGGCTGAGTGGTCTTAAGGCGTTATCTTTCCGGGCGGTGGTAACACTTGGATCGAGGGTTCAAATCCTGTCACAGTCGGTGGTTTTTATGTGCAACTCATGGAGAGTTCACCTGTCTGTGGCAGAGTTGAAGAGGAGGGCGGACCTTAAGCAAACGGTGGACGGCTCGGGTCCAAGCTGTCGGGATGGGTGGATTCTTTGTGAGTTGCACATCTGATCAGGTTTTTTGCTACTTTTTTCATATCCTTTACTGTGTGTGTGTGTCCAGCAGAAGCACATTTTTATTAATTTTGACTGTTCAGGCGTTCAAGACATTTAAAAAATTAACAAAATATCACAGATTCAACTACTCCTTTCGGAAGCTTAGCACTGAAAGGGTTAAGCTTTTGAAATGCCAGTCATGTTTACACTTACTCCAAAATTTTTCTGTGTGGGAAGTGTAACCAGGGGATTAACACGTTCGCTGCGGCCCACCAATGGCGGGCGTACGCCGAGCACGGCAGCGAACTAGATTGGCACAGACGAATTCATTTATTTCGGTCTGATGAATCACAAAACAGCGGTGCGGTGATGTGCTGCATTTCCACGAGACTGGACGTAGTTCGCTGAAACACCCACAGGTAGCAGCACTGCCTGGGTACTAGCCATTTCCCTTGTAATGTTAATTACAGGGAGAATATCCCAGAAATATGGGGCAAAAACTGGTTTTTTGTCCCTTATGAACGGGAATTTTACGGGGAAATTTACTACCAACCTACACCAAAATAAAGCTCGCATTCCTAGCTAAAACGCTGACATAAAATACCCGTCCTCACCAAAGTGCTGCCAGCACGAGACCAAATGGAACTTGCATGTAGACAGAGCGCCTTGTGGCGCTCTCAGAGCGCGACGTTGTTCTGCCGAGCGCCACATGGCGCTCGCCGCAGCGAACGTGTTAAAGGGGATCAAGTTGTCAACAATGGTGATGTAGGAGATGCAAGCTTCCTCAGGTGCTAAAATAAGATCAAGCGTAGTATGTACCACATTCTCTTGGCCATAATTGAGAGGTGAGACTGAAGATACTCAATGATTAAGATTAAGACACTTCTAATCTGTTTCATATTTGGCTTGTACAACATTCAGTGAAGCTAAAAATACTTTTTCGGAAATTTAGAAACTTGGGTTAAATTAGAATATAAGATAGCATTAAACACATACCTGGTCTAGTAAGTAACACATAACTTGTAATTAACAAAAACAGCCTCAATACACATTCTTTTTAATTAATAAACTCAAATTTTTGGCTTAAAAGCCTTCATTGAGAACACAATATCCTTGATAAGTAACTGTTAACACGTTTAGTTTGATTGAGATGAAAAACAATAAATTAGCTAGAGAACTTGTCAAGTGATATTTTTCTTGTAACATTAAAGCAAATATAGTTGATTTATTTTATGATTATTTTATAATTTTTCTTAGGGTAACTTGGTCTAAATTTAAAATGAAAAAAAAAAATTGTTGAAAAAAATATTTTCAGCCATTTCATTGTGACGGACGGGACGAGCGGACAGCTAAATTTTCTTAAATTAAACTTTACAAAAATTATCATGCACTGAAACCTTCTGCTGTGTTTTCACCTTGGCTTAAACTTTTTTAAGTCACTTTTAAACAAATTTCCTTGAAATTCAAATGAGTTACAGCTTTTTTAAAACGTGTGACGGACGGGACATAATTTGGACACTAAAGAATCTACACAAACTTTTACTAAATTTGTCTGTGAATTTTGGAATAATTAGGCCCTATCTATTAAAAAAAAGAAAAACTAAAGGTTTGTAAAGTTATTTTGATGATGACAATGTGATTTATATTCCGTTTTACAACTATGTATTACAAAATACCCCCGTCGCAGCAAACCTGCATACTCAGCGAATTTCCATTGCATATATATGGCCACCTAGAGCCAGTTATCAAGTTTCACAAAAATACATTCATTAATAAGTAGGGATGAGTCGATACCAAAATTTATCGATTCTCGATACTGATACCGATACCAGAAAAATCGATTCTTGATTTTCGATACCGATACCATCGATACCTACGACTTTTCAGTACCTACAGTTGTTAAACCTATTGTTAAAAACCGTTACAAATTTTTGTAACCATTTAAAATTATTTAGTAGTATTTTGTAGTTATTTATTAATACAATTTGTTAATGTATTTTTGTACATAATTTAATGTTAATTTCACTAATGTCCTGTAGTAGTGTTGAAAAACAACAACTATTTATTATAAATTCATAATGGGGAAAAACATGGTTGTAAGATAATGACTAAAAGAAATAATGTTGGTCAGCTGACTGATTTATTGCTTTCAACCGGACCCCACCCCTCTCCTCTTCCTTCCTTATCTCCTAGGTAAGATTTTTTTCCGGTGACCCAAACACTCCCCATGTCTTTTGTAGCGCGGGGAAACAGCGGAAGTATCCCTTGCCGTGCACTTCATAGCGCGGGTAAACGGCGGGGGTATCGATGGTATCGGTATCGACATTAAACAAATGAATCTCGATACCGATACCAATGTCCAATAATCGGTGGTATCAAGAATCGGTATCGAGAATCGACTCATCCCTATTAATAAGTGATATGTAGCATTTTATTTATTCTCCATAAGAATAACATTATAGTTGAGTACACAGGTTTGCTGCAACAAGGAAGATAAGAAATGTGTTTTTTTGCAATTATCAATATAAATCAACCAGGTGAAGCTACATACCAAGTTTTATTAATTGAGGTTTATGACTAAGGGAGATATAAAACTTTACTTATTCTCCATATGAATAACATGGGGGCCGAGTATGCAGGTTTGCTGCTACTGGGAAAAATCAACAAAAAACATTTTTTTGGTGCTAATATCAATATACCACAACTAGTTGAAGCCACATACCAAGTTTCATCAATATACATACATAAATAATATAAATATAACATTTTATTTATTCTCCATAAGGATAACATTGGACAACGTACTGTGTTTAGCACTTTGAATATCACTGCAACGGTTGGACGGTTTTGTAGAGCTAAACTGATTGGTAGAAAGAAATGTGGAGTTTTCAGTGAAATTATCTGAGGAAAATCTAAAAACCGTGTTCCCATAAGATTAACTTGGGAAATTTTATGGACATATTTTTTGACTTTTCTCCACAACCACTAAACCTAGCTTAATGATTCAAAATACTAAATTGTTTTTTTTTAAGCTCTATAAAATGGCTACAACCAAAATCTAGTGTTTTTTTAATTTTAGGGTAAAAAGTTCAAAAAACTGATTTTTGTAAAATTTTAAACTCCCATAAAATCCCCTTCCCATTGACCGATCGATCTGGTTTTCAAACTTAGTCATAAATATTACTCTCCACATTTGTGCCAAATTTCATCTCAATCGGGCGGGTTGTATATAGATACATATATATAAATTTTGAACGAATAGTGTTTTTGGCATCTGGGGACCTCAAAAAAAAAACAGTTGTGATGGTCTCGGGCTTAAGTCTTACCATGCCACCTACGGTAATAGCTTCTTTTCCCTATAGGGGAAATTCGCTAAAAAAATTAAAATGTAACAGATGACGTGTGTCGGACGGGACAAAAGGTTAACTAGTGTGTACAAACATCAAATAGGTAGTTAATTAATAAATTGTTTATTGATTACATTAACAAAACTCTTCAACTTAAATTTATTTACAACTAAAACCTGTTTCAATTGAAATTAAATGCACTAAAGGGGTTTTAATTTTGCAGTTCGTTTGGCTTTGCAAACTTGTAATAAAGTCTATCTCTAACTTCTTTTACTTCTGGTTCTCTGAAAACTCTATGTATTTATGAAATAAACACTATGTATGCTTGAGATACTATGACACTATTTTTACTTAGTGTTAAACTAATTTTAACATGGAAAAATATTTGTAGTTTTTACACTTATGACCCTGTTTCTGTGGAATGGCTGTTTTGTGCAGTTCAGTATAGGTACCTATTTATACCACAACTAATATAAATAATATAATTACCAAATATGTGTTAACCTTTTAAATTTGAACACTTATTAGTGAATTTCCAATGGAAAGTGAACTATTAGCATGACCCGCACGGTGAAACTTAAGCCTGGGACCACCATAGAAGTTCCTAACGTGACCCCCTGAACACGTTTTGGGGGTTCGTTCAAAATTTTATATATACAGGGTGTCACAAAAATCCGGAACTGGCTATACATAACCATATTCTACATACAAAAATAAATCGAAAATGTTCAGTAAAATTTGTTCGATTTCAACTTCGTTTAGCCGCTATTTGCCATTTTGTTTTTTCACTTAAACATTTCTATTTCCGTAATGGATTAATGTATCAAGTAAAAATTTGGTATGAAGCTTTACAGGATAAATGTCTAAATCCACAAAAAAAATTATTTTTTTCCGACGTTTATTTTCAAAATGGCGGCCACTTTAAATTTTTAAAGTCAAATTCCATGAAAACTATCAGATTTATAAAAAATTGTTTGGATACAAAAAACTAGATATTTTTAATACAAATCTAACAAGACCTTGTTTGTTAAGATCGATTAATAAATAACGAAGTTATTAACATTTCAAATGTTATCATTAGAACCAACATTACGGTTTAAGAGCTGCATTGCAACAAATTTCAATAAACTACTAAAAAAATAACGTTACTAGTATATAAATAATAGTAATAGTAATGAATTTAAGTAAATCTATTACAAAATTATCCCATTTCTATAAATTTCTGTGACCTCTCAATCGAAAAAAAAACAAAAAAAAACACTTATTTAGTTGGTAAACTTAATTCATTTTGTATTTCATACAATCAGCTGATCACTGCCTTTCGTTCAGTCAGCTGTTAAGTTTCATTGTTGTTTTCCGTCAACATAAACAACGTCTAAATTATTTTGTCAACTTATTGAATGAGCTTCAGGATTACTTGTGTTTTACATTTATTAATATTTCTGTGCTGATATTAAAGTCATCTGCTTAAAATGCCAGAAGAGTTTTCAAACGTTGAACTATCCGATATGCATTTGATGTATGGACTCGCAGAATGCAATCGTGCATTAGCTCGTTGTTTGTATTCAGAACGTTTTCCCAACCGAAGACTGCCAAGTGAAAAAATGTTTGTCAATGTGTATGACCGGCTTCGTCAACATGGATCCTTTAGAGTACCTACCGTCGGACGAGGAAGACCACAGACTACAAGAACTGTTGAAGTGGAAGAACGAGTCCTGCAAGCTGTTGAAGAAGATCCTTCCACCAGCACAAGAAGAATCGCGTTCGCACATGGGATCGACCATTCATCTGTGTGGAGAATCCTGAAGAGTCAGCAACTCTATCCATATCATGTACAACGAGTCCAGGCTCTTTCAGAGCACGATTACCCAAACAGGCAACGGTTTTGTGAACGTTTTATAAATAAATGTAATCTGAACCCCCAATTTGTATCATCTGTACTCTTCACCGATGAAGCAGGGTTCAATAGAAACGGAATCCTCAACTACCACAACACACACCATTGGGCAGAAGAGAACCCAAAAACAATTGTGCAATCCAGGTACCAACACAACTTTTCTTTGAATGTGTGGGCAGGTATTGTTGGCAATTGTTTTATTGGACCAGTGTTTTTGCCACAGAGGTTAAACGGAATGACCTACTTACAATTCCTCCAAAATGACTTCAAGAACGTGATGGAAGAAGTGCCCCTGGACACAAGGCAAAGGGTCTGGTTTATGCACGATGGCGCGCCTCCTCATTTCAGCAATAACGTGCGAGCGTATCTTGATCGTGAATACCCGGGTAACTGGATAGGTCGTGGTGGCCTGATGGCGTCGCCAGCAAGGTCCCCGGACCTGAACCCTATTGACTTTTTCGTTTGGGGTCATCTAAAATCAATGGTATACTCAACGCCGGTGGACACTGTTGATCAACTTAGAGAGCGAATTGAAGATGGATTTCGAAGGGTGAGGGAGATGCCTGGTGTGTTGGAGCGAGTCAGACTTTCTTTGGGCCGTAGAATGGAACAATGCGTTATCGCTGAAGGGGGTCATATTCAACATTTAATATGAATAGAAGGTTAAATGATTAATTAAACTATCGTTTTAATGTAAATAACATAATGTAAATAAATTCCTTATACCTGTTACTGTATCTTATTTAGTTCTATTTTAACTAATTAAAATCGGAAATTCGCTAAAACCGTATTCCCATAAGATTAACATGGGAAATTTTATGGACACATTTTTTGAATTTTCTCTACAACCACTAAACCTAGCTTAATGATTCAAGATACTAAATTATTTGTTTTTTAAGATCTATAAAATGGCCATAACCAAAATCTAGTGTTTTTTAAATTTTAAGGTAAAAAGTTCAAAATCCCCCGTCGCAGCAAACCTGCGTACTCAGCGAATTTCCAATGCATATATATGTGACTCACTACTACATAGAGCTATTTACCAAGTTTCACAAAAATACATCCATAAATAAGTGGATATATAGCATTTTATTTATTCTCCATAAGAAAAACACTAGGGTTGAGGACGCAGGTTTGCTGCAACGAGGAAGATAAGTAATGTGTTTTTTTGTATTTTAGCGAATTTCCCCTATAGGGAAGAAGCTATTACCGTAGTCGGCATGGTAAGACCTAGGCCCGGGACCATGATAACTTTTCGTTTTGAGGTCCCCAGACCCCAAAAACACCATTCGTTCGAAACTGAATATATATATATATATATATATATATATATATATATATATATATATATATATATGTGTCCGTGGGTGCGATAACTCTCGTAAAAAAGGTCCGATTTTGATGAAATTTGGTACAAACGTGTAAAGCAGCATTTATGACTTTAAGTTCGAAAACCAGATGAATCGACCTATCCGAAGGGGTATTTTGGGGGGGTTTGTACCCCAAAAATGGGTTTTTTGAGTTTTTTACATACAATTTTTGAAAAAGTAAAATTTTATTTTTTCCCATTGGAATCAGCTTAAAAAGACGCACAATTTGATGTTTTAATCATTGCTCTACGTCAATTGGTTACTGAGATATTGAAAGTGCTAAACACAGTACGTTGTCCAATGTTATTCTTATGGAGGATAAGAAAAATTGTATATCTCGCTTATTTATCAACTTATCCTGACGAAACTTGGTATATTGCTTCATTTCATTGTGGTCTATTGATATTTGCACAAAAACCCATTTTTTGCCCGATAGTTCCCGTAGCATTTTTAGTGTTCCTTATTTCAGCAAACCTGCATACTCAGCCGCCATGTTACTCTTATGGAGAATAATTAAAATGTCATAAATCGTTTATTAGCGAATTTCCCCTATAGGGAAGAAGCTATTACCGTAGGTCTCATGGTAAGACTTAAGCCCGAGACCATGATAACTTTTTGTTTTGAGGTCCCCAGATGTCCAAAACACTATTCGTTCAAATTTATATATATGTATATATATATCTATATATATATATATATATATATATATATATATATATATATATATATATATATAAGCCAAATTTCATCGAAATCGGACGTTTTTTACTCAAGTTATCGCATTCACGGACACATATATATATATATATATATATATATATATATATATATATATATATATATATATATATATATATATATATATGTGTCCGTGAATGCGATAACTTGAGTAAAAAACGTCCGATTTCGATGAAATTTGGCTCTAATGTGTAAACTGACATTCATGACTTTAAGTTCGAAAACCAGAAAAATCGGACTATTGGAAAGGGGGGGTTTATGGGGGTTTTAAATTTTCCAAAAATCAGTTTTTTGCATTTTTTACCCTAAAATTTTTAAAACACTTAATTTAGGTTTAGACCATGTTATAGAGCTTAAAAAAACAAATAATATGGTATTTTGAATTATTAACCTAGGTTAAGTGGTTGCGGAAAAAATCCAAAAAACATGCTCATAAAATCTCCCATGTTAATCTTATGGGAAAAAGGTTTTTGGCTTTTCCTCAGTTAATTTTACTTTAAACTTCACATTTTCTTTTACCAATCACTTCAGCTCCACAAAACAATCATTTTGGTGTTTAAATTGTGATTCTACGTCAAACCGTTGCAGAGATATTCAAAGTGCTAAACACAGTACGTTGTCCAATGTTATCCTTATGGAGAATAAATAAAATTTGATATCTTGATTATTTATGAATGTATATTGATGAAATTTGGTATGTGGCTTCATGTTGTACTGGTATATTGATAATTGCACAAAAAATACATGTTTTGTTGATTGTCCCCGTAGCAGCTAACCTGCATACTCAGCCCTAATGTTATTCTTATGGAGAATAAGAAAAGTTTTATATCTCCCTTAATTATGAACATAAATTAATAAAACATGGTAAGTAGCTTCACCTGGTTCAGTTACATTGATAATTGCATAAAAACTCATTTCTTATCTTCCTTGTTGCAGCAAACCTGCGTACTCAGTCCTAATGTTATTCTTATGGGGAATAAATAAAATGTAATAAATCACTTATTTATGAATGTTTTTTTGTCAAACTTGGTGAGTGGCTTTATGTACTAGTGAGAAACATATCAATGCATTGGAAATTCGCTGAGTACGCAGGTTTGCTGCGACGGGGGGTATTTATGAATGTATATTGATGAAACTTGATATGTGGCTTTATGTGGTATTAAGATAAATTAATATGCATTGGAAATTCGCTGAGTATGCAGGCTTGCTGCTACGGGGGTATTTGAAATTATCAATACAACTGAACCAGGTGAAGCTACATACCAAGTTCTCTTAATGTAGGTTCATAATTAAGGGAGATATACAACTTTACTTATTCTCCATATGAATAACATGGGGGCCGAGTATGCAGGTTTGCTGCTACGGGGACTATCAACAAAAAACTTGTTTTTTGTGCTAATATCAATATACCACAACTAGTTGAAGCCACATACCAAGTTTCATCAATATACATTCATAAATAATCAAGATATAGAATTTTATTTATTCCCCATAAGGATAACATTGGACAACGTACTGTGTTTAGCACTTCGAATATCTCTGCAACGGTTGGATGTAGAACAACGTTTAAAACACCAAAATGTTTGTTTTGTTGAGCTAAACACATTAATAAACAGAAATGTGAAGTTTTTAGTAAAACTATCTGAGAAAAATCTAAAAACCTTTTTCCCATAAGATTAACATGGGACACGATTTTTTGGATTTTCTCCGCAACCACATAATGACTCAAAATAATGATTCAAAATACTAAATTATTTGTTTTTTAAGCTCCATAAAAAGGCTATAACCAAAATTGAGTGTTTTTAACATTTTGGGGTCAAATTTGCAAAAAACCGATTTTTGGAAAATTTTAAACCCCCATAAAACCCCCTTCCCATAGTGCGATCAATCTGGTTTTCAAACTTAAAGTCATAAATGCTACTCTCCACATTTTTGCCAAATTTCATCAAAATCCGGTGTTTCTTTCAAAAGTTATCGCGGTAACGGACACACACATATATATTATATATATATATATATATATATATATATATATATATATAATTTTCAGTAAAAAGGGCTACTAATATAATTATTATTTTAAACATTTTAAACACAGTACCCTGGTTTAAATTATTTTATTTCAAGACCGACATGTTTCGGACCTTAAGGCCATAGTCATGGTCGTAAACAAAACATAACCTCACAATTATTAAAAAGAAATATAAATGTAAACCATAAATTGCTGACAATATAATCATATGACTTTTTCCACAGTTCTTTTAACATGCTTCTCAACTATTGTGGCTTAATAGATCTTAGTTTCAATATTTTTTCATATATTGGGTTTTGCATATGAATTTGCATGGTGTTAATAATATTTTGTGGATCTTTTTTGTAGCTGGAGTAAATGTTGAATTCTTCTTTAACGTCGAGTTTGTCTCCTTTTGACCCATATTCTATTATTTGCAAATCATCTTCTATGTTTTTGAATTTATGATTGTACTTTATCATGTGCTCTGCAACATTTGATTTCATGCTTGTCTTGTTTTTCGATTTAAATGCTTGCACATGTTCTTTATATCTGCAGTTGAACGTCCTGCCGGTTTGTCCAATGTAATATTTTTGGCATTCTAAGCAATTGATCTTATAGATACCTGATCTATTGTATTCTTTTTTACTTTTATTGATTTCTTTAGTAACTTTGTTATTGATAATTTTCATTGCATTGTTTTTGGTTCTGTAGCTTATTTTAAATTTTGAATGTCAAAATGTTTTTCTTATTGCTCTGTTGAATTTAGTGCTGTATGGTAAACATATATATTCTTCTTTGATCTTTTCTGTTTGTGTTTTGTTTCAATTTCTCTTTTTTTGTTTCTTTTAGATCATATTTTCAATTATTTTTGGGTTGTATCCATTTTTGAAGGCTAAGTATTTAATAACATTTTTTTCTTTTACAAAACTTGAATTTTTCATGGGGATGTTAATTAACCGATTGATCAGAGAATGGAATGTTGACATTTTATGTTCCCATGGATGGTTTGAATCTAATGGAATTATACAATCACTGGTAGATGGTTTCCTGAAAATTTCAAAAATATGTTTCCCATCTTCATTTGATATTGAAACATCTAAAAAGTTTATTTTTGATTTTTGGACCTCTTGGGAAAATTTTATTGAAACTGATAAAGAGTTTACATATTCTAAAAGGTTTGTTGCTTCCTCTTCTGATCCTTCAAAGAGACATATTATGTCGTCGACATACCTATACCAATATTTAATTTTATTTCGGAAAGGATTTATGTCATTTAAAATTTTCTTAGATTCTAAGCTATGCATATAAATGTCAGCTAAGAGACCAGAAAGGGGAGACCCCATTGCTAGTCCGTCTTTTTGGATGTAAAAGGATGACTCATAACTGAAGTAGTTTTGATGTAAAGCAATTTTTGTAAGTTTCATTATATCTTCTATTTCTTTCTTAGGTAAGGAATTATTTCTATTCAATTCTTCTTGAAGAATGTTTAGAGAAGATACAACTGGGATGTTGGAATACATGTTTTTAACATCAAATGACAGAAATAAGGAGTTTTGAGGGATCTTTATATCTTTTACCTTGTTTACTAAATCTAATGTGTTAATGACATTATACCTGTTATCATTACTGATATTTATCTTTATCTTTCGTTGTAAATAGCCACACAGTTTATATGTAGGTGCATTTATGTAGTTTACCACAGGTCTTATGGGGATGTCTTCCTTGTGGATCTTGGGTTGTCCACGTAATGTTGGTGATTGTGGTTTAATTATCTTAAGTTGGTTCTTTATAATTTTAGGAATACTCTTGCATTTAGTGATAGCTAAGTTAGTACTTTTAGCAAACTCAACAGTTGGGTCAGAATTCAGTATTTCAAATTGATCACAATTTAAGAAGTCTTTTACCTTCTCATCATAATCTGCTTTATTTATAACAACAGCCGTGTTACTCTTGTCAGCTTTTGTAACTATTGCTTGGTTTTCTTTTAACTTAGTTGTTATAGAATTAATTACTTTTAAATCTTCTTTGGTTTTCTGTGTTCTTTCACTTTTATTTGTTGTTGTTATATCATATTTCTCCAACTCGTGAATAAAACTGAATCTAATCTGATCCTGAATATCTTTTTCTTTGTGTCTTATCGCTACTTCTACATCAAATAGATCACTCTCAATAACGTTTAGCTTATCATCTAGATTTAAGTTATATTTTATGGACTTACCAAGTAGAGTTTTTTCATTTTCAGTAAACTCAATATCAGTTAGGTTGTTAACTCCAGGATTAAACTTCATATCTGTTATATTGAATGACTTCATTACTTGTTTCTTTTAGGTCTCAATCAAATGTTTGATTTTCCTGGTGTGAGTTTCTTTCTTTTGATCTATAATAGGTTTGATCCAATTTGATATGTATTCTAGTATTTCTTCAATACTTTCATTGTGGTATTGTGTACATATTTCATCATAATCTATTTTCATCTTGGTTTTTGTGGTATTTAGTTTTCCATAAAGATACTTTATTTCTTCCTTGATCCAAATTTTCCTTGATGTTTCGATAGTTTGATATGTTTTAATATGTTTTGTTTACGACCATGACTATGGCCTTAAGGTCCGAAACATGTCGGTCTTGAAATAAAATAATTGAAACCAGGGTACTGTGTTTAAAATGTTTAAAATAATAATTATATTAGTAGCCCTTTTTACTAAAAATTACATAATAATGACTAACAATCAGAAGGTTCATGAATACAAATACCTCACATTAAAAGCTGAACGATTCCAAGAAGACATCAAGTTTAATAAGTTATGCCTGTATGAAAATGTAACGCCAAATTATGTACAGTTACATACCAAAGCCAAAACACCAGCTGCGATAAAAACTATCGAAACATCAAGGAAAATTTGGATCAAGGAAGAAATAAAGTATCTTTATGGAAAACTAAATACCACAAAAACCAAGATGAAAATAGTTTATGATGAAATATGTACACAATACCACAATGAAAGTATTGAAGAAATACTAGAATACATATCAAATTGGATCAAACCTATTATAGATCAAAAGAAAGAAACTCACACCAGGAAAATCAAACATTTGATTGAGACCCAAAAGAAACAAGTAATGAAGTCATTCAATATAACAGATATGAAGTTTAATCCTGGAGTTAACAACCTAACTGATATTGAGTTTACTGAAAATGAAAAAACTCTACTTGGTAAGTCCATAAAATATAACTTAAATCTAGATGATAAGCTAAACGTTATTGAGAGTGATCTATTTGATGTAGAAGTAGCGATAAGACACAAAGAAAAAGATATTCAGGATCAGATTAGATTCAGTTTTATTCACGAGTTGGAGAAATATGATATAACAACAACAAATAAAAGTGAAAGAACACAGAAAACCAAAGAAGATTTAAAAGTAATTAATTCTATAACAACTAAGTTAAAAGAAAACCAAGCAATAGTTACAAAAGCTGACAAGAGTAACACGGCTGTTGTTATAAATAAAGCAGATTATGATGAGAAGGTAAAAGACTTCTTAAATTGTGATCAATTTGAAATACTGAATTCTGACCCAACTGTTGAGTTTGCTAAAAGTACTAACTTAGCTATCACTAAATGCAAGAGTATTCCTAAAATTATAAAGAACCAACTTAAGATAATTAAACCACAATCACCAACATTACGTGGACAACCCAAGATTCACAAGGAAGACATCCCCATAAGACCTGTGGTAAACTACATAAATGCACCTACATATAAACTGTGTGGCTATTTACAACGAAAGATAAAGATAAATATCAGTAATGATAACAGGTATAATGTCATTAACACATTAGATTTAGTAAACAAGGTAAAAGATATAAAGATCCCTCAAAACTCCTTATTTCTGTCATTTGATGTTAAAAACATGTATTCCAACATCCCAGTTGTATCTTCTCTAAACATTCTTCAAGAAGAATTGAATAGAAATAATTCCTTACCTAAGAAAGAAATAGAAGATATAATGAAACTTACAAAAATTGCTTTACATCAAAACTACTTCAGTTATGAGTCATCCTTTTACATCCAAAAAGACGGACTAGCAATGGGGTCTCCCCTTTCTGGTCTCTTAGCTGACATTTATATGCATAGCTTAGAATCTAAGAAAATTTTAAATGACATAAATCCTTTCCGAAATAAAATTAAATATTGGTATAGGTATGTCGACGACATAATATGTCTCTTTGAAGGATCAGAAGAGGAAGCAACAAACCTTTTAGAATATGTAAACTCTTTATCAGTTTCAATAAAATTTTCCCAAGAGGTCCAAAAATCAAAAATAAACTATTTAGATGTTTCAATATCAAATGAAGATGGGAAACATATTTTTGAAATTTTCAGGAAACCATCTACCAGTGATTGTATAATTCCATTAGATTCAAACCATCCATGGGAACATAAAATGTCAACATTCCATTCTCTGATCAATCGGTTAATTAACATCCCCATGAAAAATTCAAGTTTTGTAAAAGAAAAAAATGTTATTAAATACTTAGCCTTCAAAAATGGATACAACCCAAAAATAATTGAAAATATGATCTAAAAGAAACAAAAAAAGAGAAATTGAAACAAAACACAAACAGAAAAGATCAAAGAAGAATATATATGTTTACCATACAGCACTAAATTCAACAGAGCAATAAGAAAAACATTTTGACATTCAAAATTTAAAATAAGCTACAGAACCAAAAACAATGCAATGAAAATTATCAATAACAAAGTTACTAAAGAAATCAATAAAAGTAAAAAAGAATACAATAGATCAGGTATCTATAAGATCAATTGCTTAGAATGCCAAAAATATTACATTGGACAAACCGGCAGGACGTTCAACTGCAGATATAAAGAACATGTGCAAGCATTTAAATCGAAAAACAAGACAAGCATGAAATCAAATGTTGCAGAGCACATGATAAAGTACAATCATAAATTCAAAAACATAGAAGATGATTTGCAAATAATAGAATATGGGTCAAAAGGAGACAAACTCGACGTTAAAGAAGAATTCAACATTTACTCCAGCTACAAAAAAGATCCACAAAATATTATTAACACCATGCAAATTCATATGCAAAACCCAATATATGAAAAAATATTGAAACTAAGATCTATTAAGCCACAATAGTTGAGAAGCATGTTAAAAGAACTGTGGAAAAAGTCATATGATTATATTGTCAGCAATTTATGGTTTACATTTATATTTCTTTTTAATAATTGTGAGGTTATGTTTTGTTTACGACCATGACTATGGCCTTAAGGTCCGAAACATGTCGGTCTTGAAATAAAATAATTTAAACCAGGGTACTGTGTTTAAAATGTTTAAAATAATAATATATATATATATATATATACATACATATATATATATATATATATATATTATACATATATATAAATTTGAACGAATAGTGTTTTTGGCATCTGGGGACCTCAAAACGAAAAGTTATCATGGTCTCGGGCTTAAGTCTTACCATGCCACCTACGGTACTGTAATAGCTTCTTTCCTATAGGGGAAATTCGCTAAAATAAACGAGTTCGCACGCAGCACGCTGACATGAGAGAAGTGAATTTCCACATAAAAACTTTTAAAACTCAAAATCAGTGTAAAAACATACATGTATTCCAATTTTTATTGAAATCTGAAAACATTGATTTTTTGGCTGTTCTGATGCTCCTGGTGGTTTGGATTCACCTGCAAAGTTGGGAATACAATTTTTCGCATTATAATGTCAGGAGAAGGTCCAGTCAGGCTTGAAAGTAGGCATGAGGTTGCTGGGGATGATAAAAGTACTCTAACAAAGGAGTAGCAGGCTTTTCTAGTGTAAAACGCCCATAAGACAATGTACTGTGTTTAGTCGAAACACATTTTCTTTAATAACTCGGTAAATATTTATGCTAGAATAACGAGAGAGGGCTTTAAACTTTCGCCTCACTAATTCCCATCTTTTTACAAGCATTAACGTTACATCCGCGGCCTTTATGACCCTTTTTGGGCCCAAAAACTCAAAATTTGAAAGATTAATCCCCCAAAAAGGTGTTTGGAGTTTTCCGATTGTTTTGCCTAACGAACTTGTCCAACTGATTACAGAAAGGAACGTCCATACCAAATTTGAAGTTAATCGGACAAAAAATGCGACCGCTAGAGTGCAAACACACACACATATATATAAAATTTTGAACGACCCCCCAAAATGTGTTCAGGGGGTCACGTTAGGAACTTCTATGGTGGTCCCGGGCTTAAGTTTCACCGTGCGGGTCATGCTAATAGTTCACTTTCCAAAGGAAATTCACTAAAAATGCAAACGGTTTTAAAGCAAATTTAATCCTAAGTTTATGCATGAGAAATTTCAAAATGATACTCGCAATACAGCGTTGCCACATCTTTAGATCGGGACCAGGGCCTCATTCTGACTGCGGGGCCCCCGCTTCCCGTATTTGCAGACCATGGCCGGCCCCTATGGGGCCTGGGCCCAGGGACAGTGGTCCTGGAAGCCCCCCCATGTGGCAGCCCTGCCGCAATAACAAGTTACAAGTTTGAGGTCAAGGTTGAGCTGTGCCAAAACACAGCACACACTTATCCACTTAACCCCCTTCTCCCTTATCATTGTGCAACTTCATTGTGAAATATATGTATGTTTTAATGATATTTTGCTGTAACTAGTTTATCTGAAGAATACCTTGCAATATGAGTGATATGCCATCGTGGATTGGCTTTCTATTATTTTACTTTGTATGGGCAGTTTGTAAAACATCAAGGTTGTTTTGATATGGTTTGACTTGGATGTTTTATTAAATTATAAATTATTTAATTAAATTTGTTTAATCCATCTACAATAGATTGTTACAAAGTACTTTTGGGATTTAGTACAGCGGATTACCTAACCTATTGTGCACTTTTTGATAAAAGCATCAAATTTGGCACAGAGGTAGACCGATGTAATATGAACAAATTTAGACGTGGAGCCATGGGCCAACCGCCCCCTAGCAGCCGTGGCGGCCATTTTCCAAAATGTTCGAATCATGGTTCGAATCTCAAAATTTGTTTGTCAACATAGGCAAATTATACATCATTTTAAAGGTTTCGTTAAAAGAAACATTTTGGTAAAAACATAATTAAATTACCTTTTTCCGTTTCAAGATGGTGGCCATTCTTGTGTAAAATATTTAGGTTGCAGAATACCCTGTATTTTCGCCTATCTTTTTTCCGATTAAATGTCTTACTCGTGATAAACTCAGCTTTTCTCTGGTATGCTACATGACAGGCTTTCATGGAAAATCAAAATTTCAATGAAAATTTTAGCGAATTTCCCCTATAGGGAAGAAGCTATTACTGTAGTCGGCATGGTAAGACCTAGGCCCGGAACCATGATAACTTTTCGTTTTGACGTCCCCAGATGCCAAAAACACCATTCATTCAAAACTGTATATATATATATATATATATATATATATATATATATATATATATATATATATATATATATATATAATGTATGTGTATCCGAGAACACGATAACTCTCGTAAAAATAATCTGATTTTGACAAAATTTGGTATAAACGTGTAAAGCAGCATTTATGACTTTGAATTCGAAAACCAGGCAGATCGACCTATCCGAAGGGGTATTTTGGGGGGGGTTTTGTACCCCAAAAAAGGGTTTTTTGAGTTTTTACACATAATTTTTTAAAAAGTCAAATTTCGTTTTTTTATTGGAATCAGCTTAAAAAGACGCATAATTTGGTGTTTTGATCATTGCTCTACGTCAATTGGTTACCGAGATATTGAAAGTGCTAAACACAGTTCGTTGTCCAATGTTATTCTTATGGAGAATAAGAAAAATTGTATATCTCGCTTATTTATCAACTTATCCTGATGAAACTTGGGATATTGCTTCATATAGTTTTGGTCCATTGATATTTGCACAAATAAACTTTCTTTGCCGATAGTTCCCGTAGCAGCAAGCCTGCGCACTCAGACCCATGTTATTCTTATGGAGAATAATTAAAATGTCATAAACAGTTTATTTATGAAAGTATATTGATGAAACTTGATATTTGGATTTACGTGGTATTAAGATTCATGTATATGCATTGGAAATTCTCTGAGTACGCAGGGTTTTCTACGGGGTTCTCTACGGGGGTTTTCTTTTATGATTATATGCCCAAAACTCCAAATATTCAAATGGTATCGTATTTCAAAAAGCATACAATTGAAACGGTCTTGTAAAACCTAGCAACGTTCTAATTTACACCAACCTTGTTCAGTTCAGGGCATAGGGTTTGACGTCTGGTTAGCGTATGCTCTGGAATTACTTTTCGCCTCTATTTGTCTTCGTACCGTTAGTGTTACAGTATACTTTTGTAAATGGAAAGCAAAATTAATTAATTTTATTTTAAAACATTTGTTTAGGTTATTTTCGTTATTGTCTGCTTTTATTTACGACAAATTTGAGTAGGTTCTTGCCTTTCCCAGACGTCAAGCACCATGCCCCGAACTGTATCTCTTGTTTTTTTACAAACAGCAAAATACATTATTTTCCCATATGAAATGCATGTAAATTTAATAATACTTGCAAGTATTCCGTGGCCACTTCATTCAATGTGTTATGACATAACATTGCTGTTTGCAAACAAAAACTAAAAGAGATACAAGGTTGGTGTAAATTAGAAAGTTGCTAGGTTTTACAAGACCTTTGCAATAGGTAGTATCTTTTTTTTAAATACGCTACCATTTAAATTTTTGAAATTTTGAGCATATAAGCAAAATAAAACAAAAACTATTTCATTGAAATTTTGATATCTTCAAGAAAGCCTGTCATGCTGCATACCAGAGAAAGCTGAGTGTATCATGAGTAAGAAATTTAAATCGGAAAAAGATGCACGTTATGGTCATGGAGGTAATATAGATGGAGCGGTCATGGCGGACAGATACTGAAGCCACGCCGGACTGTACTGTTGCGGGGGGAGGGGAGGTAGCTGCCACGCCACCGGGGCCGTGCGCCGCAATACCTGATTACCTGATTAAGCATAGTAAATAAATAGTTTATTAGTGTGTAAACACAATCTTTTGCCAAGGAAAGTAAATAAAGTGAGCGCGGGTTGAAAGATTGATATAATTATTCTAGTTTATTATGACTAGTATAAAACTCATACCACTAGAATATTTTTAAATTTGGAATTAAAAGGTTCAGCATTTAATAATAAGGGGGGTATCGTTAGATTATTTATTTGGTTCCAAATTGGCCAGTAACGTATTTAAAGTCAGCTTGGGTTGAGAGTTTTATATATTTCTTCTGATTAATTATTACTTCTGTTAAACATAAACCACTCAGAAATGGTTAATATCGGTTATTACCTGATCAAGCACTAAATTAGGAACATGATAAAATAGTTTATCTGTGTATAAACACATTTTATTGGCAAGGAAACTAATTAAAGAGAGGGTGTGTTGAAAGATTTCTATAATTGTTCTAAGTCTGTTATTATATTTAGAAAACATATACCACTCGAACATGGTTAAATTTGGTATTAGAAGTTTCAGCACTTAATAGGCGGAAAACCCCCTTTAGTTTCTCCAGAAATTCTCAGCACATTTGGGTTGAGTCCCCAGATAAAACTTTAGCTGCTGCAATGTGATAGAAATATTTAATTATGACTATTTCATACAACTAAAACCAGCTTTACCCATTGGCATAGACTCACGAGCTGGTCCCGGTCCTTAATTGTCACTTTTGAAACCTATGAATTGGAATATAAAATTGGTGTTTTTAAATGGATTAATGGCGTATTTGAATTAAAATATGGTTTTCTTTCAGTTTAGAGAGTCGCATTGGCATACACACAGTAGACATAAGTAAAAATTAGAAAAATCAGTGTTGACCATGTGCAACTCACAAAGAATTAACCGATCCCATCAACTTCCAAGCGAGACTGCCACTGTTTATTTTACATGAGCCCTCCTACCAACGTTGCCACAGACTGGTTAACTCATTGAGAGTTGCACGACTGGTCAGTTTTGGTTGTGTGCGGGATTCAAACCCGCGAAGTTCATATCAACACCTGGCCAAGGTGTTTCAACGACTTAGCTAACTCAGCTACCACGACCAGTGGCCTTGCGGCGTTCTACCACGACCAGTGGCCTAGCGGCGTTATTTTGGTTTATAGTCAGTCCGCGCCCCTAATGGAGTGAACCGTAGTTGCCCGCAATCATTAGTTACAGATTTTGCTACTAGAGTACAGCACCAATCAAATACTGTTATAGTATTTGACATGTGCTAATACTATAATACTATTCACAATGCGAATACAATATAATTACTACCTTAATGGGTTAATGCGGTCCCACATTTCTCGCACACAGGCCTGAACATTCGGCCGAAAATTCTCCCGAACATTCCGTCCTTTATGTATTCAAAAGCTCGTACAGCTCCCACGCTTCTCGCAAATATTCCAAACATCAGGATTTCGGCCGAATGTTCGGGTGTGTTCGCAAAAAGTGTGGGACCGCCTTTATAGAAACACAGCAAATACAAATAGGATATTAAATAACATTTTTAATGTTTAATACTTTTGGATAAAACATTTTTGTAAGATGATCCGTTTGTTGTCCATTAAATTGCCACCAGATAAATAATTCACTTTAGCTTTAAGAGAAACCTGTTTTAAATTAACAACTGCAAATCAGGTGTTATTTTAAACTTCTAGACTACATTAGTTACATTTTAAGGGGTAGTGTTTATTGTACTGGGTTTAAAATGGTGTTGACCCTTTAATGCAAAAACTCAATCATGAATAAGAATCCCTTTGTCTATCCATTTGTCTTATTATAATACCAACCGATGTTGGGTTATCGTTATTTCCCTCATTACATATTTGATTGAAGTTATTTATCCAGGGATTGTTGGCAGAGTGCTAGGATTTGTTAACTAAATATTTCATTTGTTGTTTCTGCAATGTTTACAAACTATTAATCCATACTCTTGTACTAATCTATGCAACGTTGCTGCATTTATCTACAAAACAGTCTTGGTTGCAGATAGCGTGAAGAAACTTGTAGCAAGTGAAGTTTCTCGCTGGATCATGGGATGTTCTTTGCACGAAATCGTCTCATGGTAAGTACTTATGGATAGTATTAATTATTTATTAGTTACATAATTATAAACTTGTTATGGATAAAATATAATGTCTTATTTACTTGTGAACTGAACTGTATAGATCAGATAAGGTGAAAACTAAATAGATAAGAGTCCCAGTCCAGTAAATTCCCAGTGAATTCAACAATTAAATGTTAATACACTAATAATAACAAATAACAATACTTTATTGAAATAACAACTACAAATTTTGTGTATCAATGTTGAAAAAAACAGAAATTTAGAAATCGATTTCGACCAGTCACACTAGTCATCATCAGGCCAATGAGAGATCTGACAGAATCAAAATGGCGTCCTTGCTTATATCCTATTGACTACCAGAAGTTCCGGATACAGGTTCCTAAATGTGCCTCCAGAGTCGAAGTTAACTTGTTCGTTAATCAATTTATCTCTATTTTTACTTTTTCTTTAAATATAAACAATTCTTCCCATGCATTCATTTCATTTCCTTTTTTACAATTCTTGAGGATGCTGAGGTTTTCTTCCCTTTTCCCTATGGTGTGGCCATTTTCTAAAAGATGATTCACTACGTTTGATCTTTCCAGTTTCCTGTTCTTCCAAGCTTATTCATGGTTTTTAAATCTTTTAATACAATTAACAGTTTGACCAATATAAAAGTGATCACAGTTGTTACAATTAATTTTGTAAACGCCGGTCATGTCGAATTTGTTACAATCTTCTATCTTGAGATTTAGTATTTTGTTCATGGTGCTTTGCGTTCTGTAGGCTATATTAACTCCATATTTCTTGAATCGATTTGTGACCTTTTGTATCTTAGTTCCTGTGAAGCTGAATGTTGCAAAATTACTTGATATTTCTTTTCTTCCATCTAACGTTATTATTATACACAGTTTTTCTTGGTTCTTTATTTTCCTATGTATTTTCACTCCAGTTTCGTCGATTATTGTCGGGTTGAATCCGTTGGCTCGAGCAATCGCCTTTATAGTTGTTATTTCTCTTCTTCTGTTATCTTCATTTAAAGGAATCTTGAAGGCTCTATATAACATCGATCTGAATGCAGCGCTCTTATGGCTGGTGGGATCAAGAGACTTGTTGTTGATTGTAGTATCCGTCTGCGTAGGCTTTCTGTATATATCGAACTCTAGCTCCTCATTTCTTCTTGATATCGTAAGATCTAGGAAATTTATCTTGTCGTTCTCTTCATCCTCTCTAGTAAAGTTTAAGTTTTTATGATGACTGTTAAATAATCTCATCATTTGTTCCGCTTCCTTTTCTTCGGTTTCCTTGAAAATAACAAGAATATCGTCTATATATCTGACATACATTATGATTTCATGTTCTTTCTTCAACTTTTCCAAAATGATCTCCTCATTATGTTGCAAAAATCCTTCTGATAATATTGATGAAAGGGGGCTACCCATGGCTAAACCATCAGTTTGTGTATAAAATCTATTGTTAAACCTAAAATAGTTTTGTTTCAATACGATTCTGAGCAATTTTACAAGCTGATTTACATAATCATTATCCAACTTATTACGTATGAGTCTAGCCTTGATTAGTTCAATTGTTTCATTCACAGGAATATTTGTATATAAATTTGAAATATCAAATGAAACTAGCCTGCTATTTTCACTAACATTAATCTCCATAACTTTATCAACAAGATCATAACTATTTTTTACATTGTATTTATATTCAAGCTCTAGATCATTACTAAGTCGACTTGCTATCATTCTTGATACATTGTATGTAGGAGTACATTTGAAGTTTACTATAGGTCTAATTGATACGTTCTTCTTATGGATTTTTGGGACTTTGGGATTTTTGGGATTTTTGGAGCAAAAATACGTAGGAAAATAAAGAACCAAGAAAAACTGTGTAGAATAACAACGTTAGACGGAAGAAAAGAAATATCAAGTAATTTTGCAACATTCAGCTTCACAGGAACTAAGATACAAAAGGTCGCAAATCGATTCAAGAAATATGGAGTTAATATAGCCTACAGAACGCAAAACACCATGAACAAAATACTAAATCCCAAGATAGAAGATTGCAACAAATTTGACATGCCCGGCGTTTACAAAATTAATTGTAACAACTGTGATCACTTTTATATTGGTCAAACTGTTAATTGTATTAAAAGGTTTAAGAACCATGTATCAGCTTGGAAGAACAGGAAACCGGAAAGATCAAATGTAGCGAAACAACTTTTAGAAAATGGCCACACCATAGGGAAAATAGAAGAAAACCTCAGCATCCTCAAGAATTGTAAAAAAGGAAATGAATTGAATGCATGGGAAGAATTGTTTATATTTAAAGAAAAATTTAAAAATAGCGATAAATTGATTAACGAACAAGTTAACTTCGACTCTGGTGGCACATTTAGGAACCTGTATCCGTTACTTCCAGTAGCCAATAGGATATAAGAAAAGACGCCATTTTGATTCTGTCAGTTCTCTCATTGGCCTGATGATGACTAGTGTGACTGGTAGAAATCGATAGCCTAGTACCATCTTTCATATATGTTTAACGTCTGTATGTGAATCAGTATAAGTGTTAAGAATCTTAAGAATATCTTAAGTGTTGTAAGACGTCTTTTATTACATCCCTTAATATATTATTAATTATTCCATAATAAAGAATGGTACATGTATTCAGAGACATGATACAATATTTTTTATTAAATTAATTTTTTATATGTTTTAAATTTATTTGAGTTGTTTTCAAATTTTATACATTTAGGTAATTTATTTATAAAGGTCATACCTGCTTGTGGTGGAAGATGGGAAAAAGATTTAGTCGATGTTGTTGTGGCTGTGAGAGATTAGAATTTCTAGTATCATAATTATGAATATCCTTTCCTAAAATTGTTTCACATTTTATTTGGAATATACAATTGTTTGAAATATATAAAGACATGGCAGGGTTAAAATTTTAAAATCCCTAAAAGTAGTTTTGCAAGTCTCTCTGAATGTTAAATTTCCAATTATTTGTATAGACCTTTTTTTGAAGGATGAAACGTCTTTTAAATTCCTTTTCGTTACAGCTACCCCAAAGAGTAATACCGTACGACAAATATAGATATATTAAACCATAATACGCTATCAGCAGCATATTTTTATGGCAGTATTTTGATAATTCTCGCAAAACATAAATGTTTGAAGACACCTTTGAACACAGAATGATTAAATAGTCTGTCCAAGTAAGTCCTCTATCAATATAAAGTCCTAGAACTTGGTACAGTCAACTTCTTTCAGAATTGTATCATCCATCATAATGGTTGGACATTCTTTATCCTCAAGATTTTGGTGGCAGCAACATTTAATAAAACTTGATTTTGAGATATTAGTTTTTAGGTTAATATCATCATCAAATTGAATACAGGAATTTAAATCTTTAAAAGCCTTCATTTCTAATTCAGAAATTGACTTGTCTGTTATTCAGAGTTGTATCATCTGCAAATTGAATAATCTTTGAAAATTCTTCTGACTTATTGCAATTATTAACATACAGCAAGAGTAAGCAAGAGTCCAAGTATAGAGCCTTCAAATTGTAATTGTACGCTTTCAGATAGTTTACCAGATATTTTTACTTGCTGCCTTCTATTCGGTAAATATGAAGTTAGCCATTTATGTGACAACCCTCGAATGCCAAAGCCATACAGTTTTTCCAAAAGTTTATGGTGGCTGACACAATCGAAAGTTTTAGATAAATCAAGGAAAATACCAATTGTAGATTTGTGTTCTTCAAGGCCTTTAACAACTAAATTTAGACAGTATTTTCATATTTCTTAAATTACGCAATGTAAACTTATGATTTGCTGTATACTCAAATCCAATATTTAAACACGGTAAATAAATACCCTAATCCCAGCAATCCTGCGTTCTTAGCGGCTTTTAAATGCACACACATATATATATATATATATATATATTTATGTACCTCACTTCACAAGTTTCACCAAAATGTTTTGAAAAGTAAGCAAAATATATGTCATTTAATTTATCCTCTACAAAAATGAATTTATCAAATAAAACCATTTATATGCCATAAGTCCCAAAAGAGCATTAGCAGCATTTGTTAATTATAGTAGGCCCTACCTAAAAGGTTGCGATCAGGTTACAAAAATTATTTCTAAAAAGCTGCATTAGAAAATGTTGTATTAATTTGGACCTACATTACATTAAAGTACAGAATATGACAACTAGGCATACATCAAAGTAATAAGTACTAAAGTGATAGAAAAATAAATGTTAGATTACATTTGATACAAAAAATAACATTATATACAACTTTCAATCAATATCAAACGGTACGATAAATTACAATGATAAAATAACAAAACAATACAGGATATAAATTCAAGGTTAGGGCTAAATCCGCAGTTTTTTTGCAAGAAGAGCAATAATCCAATCAACTAAATTGTTTTGATTTTTGTACGAGTTAAAATAATTGCCTCTGAATCGCTGATCAATATATGTGTACTAGTCTAAATTACCTTATCGTCAAGCGACCCTATTTTCCTTGAAAGGCAAGGCAATACCTATTGAGGAAAATAGGATCACTTGACGATAAGGTAATTTAAACCAGTACACATATACTAAATTGTTGTTGGCCACAAGTCAAAATTAGTGGTGCAAACCAACATTTTATTAGTGAATTTCTTATGGAAAAGTGAACTATTAGCATGACCTGCACGGTGAAACTTAAGCCCGGGACCAACATAGAAGTTCATAACATGGCCCCCTGAACAAGTTTTGGGGGGACGTTCAAAATTGTATATATATGTGTTTACACTCTAGCGATCACATTTTTTGTCCCATTTACTTCAAATTTAGTAGGGACATTCCTTTCTATAATCAGTTAGACAAGTTCGTTGGAAAAAACAATCAGAAAACTCTAACCCGCTTTTTTGGGGATTAATCTTTCATATTTTGAGTTTTTGGGCTCAAAATGGGCCAGAAAAGCCCCTGATTTAACATTAATGCATGTAAGAAGATGAAGATTAATGAGTCAAAATTTTTAAGCCCTCTCTTATCATTCTAACATAAATTTTAACTGAGTTATTAGAGAAAATATATATCAGCTAAACACAGTACGTTGTCTTATGTGGGTTTACATTAGAAAAGCCTACTATTCATTTGTTGGTGTATTTTTATCATCCCCAACAACCTCGCGCCTACTTTGAATTCTGACTGGACCTTCTCCTAACCTTGTAATGTGCTATATTGTATTCCCAGCATTGCAGGTAAATAGAACCAGGAGCATCAGAACAGCCAAAAAATAAATGTTTTAATATTTCAATAAAATTTTTTTAACACTTATTTTGATTTTTTTAAGTTTTTTATGTGGAAATTCACTTCCCTCACGTCAGCGTGCTGCGTGCAAACTCGTTTGTTTAATAGCTCAAAGTAAAATAAATCTAATAAACCTGTTTTTGTGTTAAAAAACCTCCAAAACCCTCCCTTGGATGGTTCGATTTGTCTGGTTTTTTAACTCATAAAAATCTATGCTGATTTAATTGTTTGTGCCAAATTTTATCAAGATCAGATTTTTTAATGAAAGTTATCACACTTACGGACACTTATAAATACAAATTTAAACAAATTGTGTTTTTGGCATCTGGGAGCCTCAAAACAAAAATTATCATGATCTCAGACCACAATGCCACCTATGACATTAGCTTCTTCCCTCTAGGGAAATTCACACATAAATAGCGCAGTTATAAAAGCAATAAGTATTACAAAGAACCTCTGTAAAATTCCCCTTTTTTACAGATTAAAAAAATGTATAACCATCCAACTAGTAATTTGTCTTATAAATTTAATTTTTCAAGTTTACAAGCATTCACAATTAAATGTTTATTTTATGTGGAATCATAGCGTAAACTAAATAATTACCAAACAATTAGGTCCAATTTGTATATTTTTGCTTATTAGTAAGTACTTTAGTGGACTTACTGTCACTATTATAAAATATTTTGTTATTTGTCCAAATTGTTGTTTTAGCGAATTTCCTCTGTAGGGAAGAAGCTATTACCGTAGTCGGCATGGTAATACCTAGGCCCGGGACTATGATAACTTTTCGTTTTGAGGTCCCCAGATGCCAATAAGACCATTCGTTCAAAACTGTAAATATGTATGTGTCTGTGGGTGCATAACTCTCGTAAAAAAGGTCTGATTTTGATGAAATTTAGTACAAACATATAAAGCAACATCTATGACTTTAAGTTCGAAAACCAGCCAGTTCGCTCTATCCAAAAGGGTATTTTGGGGGGGTTTTCCCTATTCCCTAAGTGAATAGGCCTATGTGTTGCATGGATTCAAGATCTACCTTTGTGGAAAGTTTCAACCCAGTCGGTTCAGTAGTTTTTGCATTCACCCGGAACATCAGACAGACAGACAGAAACCACCTCTTCTTTATAATATTATAGATAGATAGATAGATAACAATCAATTTCTAGACAGTGGTATTTTTCATCCGTATAAACTAAATATATTTAGTGCAAAAGAGATCAAGTTTTCAATCTTTGAAATCCAATTCGAAACAAGGCTGTGGGAAGAGGAAGAATTCTGGGACAAGAATAAATTGCTCAGAAGCTTATTATATCATTTGCCACACGTGAGTTTGTTTACTCGTTGAGAAGTTCCTCCTATCTAAATATAACCCTAGAGTCAGGTGAAGGCCACAAAAATACGACATTACATTACCATCTCGGAAGTTTATTTGGCAGTTGTAGATAAGCAGCATAATGAATGTGGTTCAGACTGACTGATAAACATTTATCTGGAATATCAGTTGAACTCTCCATCATGGATATGAAAATATCATAATAATTAATAGTTTTATTCACAGAAGGCCTAATCAAGTACTAAGCTTAAATTAAAAAGTGGTTCATTTATTATGATAGAGAATTAATTAATTTATGTATTTACTAGCTGATTATATCGGATTCACCCGGGTATAAAATGTAGTTAAAAAAGTAAATTACTAATGTCAGCTGTTTATTTGAAAAAAGTAAATTACTAATGTCAGCTGTTTATTTGAATAGTATTAAACAAATCACAGAAAACTGTAACCTTATGGTCTCATTTGATTATCATTGGAATTTTGGATGTCCTACGGGGAGTAGCCCTAGAGGATTTAGAGGAAACTGAGTCAGGTACAACAGCTGTAACCTAAAGGAACCTACCCTGAAAATTTCATGCCTTAACTCCTTGTAGTTTAGCCATACGGCGATCCACACACAGAAAAGAACTCTGCTTTATTTATATAGATTTTGTATATGTTACTTACAGTTAATACAACATGTAGATAGTCTAAGAGATAGATAGTCTAAATTTATTTAATGATATTTTCATGGTAGAGTCTGGTAAAAAATGACAATAACGATCTTGAATCTTCAGAAAACTACCAAAAACGTCATACCATTTGCATACCTCCCTAAAAATTGTATCATAAGAACTTTGGCATCCATCCACCAAAAAAACAAAGTTCACTGACTGTATTATGTTAAAAAATGTTAAAAATTAATTGAATTTAACTATGAAAAAAGTTTGTTCAACACCTCTCCCACTAAATCAATTGCAGAAATAAAACTGTTCATATCAATAGCGTTTCTAATATACAGCTACATTTAAGAGTACTTGTATTGGTTACTACTAGATTTCCTAGTTATCAGGTACTAAATTTAAATAATTAACTGTTTTATTTCAAAGGAAAAATAAAATGTTGGTTGAACAAGAAGTAGTTAAAGTACATTTAAATGGTAGTTATATATTTTTGAATGATTTTTAAATTTCGTATCAGAATTTGTATTTTGTTTAATTTTGTGAGGTCTAATAGTTTATTTATTTGGAATGTATGCAGAGAGTGGTCAGATTGACTTAATTCTAATCAGAGTAATAGATAAACAAATTCTATATTTGGTATGAGTTACTCAACACATCCAGGAGAAACAAAGTTCCTTAAACATTACATTTCTTTTTAAACTCTCAATTAACTTTATAGTGGATTTATGAGCTAACCGAACATTTCATAAACAAAGTTTCAAGGTAAAATTTGTCATTTAACCTACATACTGTCTACATAGTTTATGCTTAAAATCGGTTTCTACTTATATCAAATAAAAAAAGGTTTATGCTTAGTAACTTTCCTTTGTTCTATTTGTTTTAAACATATTGCAAATTAATTAACTTAAAACCTAATAATAGGGTAACCTAAATGCTAATTAGGCTACATGATTGGAATCCTCAGTTTACCCAGAAGATAAATGTATAAGTTAATACACTCAGATGACTCCAGGCGAATGGCCGTGAGAATGTGTATTGTGTGTCAGCAGAGCGGCACATCACCCCGTGTAAGTTCACGGTATTTGCTTTATTTTCTCTGGCGGTCCTGACCAATTTTGGGCACTGAAATAGTATACCTATCTAATTCATCCATCATGATGACATGATAAGTACTGTTTGACAGTGTGCTGCTATTTTGAATAATGAACAGCTGTATATGTTTTCATTCGGTAAAGTAAAATAAATGTCAAAGGAATGACATTGTAACTTTGAAGACCCGTGGGGATAGGTCCTACAGTAACATTGTAATCAAAACCCTTTCCGTTACCTATTTTAAACCCCAAAGAATTAGTGTACCCAATTTCACCTCCCCATCATATCGAGAAGTTTGAGAATTAGTTATGAACCATTTACGACTTCAGCTTTTATATATTAAGATAACTGTATTGATGGTTGTAATACAACAAACTGACATTATTTAAAGTTAGCACAAAGTGTTTACCAGTGAGTTGAAGTTATAATATTTTGACATCCTTAACATGTCCGTATCATAAACATATTAAGAGCATAATAACAGCAATAGAAACTGTAACTGAGGTGTATCTATACATAAACGTTTTCAGAGGAGTGAAATAATCCAACCAAACAAAAAATGGTTATCATCCAAGTGTTAAGTTAGATTTAGAAAATTCATATTTTTTGTATTATTGACCTTAATGATTTTCAGTAATTAAGAGCTGATTGATAAGACATTATGCTTAAAATTATATTTGCTTGTTATACTGTGCAGGTATCAAAAGAAGATTGGCACATATGACAAACAACCTTGGGAGAAAACTGTAGAACAGCACATTTTGAGTGGGTTCACACCAATACCTAAGAAGACAGCTAAGCTGAAAACAGAATTAATCGACATAGATTTAATCAGAGGTGAGTTTATTTTTAATATTGAAAAGTGAAATTTTAAATCTACTTAAAAATTAATTTTAATCAAATATGCCACAATTGTAGACAGCTTAGCTGAAACCAAGACCAATTGTCTTTAACTCTTTAATGTGAATACAAAAATAGCAATTGATTTTTCTATATTCATCATTAAGAAAAAGCATGCGCTAAGCTTTATTATTCTCATCACACATTGATTTAATAGTATGAGGGTTGCACACTAGAAGTTTCTGGAAAGGATTTTGCCTCCAGATCTACCTCTGCAATATTAACTTGAAAATAAATTTGTAATGCTTAGATAGAATACAATTGTTGTTTTATTGAAATCAACAAAAAAAAACTTAATGTATAATGTTTAATTATATACCACTACTAATTTGTCAGTTGTTGAAAAGAAACTAGAGGTCCTTTAATTTTTGGTTTTAAAAGTAATATTACTTTTTTCGGCTGATTAAAATCTTTTCAGCCAATTAACCAACTTTGTTGAGACCTGCCAATCTTCCCAAGAAGGCATGTAAAGTGCAATGGTGGATGTGACTCACAGTCTAGAAACAAAAAAGGACTTGTAAATATTCTTTATGGGCAGCACTCACCTTATTTTTTCTCTCTTCGGGACTCGTCAGAAGTTACAAAAACACATGACACACACACAAAACACAAACAATTGTCCTGAATTCAAAGCTGACGTTTCATGGGACCGGAAATAACAAAAACATCCCGCTTCTTCAGGGCTTACCGACTTTGTTTAATTTTTCCCGCACGCGGGCCGAACGCCTAACCACGACTGACGATGTTGGATCCGCTGGCCTTTTAGGGGAGGGTGCAGGGGAAAGGGTCCTGTTCACCTCAGAAGCCGTTATCCTTCCGGGCCTTATCTCTTATCCGATTCAATTCATTCCTAATAATATTCTTGCAAACAGGGTGTATGTCTACTGACGGACGGGACAGTGGCTCATGTTCAATCGCCATTAACATTGACTCCGCTATATTCCTCCTCCTCCAGCCAAGCTCTTTAAATAAAATCTTACTTTCATCCCACCTCATTTCATGATTAGATTCCATAATATGTTCACAGATAATTATGAAATGAGGTGGGATGAAAGAACGATTTTATTTAAATAGCCTGACTGGAGGAGGAGGAATATAGCGGAGTCAGTGTTTATGGCGATTGAACATGAGCCACTGTCCCGTCCGTCGGTAGGCATACACCCTGTTTGCAAGAATATTATTAGGAATGAATTGAATCGGATAAGAGATAAGGCCTGGAAGGTTGACGGCTTATCTGAGGTGAACAAGACCCCCTCCCCTACAAGACCAGCGGATCCACCGTCGTCAGTTGTGGTTAGGCGTTCGGCCCGCGTGCGGGAAAAATTAAACAAAGTCGGTAAGCCCTGAAGAAGCGGGACGTTTTTGTTATTTCCGGTCCCACGAAATGTCGGCTTTGAATTCGGGACGATTGTTTGTGTTTTATGTGTGTGTCGTTTGTTTTTGTAACTTCTGACGAGTCCCGAAGAGAGAAAAAATAAGGTGAGTGCTGCCCATAAAGAATAATTACAGTGAAGAAACCTCACCTAAAAACATGTCTTTTAGAAATAGAAAAAAGGACCTATCCTTGCCAAAAGAAAAGTTTATGGGAGGGTTAAAGTCTTCAAATAATTATTGCTAGGTGAAATAATTTATTTTGTATACCACTCAACATTCGTTTTAACCTTTAAGAAGTTCATAAGCTTACTTTTTGTGTTCTAAAAAATACAAAGTCTCCCCAGAACAGAAATGACGAGAGCTATATTTTTTTCAAGTACCAGTTATTTCACAAAACCAATTCATCCAGTTTTACTCCCAAGAGTTTTGTCACAATTCTTCTCTATGTACAGGGTCTTCGTTCACCAAAGCCAAGCCGAAGCATGGGCTGATGACGGTGACACGGCTGGCGGTCATGCGCCTGGTGTTCCTCCCCCTCCACTCGCAGTGGTGGGCGCAGCAATCGTCCTACTCCGTATTCTCCGGGCTGCTGCTCCTCTACACGCTGCAGATCATCAACATGGTCCTGTACTTCTACGTCTATCCTCACCCTCACCACTCGGAAAGTGATGACATGGAGGTAATCTACATTCAGTAGCTAAAATTTGAGATAAACCATCAGCTTTGCACAGCCATTTAGGAATGGTCTTTGGAGGCAATACAATTTTCTTTCGCTGTATGGCCCGTGTCAGATAAGCTAACGTGAGAAGTCAGTTTTAAAGAATACCCCCGTCGCAGCAAACCTGCATACTCAGCGAATTTCCAATGAATAAATAACATAACACATTAAAACACTTAACAGGATTCATAAGATATATATTCACAAGCAAGCGGTATTTGAAATATTTATTATTCTCCATAAGAATAATATTGGGGATGAGTATGCAGGTTATCTGCAACGAGGCAACAAAATAATGGGTTTTTATGCAAATATCAATAAAACTCATCTTAGTGAAGTCATCTACCAAGTTTCATCCATATACATTCATAAATAAGCGATATATAACAATTTCAAGTATTTTCCATAAGAATAATATGGGGACCGAGTACCTAGGTTTGCTGCTACAGGAACCATAGGTGAAAATTTTTTTTTGTGCAAACAACAATAAATTTTCACCTATGGTTCCTGTAGCAGCAAACCTAGGTACTCGGTCCCCATATTATTCTTATGGAAAATACTTGAAATTGTTATATATCGCTTATTTATGAATGTATATGGATGAAACTTGGTAGATGACTTCACTAAGATGAGTTTTATTGATATTTGCATAAAAACCCATTATTTTGTTGCCTCGTTGCAGATAACCTGCATACTCATCCCCAATATTATTCTTATGGAGAATAATAAATATTTCAAATACCGCTTGCTTGTGAATATATATCTTATGAATCCTGTTAAGTGTTTTAATGTGTTATGTTATTTATTCATTGGAAATTCGCTGAGTATGCAGGTTTGCTGCGACGGGGGTATTCTTTAAAACTGACTTCTCACGTTAGCTTATCTGACACGGGCCATACAGCGAAAGAAAATTGTTACAATTTTTATCAACAATAAACAATTTTATTGCGAGATATACAATTTTTATTTTTCTTCATAAGAATAACATTAGACAACGTACTGTGTTTAGCACTTTCAATATCTCGGTAACTAATTGACGTAGAGCAATGATCAAAATACCAAATTGTTTGTTTTTTTAAGCTGAATTCAATGGTATAAATTACAATTTGATTTACATTTAAATAACTTGTGAAAACTAAAAAAAACACATTTTTGGGGTACAAAACCCCCCAAAAAACCCCCTTGGGATGGTGCAATTCATCTGGTTTTCGAACTCGTTCAAATAAATGGTACTTTACAAATTTGTACCAGATTTCATTAAGATCGGATCTTTTTTACGAGAGTTATCGTGCTTACGGACACATATATATATATATATATAAATTTGAACGAATGGTGTTTTTGGCATCTGGGGACCTCAAAATGAAAAGGTATCATGGTCTCGGGCTTAAGTCTTACCATGAGACCTACGGTAATAGCTTCTTCCCTATAGGGGAAATTCGCTAAAACTGAAAGTATGAAAAATAAATAAGAGTGACCACCCAACATTAATTCAAGGAAAAATAGGAAACCATAGAGGAATTATTTAGATTGGAAATTAACAGATTTTGGGCAAAATCTGGGCAATAGTGAGTAACTGATATTTCTTAGTTTAGCAGCATATGACTAGCACAAAATATAGTTTGAAAGTTTTATGATTGCCAGTGTGGGTCCACACACAGTGGTATTAAGATTATGGATTTGGCTGGTAGTAATGGTGTGGTCATTGATGACATTTTCCTTTTTGGACCTTGATTTATAAATAGTGATATCTGGCTTTGCAGTGGTACTTAAATCAAATCAAATATTTTTATTGCCTTTCGATATATAGTACAGTACAGTAGGCTGTCACAATATCTAGTCTATTATAACTCGTCTATAACTCCTTAGAACTAAATAAAGCTAAAGTACAATTGTAGTTAAGCTAGAATACAATTATAGCTAAACCTGGTAACCCTTGTGTACTCAGATGACCCACCAAGTTTAACCCATAGATATGGCCATATCTCATTTGTGAACCATAGTTATAACACTAGAAACCGACCTAATTTTCAAGTTGATAAGCAGAAAAAGGATATTTATAGACATAACCCAACTTATGTTCAAATCAATTTTTGTAACAACTTGCCAATTAAATGTAGAAATTAAATTAATATAATTAAATTTGAAATAGCATTAAGATTATTTCTTACTGAGAGTGCACTATATAACATAATAAAAATTTGGATTAAATATTAGTTGCTGTTTTACATGGTGAAACTTTTTCTATGTTTTTTTAGTAGATTTTAATTATAACATATATATTATATATATGTGTGTATTGACACCAAAGTTGTATGTACGGTGTATGGATTAATAAATTAATAATAATTAATATGGCTGTCTTCCAGTGATTCTTATGGGTGTTTTTATTTTGTACCGATATACAACCTTGCCACTTTTTTTAAACATGTTTTCCAAAATTCTTTGATTTGTTTGCTGAAAAAATTTGAATTACTGGAAAAATATTGTCGTTAGTGACTTTAAACACATTATGTAGCTGATAAACATTGTTGCTTTATGAGACTAGCATTAGAATAGACCAGAACAGGTTGCAAAACTCCTGTGTATTGTGAGACAGGTGACTCAGTTCATTGCTAAATTAAATACATTTTAATAACAATAAATGACAAAATGACATGTCACAAACTTTTGAGTTAGTAAAAATGAAATATCTTAAAAATTATGAGTCCAACTGAAATAAAAATCATACAGGAACAAACTATATGAAATTCTCTAGCTTGTGTGAAAAAACTATAAAATTCTATCAAGAAATAAAAAAGTCAATTTTTAACAGTTGAGACCAACAGTTTAACTATTGTGTAACAATTAACTTCTTAGTAAAACGGGAATATCTTTGAAACTAAGCGTCCAATTAAAATTAAACCTACATAGGAATAAACCATATGAGATTCCCTAGCAGCCCTGAGAAAATGATCAAATTCGGTTAGAAAATAGAAAGGTCGATCTTTTAATGAGTAAATATGTCAAAATTAATAAAGAGGGAAACCGGCCATGTTGAGCTACGTCATATCAGTAAAATTCCGTTTTAAGGAAACTAGAAAACTGAAACTTCGCTTAGAATCTGATGGCCTGATCTCGACAGCCAATCAGATTGCTTGGCGGGAGTGAATCATCCTCGCACATAAATAGGGCGAGAACGCGCAATTCTTGGTTCTTTTGTCAGTTTCATCGGTGCGTGAAGGTGCTGGAAGATGTACTCTGAATCTAGCTGATAGACGCTAAGATGGCGTCTCCGGTGTGTTGTGTAATCCGTTAAAAAGTGCATTTGTGAACGGTGTATTATCTGTGACAGTGTAATTGGTGACTAGGCCTTGTGGAAAAAACATCGAATTGATAAGTATTTAACTTAATCAAAATGATTTATTGTTGATACTTCTGACAAATGTACTTAAATTATTTGAAACCTAGGGCTGAGGATAACCTATTTTGGGTTATAAAAAGACATAGCCTATCTCGTTGTGTTAACTGAAACTATTTGGAAATAGTAAACCTATTCTGAACACTGAAATTATCAGAGGCTAGGGCTCGGTCAGGACCATGCTAGGGCTGATTAATACAGAGAGGCATAGCCTATCCCTACTAAAAGAAGGACTATAATCAAAATCCAGTTAGTCAATATCTAACTGGAAACAAATATTATCTAGACAACGGCATAATATTTAATGGAACTTAAACAACAGTAAAAACATAAACAAAACTCTACAAGAACTTTTATAAATAAATTGTTTTATTCTCAGTGACATTATTTTGTTTCACAAATAAATTCACAGGTACAAGATAGTTATTAAATTGTCTGATGTGATTAGGGTGTATTAGTTTTATCTGTATTTAAGGACTAATTGAACTTTTTTACAACCTTTGTTAAGTTAAGATGTTTATAAATAAATAGACGTGTGTTCAGAATCATATACTTTTTTATTATCAAGGCCTAATTTCCAACAAGCTCCACACGAACTCACAGGATTTCACATGTGGATAAGATTCAACATGGGTCCAACCTGTCGTTAAGAATATTATGTTTTGCCGGCTGAGTTAGTAATTAATAAATCAGTGAACCCTGAGATAAATTAAATGGAACCCTGAGATAGCTTAATTGAATATCATTGATTTTTGTTGTTTGAGATATTAATTAAAATTAAAAAATAATAATTAATTAAAGAAAAAAGAGATTAATTAAATAATTAATAAGAAAAATAAAAAAGGTATAGAGGTTACAAAGTGGCGCCCAACGTGGGGCTTGTTGTTGAAGATGGCTAATGGTGATTGAAAGAGTATGAACTAGTTATTGTGAATTTTATTATTAATCGGGTGTTAGTTTATAACTTCTTGATTAAAAAATGTCATCTGAAGATTTGAGTAAAATGGAGGAGGTAGCAGATCACAATGTACTAGAAAATAATAATCAGAGCCCATCTAATGTGTCTTCAATGTCTGGAGAAGATTGGCCTGGTTGGGATTTAAATGGACTAGGTGTAGGCTCAATAACAAAACAAAATGTTGTAGGCCCCGTAACAATGCAAAATGAAGTAGGCCCGGTACCAAGCCAAAGTAATGTAGACCCTATCCCAGACCAAAATAAGGAATTTCAAAGCCAGTTAATTAAAATGTTGCAATCAATGAGTGACAATATGAATACTAAATTACAAACAATGAGTGATGGTATTAATGATAGGTTTGAAAAAGTTGATGCTAATTTTAACGCTAGGTTTGACAGTATGGATCAGAAGTTTAACGCTAGGTTTGACAGTATGGATCAGAAGTTTAGTGCTAGGTTTGACAGTATGGACCGTAAGTTCGAGAGCATTGAGGTAAAACTAAACGAACATAGTAACAGACTGGACGAGATTGACATTAGAATAGGTGCGGAATGTAAAAAGCTTGATTGTAAAATGAGTAAAGAGTTAGGTGAGGTAGAAGATAGGGTTAATAAAATGCAGTCCAAAATCCTAGAATCTGATGGCACATTTCAACAGGTAAGTGAACGCACTGTTGCGTTGGAACATAGAGTTAACACTAATGATGGAGAGTTAAGGAAAATTGAACGACAATTTAATGAAGGTGAGTCAGATAGTAAAATTAGAGTTGAGGAGTGCGTTAAAAAGCAAGACAGATTTGAAGAAAGATATGATAATGTGGCTGTTGTTGTAACAAATAGAATAAAGTCAGTTGAGGTTAAGTTAAATGATATGGAATGTGAGGTAAATGACCTTAGACAAAAAACTCAGCCTACATATGTAGTAAGCCAGGAAGTCAAATCAACCATTAGCACCATAAGTGCTAATGCAGAGTTGTTTTTAACAAAATTTAGTAATGAGCCTAACTCGGTACATCCTATGATTTATTTAAAGTTTGCAAGGAAGTTTGTACAAGTATCAGGTGATAACTGGGAAGTGCAGTTATTACATTTGATTAAATACTTGAAGGGTGAACCAGAAACTTGGGCTAGACAACAGGTAGATAAATTTGATAATTTTCAATATTTTGAAACTGAGTTTAAGAGGAAATACTGGGGTAACACTAGACAGCGGGAATTTGAATGTGACTTAATGAGCAGTGGTAATTTTAAAATTGGTAAGATGGATTTGCAGACCTATGTAATGAACTACTATGAAATCAATAAAGTATTAGACAAACCTATCAGTATGGAAATGTTCTTAAAACATATTTGTAGGCACTTACCAGAAAGTTCAGCCGCAGCTGTTCAAATGATTATGACAGTAAAAGAGATTACGACAGAGGGTGAACTAGAAAATATGTGTAGAAACCTGGGAACGATACATGATAGGGAAAGATTACCGATAAGCTACGGTAACTATAATAACAGGAACAGAGATAACTTGGGATTCAGACAAAATAGTCCTAGGGCAAATGTAGGCCAACACAATCAGAACTCGGAGGTTAGGAACCAGGCAGATAATGTGGGGGGTGGAGCTAGATTAGATGACAACAATGATGGTGGTAATGGAGGGTTTGGTAGGTATGTTGAGAACAATAGAAGCAACTATAGGGGAAGTTACAGAGGCAATAACGGGTAACTATAGGGGTGGAATAAATAAAGATTGACTAGTTGAACCACATGTTAACTGTATTACTTTGGATAAGCCAGAAGTAATAACAAAACCAGTCTATAATGGTTATGAACTATTGGGGGATTCTCAATTAGTTAGATTTTCAAGACAATGTATGAATTTTCAATCCCAGTTAATATGTGGAAAATGGACAGCAGGCTTATGTAGGGGTGGACAAACGATTAAGGAATTAAATGGACTAGTAAACCAAAATATTAAAAAAATAAATGAACAGGTAATGGTATTAATAGGGACGAATGATTTTTTGAAATGTAGGTCAACTAACGAAATAATAAGTGATTATAAATTACTCATTGAAACATTAGTGAGGGCAAACAAAAACATAGTAGTGTTAACTATCCCGCCTATTCCTAAGTTAGCTTTGAGTGATGTTGACCATTTTAAAAAATTAGAACAAGTAAATGCTTTTATTCATAGCCTAGCCTACTTAAACAAAATTAAAATCATAGATGTAACAAACCCACTAATTGATAGTAGAGATGAATCCAGGTGTAAGAGAAGCCTATATGAGGAAGTGATTTTTCTAGGCAATAAACAAGTTTTAGACCTGGTACATTTAAATAAGAAAGGATTTTTTGAAATTAAGAACGTTATAGATAGCTATACCCAAGTCAATAGGACAGATCAGATAAAATCAGATAGGCCTAAAGGTCAAATAGACAAAGAAATGGGGGGTAGAGAAAAGGGAGTTTGATAAATAAGAAGAGGCAAATATAAGGGCAGTTCACACCTCCGTGTATCACCCACAGTCAAATCCAACAGAAAGAGTCAATAAGGAAATAAATAAAATGATTAGAATATATTGTCATAAAAAACACACCAATTGGCCAGCAGCATTGGAGTTTGTTGAGGAATGTTTGAATAATTCAGTTCATGGAGTAACAGAACATTTACCGTCAGAGGTTATGTTAGGTAGAGTAAATAAACATTTCTTAGAAAGTGTGATTGAGTTTCCTTATAATAGACAGTTGGATTACCCTGAGTGTATCAAATTAGTTAAAGATAAACTTAAAAGTAAAGCTGAAAAGAGGAAAATTAAGTTTGATAATAAAATCAATCCAGTAAAGTTTGAAGTGGGAGATAAAGTGTTAGTAAAAACGCATCCTTTATCAAGTAAGCTAAAAAAGAAAATTAAAAAGTTCTTTTTATTGTTTGTGGGTCCGTTTGAAATAATTCAAATCAAAATGGACAATGCATATGTAGTCAAGGATACAAAAACAAATGAAATTATAGGAACTTACAATGTTACACAGCTTAAGAAATTTTTTGAATAATTTGGAAAATACAATGGGTTAGTGATATATCTGTCATGCTTTTTTCTGGTACAAAGTAAAAAAGGATATTACTATAGTATGGGCCGTTTGTGTTTATGTTACGATTTCTGTTTTTGGGCCCTAATAATACAAAAATCAAGAAAAGATACAAATATTATTTTGGTCAAATATGATCAAAATAATAGGACAAAATGTAAAGTATGTTATTCCAATACAAATTATATAAAAAATAATTGTTCAAGGAGTCATTTAGTAAAATCATCTAAAACCATACAATTTTATTGTAAGTTAATTTAAATTCTGTCTTGTAACAGAATAGTAATGTTGTTTGATTATATCTCATCAAGTATAAGTAACTGTTAAATTTAATAGAGGAATTTATTATTAAAATGTGAAAATTGGAAAAACATAATTTATAATAAATTACCTGAATTTGTCGATAAAAGTATGTATACCTGAAAGTTGATGAATGAGAAAAGAAGAATGCGCTGATCACTCAACGGAAGGCCGAGTATGTATGTGTTTTTATATTTTAGGGTTAAGGATATGTAACGGTGGGTTGATTCAGTCTAGGCAGAATACCTAGCTGAATCGACGATAATGTTTTTGAACTTTTTTGACCATATTGAACAGTGAAGCGAACGTGCCGTTAGGTAACGATTGGCGTAGGGCCTTTGAAGAAAAGGTAACCTATTGCCTACGGCGTGGAGTGATCAGTCAGTCCCCAAAAATAAAATATGCTCTGTAACCCGTCCCAAACTTTTTCTAAAAATGGAGCATAGTAGTCAGTGTAAAAACTGACTAACAATTAAATTCACCAATATAACCTCTGTGTCTATGGTGCACATGTTAACAATTTTCAGCCATAGGAAACTCTTCATTCTTTCCACTACCTCTGTGCTTGTGTGGCAGCACATGTTAAGGTTCTAGCCACTAGTATTAATTATCATCCATTCATTATCATGTATTTATATTTTAAATGTGTTCAAAATAAATAAGTTGTTTATATTAGAATATAAAGGCATCAATGCGGTTGTACCACTCATTTTAAGGTAGGTATTTGTTGGTTAGAATATAAAAGCATCAATGCGGTTGTACCACTCGTTTGAAGGTAGGTGTACATAAGAAACTAGGTATCACATTTGACGCAGTATGTTTGATAATAATAAAATATATAAAAAATATAAAGTAATAGAAAATAATAAATAAAAATAAAATGTTATAAATAAAAGGTATAATGAATATGGGGTAATGTTGCTGTTTCTTGCTCAGCTGCTCTCTTGTCCCTTAGTTTATTTTTGGAAACAAGGAGAGATTGATTTCCCGGAGTAGTTATTGTTATGTTATATCTCTCTTTGTAGTAGTTCATATAGGAAACTTGAGTTCCATTTTTATCAAAAGTCGATAGAGGAGTCTCATCCCAATTCACATCTGATATAAGTCTTGTTGTGGTAATTAGTAAAAACGACTGTTCCAACAGACATTTAGTGAGTGCATTCTAAATTTGTAGTAATTTTAAGATTTATGGTTTATTAACATTGAATAATTAGTGCATTGTATTGTAAAAGATGTAAGTAAGGATATTGATTGTGTTAAAATTTTTTTAGTGGTGTTTAAATATTAATTAATTGTAATAATGTCTAAAAATGTCTTAATATCACATCATGAAAAACATTAGTCCCCTTCGAACAGTATATCTTGTACCTGTGGTTTAAATGGTGTTAGTGAAACGTGTGTGCATGGATGAAGGAACAGCATAGTGCAACACAGTAATAAACAAACCGGAATCCAACAATGTACTTAAGATGAGAAGGAAGAAGTTAAAAATACCATATCCAAATAAATACTGTATTCAAAAAAGATGTTTAAGAAGAGGAATCCAGTAATTTACAGAGGTAAACTACAAACATCTTGGAAGGTATGTGGAATCATCAGTGATATATGAACTATAAAGAACATTTTGTACATGAACTTTTACTATGATGTAATTTTTAGATTTTAAGATATCAATTTAAAGTGTTTCTTTTATTTCAGTGATGATATGTATAAGAATTGTTAGATTTAAGATTTTGTAATAACTTGAACACATTTAAAACGTAAGGTTTTATAATAATTTGAACAAATTAGGGTATTAAAAGTTTTATTTCATAAAAGTCACAAAAGTAAATAGTAGGCCTATACAATAGCATTCACTGTGCCATTAGGTGGTGAATTTTGCAACACGATGCAATCGGGTAGCAAAAATCAGGGGGGTTCTGAGACAGGTGACTCAGTTCATTGCTAAATTAAATACATTTTAATAACAATAAATGACAAAATGACATGTCACAAACTTTTGAGTTAGTAAAAATGAAATATCTTAAAAATTATGAGTCCAACTGAAATAAAAATCATACAGGAACAAACTATATGAAATTCTCTAGCTTGTGTGAAAAAACTATAAAATTCTATCAAGAAATAAAAAAGTCAATTTTTAACAGTTGAGACCAACAGTTTAACTATTGTGTAACAATTAACTTCTTAGTAAAACGGGAATATCTTTGAAACTAAGCGTCCAATTAAAATTAAACCTACATAGGAATAAACCATATGAGATTCCCTAGCAGCCCTGAGAAAATGATCAAATTCGGTTAGAAAATAGAAAGGTCGATCTTTTAATGAGTAAATATGTCAAAATTAATAAAGAGGGAAACCGGCCATGTTGAGCTACGTCATATCAGTAAAATTCCGTTTTAAGGAAACTAGAAAACTGAAACTTCGCTTAGAATCTGATGGCCTGATCTCGACAGCCAATCAGATTGCTTGGCGGGAGTGAATCATCCTCGCACATAAATAGGGCGAGAACGCGCAATTCTTGGTTCTTTTGTCAGTTTCATCGGTGCGTGAAGGTGCTGGAAGATGTACTCTGAATCTAGCTGATAGACGCTAAGATGGCGTCTCCGGTGTGTTGTGTAATCCGTTAAAAAGTGCATTTGTGAACGGTGTATTATCTGTGACAGTGTAATTGGTGACTAGGCCTTGTGGAAAAAACATCGAATTGATAAGTATTTAACTTAATCAAAATGATTTATTGTTGATACTTCTGACAAATGTACTTAAATTATTTGAAACCTAGGGCTGAGGATAACCTATTTTGGGTTATAAAAAGACATAGCCTATCTCGTTGTGTTAACTGAAACTATTTGGAAATAGTAAACCTATTCTGAACACTGAAATTATCAGAGGCTAGGGCTCGGTCAGGACCATGCTAGGGCTGATTAATACAGAGAGGCATAGCCTATCCCTACTAAAAGAAGGACTATAATCAAAATCCAGTTAGTCAATATCTAACTGGAAACAAATATTATCTAGACAACGGCATAATATTTAATGGAACTTAAACAACAGTAAAAACATAAACAAAACTCTACAAGAACTTTTATAAATAAATTGTTTTATTCTCAGTGACATTATTTTGTTTCACAAATAAATTCACAGGTACAAGATAGTTATTAAATTGTCTGATGTGATTAGGGTGTATTAGTTTTATCTGTATTTAAGGACTAATTGAACTTTTTTACAACCTTTGTTAAGTTAAGATGTTTATAAATAAATAGACGTGTGTTCAGAATCATATACTTTTTTATTATCAAGGCCTAATTTCCAACAAGCTTCACACGAACTCACAGGATTTCACATGTGGATAAGATTCAACATGGGTCCAACCTGTCGTTAAGAATATTATGTTTTGCCGGCTGAGTTAGTAATTAATAAATCAGTGAACCCTGAGATAAATTAAATGGAACCCTGAGATAGCTTAATTGAATATCATTGATTTTTGTTGTTTGAGATATTAATTAAAATTAAAAAATAATAATTAATTAAAGAAAAAAGAGATTAATTAAATAATTAATAAGAAAAATAAAAAAGGTATAGAGGTTACAATTGAGCTGTGTTAATTACAGTAATTCGTTCTAAAGCCATAACTAATTGTTTGAGCTATTACTTTAGTATAAACTTCATAAGACGTAGTGTTCTTAGAAGATCCAGGTCTATGCGTGTGCGATGTCGTCCAGTAAAGTTAGTTTGCCAGCTTCTGCACTAAGAAGATCCAGGTCTATGCGTGTGCGATGTCGTCCAGTAAAGTTAGTTTGCCAGCTTCTGCACTAAGAATAGCTGCTCTGAAAGCCCATTGTAAATACAATAAGTGGTCAAATGCAATCCAAAGCAACTACGACTTTAGTCAGTCAAACATCAAAATATCAAAATCTTGGGGTGGATAGGGATGTACAGTCGACTTGTTGTACTTTTAGTGACATAGTTCAATGTTTTTAATACATTTATATAACGTTATTGAACTGGCAGCGGGTGAACCTGAGCGAGGTGTTGGTACCCCTGGCCATGATGTTCGGCCTGAGCATCATCCACTCCCAGATAGTGTCGCCCCACTCGTGTGTCAGCCAGTGCCTCTCAGGGCGACGGGCGAGGAGGGCGAAGAGAAGTAAGCGTCGCCCCCCACCACTGCAGCGCTACCGCTCCAACATAGGTAGGCTTGAGAGGGTGTAGACCAGGGGTCTCCAGCCTATTTACCTTAAGGGCCAGATGATAAATCGTTGGTGATCAAGCGAGCCAATAAATCCGGGGGGTTGGGGGATATGGAATCCCCCCCAAGGAGTCCAGGGGGTCCGGGGGTCTTCCCTGGAAATTTTGTAAAATTTGGATGTTAAATGGGAGTTTTAAGGCTATGGTAGCAGTTTTTTAACTTTGACGTTTCCTTTATTTTAACTTTGTTAAATTAATTTGTTCATTTTGAGTAATTTTGACAAACTGCACTGGACTGAACAAACTGGATACCGTTTTTACTGACTTAAATGTGTTTTTCAAGGCTCAGCATGTTACACTTTTACCGGATCACAATTTTTACTGTTAGGGTCCGCAATTGCCCGAAAATATTGTCAATTCTAAATCAGCAATTTTTGAAACTTTTTTGTCTAAAAGTTTTGTAACTAATAATAATTCACCAAGTTGACTGCTTCCTACCTGACCCTACTCCCCAGAATGTAACCGTAACCTTCACTGCCTACGCAATTGTTCATGTTTACATTTCTTCTGTCAACAGCTCCTTTATATTAACAAGGAAATTATCTAAGTTTACACACAGGAGGGATCGGAGACGACTGAAATGAGATTAACTCCGCCGTTTTACCAGTGGTTGACGGTAAAACGGTAAATGTTGAATAAAATTAAATATTTATTTTTATTCAATAAAATTATTGAATATATTTTACAATAATTTATTTGGGCTTACCGCAGGCCGGTTAACAACTGTTGGCGGGCCAGATGTGGCCTGCGGACAGTAGGTTGGAGACCCCTGGTGTAAACGAAGTTCATGAAAATATGCAGGAGTATGAAAGTTTATATTTTCATTAGGTATTGTAGCGTCTCTTACTTTCAGGTGTTTGTAGTTTTTGATACTAGGGAACAGCATTCCTACCGGACATGGCAGCTCAGAGGTAGAGCGCTGACCTCGCAAGTCAACCGTGGTCAAGCGTAGGTTCGATCCCGTCCGACTGGAATGGTACATTTTCAAGAGTGGTCACCACTGGCTTGCCCATGTGACTATTTACGGTCCCTCACTGTCGTTAGATTGCCGCGCAGGCCTATTGGCCTATTGAGACGGGCAGTTGAGGTTTTAAAAAAAAAAATCATATAGATTGATGATTTTGGATTAGCCTATATGGGACAGAAGGAGGTAAAGTATTTATGTTGACAATTACAGATGCCAGGTTCATTAAAATCAATTAATTTAGCTAAAGCAGATCAATGTGGCTTAGCTTTTACGTTCTTCACAACGCTTTTAAAGGAAACAGGAACGTTAGAGTTAAAAATCATGTGTTACTATCAGTTAAGCTTATAAATGTCGATACATGAAACACACAATGTTAATAGTGGAGCAGCATAGCACAAATATTCTGCACTTCCGGCTACCAGCATGAAACTTTGTATGTTTGCTACTTATGACGTACCAAATGGAAAAATGCCAGGACCCAAACTGTAAGACCATCTGAGAATGAGTAATTCAAGATGGCGGCCAAAATTGTATGTTTGTAAATTGCATTGTAATTCTCATTAAAATGGTCCGATTTTGATAAAATTTAGTACAGATACATAAAACAGCATTACGTTTATCGAGTTTGAAAACCAGAAAAATCAGTACACCCTAAAAGGTCTTTGGGGGGGGGGGTTGTTCCCCAAATATGAGTTTTTCTTCTTTTTCAAAAATGATTTTGGAAATAATTAAGTGAAATTATAAGAAAGAGTTAAAAAAAATACAATTTAGTATTTTTTGAATCATTGCTCTATACAAATCTGGTTCCACAGATAAATATAACGATAAACACAGTACGTTGTCCAATACTTTTCTTATGGAGAATAAACCGCACATTATAAATTACTTATCTACGCACCGATTTTGATAAAACTTGGCATGGACATACATCGAGTTGTTACATTTCATAAAACTGAGCCCAAAAAAGGGGGTGAGGGGCTCCCCCCCTCCCAAGCAAAAAATGAGTTTAGATATTTGTTATCATTTATAAATACCCAATTACGAAATATGAGTTTGCTTGAATACAATGAATGAAGAAATTGTAATTGTTTCTCTATGACAATTGGTTGTTGAAATAATTACACACTACACTGCACATTACACATGTTGTATAATTTTATCCTTAATTATGATAAATAAATAAATATAATATTATGTTAAAACGAGTTCGCACGCAGCACGCTGACGTGAGGGAAGTGAATTTCCACATAAAAACTTTTAAAACTAAAAATTAGGGTAAAATCATACTTGAGTTCCAATTTTTATTGAAATCTGAAAACATTGATTTTTTTGCTGTTCTGATGCTCCTGGTTTCATTTACCTGCAAAGCTGGGAATACAATTTTGCGCATTATAATGTTAGGAGAAGGTCCAGTCAGGCTTGAAAGTAAGCGTGAGGTTGCTAGGGATAATAAAAGTACTCTAACAAAGGAGTAGCAGGCTTTTCTAGTGTAAAACCCCCATAAGACAACGTACTGTGTTTAGTCAAAACACATTTCCTTTGATTACTCGGTAAATACTTATGCTAGAATGACGAGAGAGGGCTTATAACTTTCGTCTCACTAAATTCCATAATTTTACATTTGGGGCTTTTTAGACCTTTTTTGGGCCCAAAAACTCAAAATTTTAAAGATTAATCCCCAAAAAAGGGTTTGGAATTTTACGATTGTTTTGCCCAATGAACTTGTCCAACTGATTACAGAAAGCAACGTCCCTATGAAATTTGAAGTTAATTGGACAAAAAATGTGACCGCTAGAGTGCAAACACATATATATATATATATATATATATATATGTATATATATTTAAAATTTTGAACGACCTCCCAAAACGTGTTCAGGGGGTCTCGTTAGGAACTTCTATGGTGATCCTGGGCTTAAGTTTCACCGTGCGGGTCATGCTAATAGTTCACTTTCCAAAGGAAATTCACTAATAATATAGTAAATTGTCTTGCTAATTCAAAATATTATTGAATAAAACTTGTTAAAAGTTATAATTTTATAAATATCTATTCAAATAGTCAAATGTATCACTTAATTAAAAAAATATTTAAAAGTTGACTTGTTTTCTCTGCTAGAGTATATAGTCTTCTATAAATTAATGCGGGAGAATTATTTTTGTCAGAAAAATCGTCCCGTTGAAAACACCACCTACACTGAAGGCCATTCGTCAGCATGTGAAACGATCACTGTTGCAAGCAACTATCTGGAAATTTATGTCTCCAGAACCAGAAGCAAATGGCAATAACAGACATAACTAATTTGGGATGGAAGCGTGCTTCTGATTCATCAGACGAACGGTACTAAAGAGATTTAAATGAAGCTTCTACAGAATGCTGTGAGTGGTTTAGTTGCCGATGCAAGACCATGTACATTAAACACTGTAAATGATCACTTCTCAACTTGGCCTGCACAAATCTGTGAACCTGTGATGGCCAATGTGTGCAATGTTGTATAATAATGAAGACCACGGAACAGATGGCCTCGGGTACAATATGAGCGACAAGCGACAGCGACATCTCTCACTTTCTAGCTGCATAAGATGCTATGGAAATTGAGAGCAGGTGGCTACGATATGAGTGACAAGCGATAAGCGATGAGCGATTGTCGCTCTCATCGTCAACTCAAATCGCAAAACGTTGCCAGTAAATATTTCACTGTCGCCGAAGTCGCTCACACCTCTCCCTTAAGTTAAGTGCAATACGTCTCATGAGGTGGATGGTTGTAGTGTCCCAAAAGTTAAGAAAGCACGAGGAGAACTTAATTGCTTATACATTGACTGGAATTAGTTGGATAAGAACTATTTAGTAACTTAAACGGATAAAATTAAAGTTTGATGATGTAATGTATTAAATTAAGGAGAAATAAAATAATAACATCTCGTCAGTCAATTTTTTGTTAAATATGTTTTATCTACTTATGATTACTCCTACTCTAATTGAATAATTATTCGTTAGTGAAAGTAAATTTGTTGCATACATAAGAAGAAACACCCCTCCCCCAAAAGCCCTTTTAGGATGTACGGATTTTTCTGGTTTTCAAACTTGATAAACGTACTGCTGTTTTACATATCTGTACTAAATTTCATCAAAATCAGACCATTTTTATGAGAATTACAGTGTAACTTACATACAAACATATAATTTTGGCCGCCATCTTGAATTACTCATTCCCAGATGGTCGTACAGTTTGTGTCCCGGCATTTTTTTATTTGGTACGTCATAAGTAGCAAATATGCTAAGTTTCATGGTGGTAGCCGAAAGTGCAGAATTCTAGCACTTATTTGTGCCAACCTGCCCCACTATAATAATAAACAATTTAATTTAAATCTGAAATTTATTTGTCAAGTGTATAAACATTTGTACACATCTGGCATTGTGGTGGGATGATCTTACTCTTTCCGATACTTAAAAACATTGAAATGAAATGATTCCAAGATACAGACACAATCCAACAAACAGCACCTAACAGCAATGTTCTGTGCAGTAAATTAAAGAAAAACAGGGATACAATTTTGATCTTTTATACATTTCATTATTTAGAAGTGAGAGATGCTCATCCACTTTTTAAGTTTCGAAGAGTATAATTTTCTTTAAATGTATCCTGCTACTCAGGTTCGGACTCAAAGTCATCCCCGGACACAGGGTCTGAGTTGACAACCAACCTGCAAGCAAGCAAGTACAGGAAGCGGGTCCGCCTACGAAAGTGAGTGTAGATTAGTATTTGTCATAGAATATGTCACTTCATTAGGCATGATTTCTTATTATTAAAGCCTGGTTTCTCGAAAAAAGTTAGTAGAAAATATATTTCTTTCTTAAAATTACGTTTGTTTGAACACAAACTTCCTTTTCCCTATTTCAACTGATGACTTTTTGCTTTTTAGTGCACATGCTAACTGACTATGCATTAGACTTCTTTCTTAGTATATTAATTCTTTCCACCCATTTAATTGTAGAAAACAGTCCCATTTTTATCTCATCAAATTTAATATAACTGACAGTTTTGTTTATAAGCTGTAAAAGAAGTTAGTTGTGCATTGTGTAACACCCATTTGTGTAGTTTCCATAATCTTATTAAAGAGAATAAATGGTACTATGATTTACCATAAGAAGTAGCTCATCCAAATCTCAGACCATGTAACCTCAGATCAGATTAATGTAATTTCAGTTTTACACCTTGATAAGTCCCATTTTGTTTTGTGCTACTCCATACAGCCTGCACAATGCTAACTATGTAGTATGTATTTGTTTTAGCTTTATTTCCACATTTTTTCAAGATATAAGTTCAACCAAACCAATCTCTAGTTTAACTTATTGAATAGTTTAACTTTCAGAATTGTGAAACATGATGGTGTAAACGACCATCCCTAATAATTGTTATCACTGTTAAATAAAATGTCTGTAACAAAGTAATAACCAAGAAAATGTGGATAGGACAAGTAGGCTTACCTTGGAAAGTACAGGCATCCTAATGATAGCACACTGACACTACAAACATACATAACAAAATATTTCAAGGACTCTGGCCGCTTTGTCAACTTGGAGAAGAATGGCACATGACCAGGAAGTCAGTCACTAGTGGTGACTGACTAGTGATTGGCTAGTGACTGACTAGTGATTGGCTAGTAACTGACTTCCTGGTCATGTGTCATTCTTCTCCAAGTTGACAAAGCGGTCAATGTCCTTGAAATATTTTGTTATGTGTATTTGTAGTGTCAGTGTGCGATCATTAGGATGCCTGTATTTTCCAAGGTAAGCCTGCTTGTTGTCATATCCATATTTTCCTGATAATTTAGCAAATAGCCCTATCCAAAACTAAAGTAAATAATTATTTATCAATTTAAACTGAGTTTTTTCAATGCACGTTGTCTTTTTCCAGTCCTAAGTTAGCTTGTATTTACTAACATATTTTAAAGCTGTTTCATTTACTGTTTTTAATGTAGCTACTGTAATGTGCTTTAATCTCATTAATGTTCTTTAATATCCCATTATGCTCATGCTTTGCATAATAAACTAAAGTAAAAATGTGTGACTGAAATTTGTTTTATTAATCTGTAACATCTTGATAAAACTATATTAGGGCTAAGAATGAAGGTTTACCGTTATAAGGATCACACAATAAAAAAAAAAATCAAACATAAATAGACTGCAAGCAGATTAAGGCATAAGCCAAGTTTTGTAAGTGTACTTTCATAAGTAAGTGTGATAATAACAGTTTTATTTTTCTCCATAAGAATAACATAGAACAAAGTGCTTGGTTTAGCAAGTTTAACCACTCGTTAACCAACTAACATAGAGCAATTATTCAAATTACTAAAGTGCTTGTATTTTTATGCTGAATCCAATGGTTCAAAGATCTTATTTAAAAAAATTTACACAAAATGGGAGAAAAAAGGTGTGGTACAAACCCCTTCCTCCCCAAGGTCCCTGTTTTGATGGGGGTGATCTGTCTGGTCTTCATTAAACATTTGTACCAAGTTTTGTTAACCCATTGAGGTAGTAATTTTATTCTATTTGTAGTAGCCTATAACGGGAATTGATTGGTGCTGCACTCTAGTAGCAAAATATGAAACTAATGACCGCGGGCGTCTACGGTTCTATCCGCTAGGGACGCGGACTGACTGAAAACCCTTAATATCGCCGCCAGGCCTTTGGTCGTGTTAGCTGAGTTGGCTACGTCGTGGAAACACCTTGGCCAGGTGGCGATACGATGTTCGTGGGTTCGATTCCCGCACACGACCAAAACTGACCAGTAGTGCAACTCTCAATGAGTTAACCGGTCTGTGGCAACGTTGGTGGGAGGGCCCAAGTAAAATAAACGGTGGCAGGCTTGCTTGGAAGTTGACGGGATCGGTTAATTCTTTGAGACTTGCACATGGTCAACACTGATTTTGCTAATTTTTACTTATGTCTACTGTGTTTGTGCCAATGCGACTCTCTAAACTGAAATAAAACAATATTTTAATTAAAATATGCCATTAATCCATATAAAAACACCAATTTTATACTCCAATTCACACGTTAATAAAATTACAAGTAAGGAACGAGACCTACTCGTATGTCTACGCCAATGGGTTAAGATTGGACCTTCTTTTACAAGAGTTATCGTCCTAAACAGACGATATATATAAGAAAAAGACAATCGAAAGAATGATGAATCGGAAGATAAGAAAACAAAAGAGAAACAATATGACTACAACGAATGATGACAACAAATATATGTGCGTTCCATTTAATTCAAACATGGAAAAAGCGATACGACGTACTTTCAAAAACTCAAACTTGAAAATAAGTTATAAAACAAAAAATAATGCATTCAACCTTATCAACTCTAAAGTAACAAAAAATGAAAATATTCAAGAAGATCAATACAGTAAGTCTGGCATATATAGAATTACATGTAGTGAATGTGATAGCTATTACATTGGCCAAACAAGACGAAACTTTAGAGTTCGATTTAAAGAACATTTGCAAGCCCTAAAGTCAAGAAATAACACAACTATGAGATCCAATTATGCAGAACACATAATTAATACAGGGCATAAATATAAAAACATAGAAGAAAACTTATCAGTTTTAGAGTACGAAAAACAGCAAGAACAACTTAACGTCAAAGAAGAGATGCATATATATTTAAATAATAAGAAAGATCCACTAAATATTTTAAATACTATGCAAGTCAGTCAACAACACCCTATCTTTGAAAAAATTGATGAAATTAGAACTCAGAGAAAGTAAATTGATATAGTATATACAAATTAATATTTTATTTTATTTTTACCTTTATATTTATATACACAATTTTAGAATTAGTGATCATATATTATTTATTTTTAACATATGTTTGTAATTCATATAAAAGAAAATTTGTTGAGGTTATGTGACTCTGAAGATGGCCATTATGGTTGAAACTAGTCAGTCAAAATAAAAATGTTTCAAAAAAAGGGTACTCGTTAATAATGTTTTAAAAAATAATATATATATATATATATAAATTTGAACAAATGATGTTTTTGCATCTGGGGACTTCAGATGTAAAGTTATCACACTCTCAGACTTGGATCTTACCATATCACCTTTGGTAATAGATTCTTCCCTATAGGGTAAATTCCTAAAAATAAATAAATAAACATAAATTAAAAACTAAAAACGAAAGTATGAAACCTAGTTCAGAATAATATGTTATCTGAACAAATCGATGCATTGCCATAACATTGCAGATTATTACAGCCACAATCGGTATCAATACTGTCAACAATTGGCAATATCAACATTTCATTCTTCTCAAATTACCACAGTTAAATAATTTGCTTCTTAGCTGTGAGGATAAAATTATTTTTGATATTGATTCTTCAACTGTGTAACAAAGAACAAGCATTAACAAAATCACAAAATGGTTTTCATTATTCTTTTTGATCTACTCTGGTTGTAAGTTCATTTTATTAGCTTTTAGATAACTGTTTGAAAAACTTTTCAATTTGTCTGTTTCAATTTGTTTGTGGTCACTGAGTGCATATTTTTTCAAAAAAGTGTGATTAGATATCTTTAGATTTTCTAATGAGATATTCTTGTTTCTACATGATATTGTTTTAGAGTAGAAAAACAGATTGTAGTATTGTTTTAGATTTTATTTTTTGATTTATTTGGACTTTATCTATGGCTTTTAGTGCTTAAAACTATAAACAAAGTAAAGTCTAAATAAATTAAAAAATAAATTCAAATCCATCGCTATTATGAGTTTCAAAAATACAATTGTTTTAGAATTGATGAAAAATATATGTGATGTAAAAAATATTAGAAAGCTAATAAGTACTTGACTTTTAAAAGTTTTAACTTAATTTAAAAAAATCTATAAATGGGTTTATACAATTACTTTTCACAACAAATTTAAATTTCAAGGTGAACAGATGTGAGCAGTGCTCAGTAAACAACAAGAAAGGTAAACAACAAAACATGAGGTGACTTCAAGTAGAGTGCAAGTTACATAAACACCAAACAGTGGCAGAAAAATAGAAACTATTCTGATGGACACTATTTATTACATAAATCTGAATTGAAATATTTGTTGGTGGAAATACTCTGTAAAATTGTCTTGCATCTTGTTTTAACTTGAAGGTTAAACTACATAGTTAAACGTTTTTCAATAGACTCTAAAACCTAGATAAATGAATAAATTGGTTTAACATAACATATCGTTGTTTTAAATAATGATCAGTTCAAAATAATGATTCAGAGTATATTTAATGTATCTAGTATATGTAATATGTGTATATGTAATGTATCTAGTTTACAGGACTTTTTTAAACTTTAAATAAATGTGTAAAACAACTACATTGCAGTTACAGTAATTTTAACCCATGGCAGTCCGAATGTCACGGTAATCTGAGCAAGTCTGAAACAGTAGATTGCTCCCCTCCCGCCCACTTACAATCAGCTGTTTCAGCAAACTTATAATCAGCTGTTTCAGCATGTTTAAAATTATTTTTATAATGTTGAGTCAAATTTGTTCAGTAGGTGAATTCTAATTAGTTTTAACATTCAAACAGATTGTTATTTTGTATTACATTTATACAAAATTCCACTTTGAATTTTTTTATATGTTTTATGCAATATTTTGATTTTTTAAAACATATTTAGGCAGTCCAAACAAGCCCTTGCAAACAAACATTTGTATTATCGCGACTGCACTGTACATAATTTTGGATATATTTGCCCAGAAAGAGCAGTAACATAGTATAACGTAATTTATCATCCTAAAAAAATATATCCTATAACCAAACATATTGCAGTATTAACACTAGGGGTGTGCAAGTAGTGATTTTTTTAACTGAGACGAGTCGAGTAGTGCCAATTATTTTCGAGTTTTGTGTAATTTCGAGCGATTATTTGCCATCAGTTGGTAGTTTCAAGTAGTGAAACGGCATTTGAATTCCACCCCATATTTGATAATCTAAATGTGGTTTTAATTAATACATGAGCAGCAATAACATTTTTTGGCCAGTAAAATCACACTGGATTATGTATTTACAAACAAAACATGGTTTGACATTTGTTTCCGGCCAGTAAAACATGGACCGGTTGTCATTTGGCTAGTGTCAATTGGTCCGGATCGCTTATAATCAATATTAGATGACGAAATCATCATTTTCGTCCTTTATTACGCGATCCAACCGTCATTTTTATCTGATATTATGTTTTCCATCGTCGTTTAAGGCCGAAATTACGTGATGCGATCGCCTTTTATGGCCGTTTCTATGCAATTTGGGCGGTCGCAATCGTTAGCGATCATCCGGAAATTTGCAGAAAATGCTTGCTTGAACTTTGAGTATTTTTCAAAACCTCGAGTCGAGTTCAAGTATTGAAATACTCAGCCGAAAACTCCTAAGTTTCGTGCACACCCCTAATTAACACCGATATCACCTTGTAACAATTCGTTGCATCAGCATCACTATCACCATTGCATGTTTTAGTGTGTCCCCTGACGACTCGTTATTTAACCGCAAAAAACTGCAACCCCCTGTGGCAGAGGGGAAGGAGCCGTCGGGGGAGGAGCTCAGAGCCCCCGCCAGGTCAGTGGTTGCTTGTCGCTGTCAAGTACTGCGCGCCGTGTCACTGCAAGCTCTCAGTCAAACCCTTGTGCCTTGCCATAAATATCTGAGAGATTTTCCGTAGTTGCGTATTGGATTTTTGGAAGGCTCAAATCAGCTCAGCCTAGCTGGGTTAGTAATCTACGGGTCGTATGTAAAAGTCTCGTGTAGATTCAGAATTTTCAAATTAAATCCCTCAAGGTAAAATTGTTCTGATTGGGTTGAGTTAAAATATAAAGTCAATTTGTTTATATAACAAAAAACATTAAAAAAACTATAGGGTAAACTCATCTGAACTTGAAATCTTACAGGTCTAGAAAATCAAGTTTCGTCAATGACAAATCATCATGTTACCCTATGGAAGTACTCTAATTTGGACTTTCCTATCGTCATGGAGTACAAATTATCTAAAAAATCGGCCGCTATTTTAATCGGCTTTTTCCTCAACACGTATTGGCAACATGCAACATCAGTTTGACCTCAGGGCTTGAATTTATATGGCGCAGAAAATAGTAGTTGTCACATTATCAATTAGTGGAATTAACCTAGTTATAAATCTGGCTCTATCTTAACATTTAATTGTCTCTTGAAATAGATCATCTCAAGAGAATAATTTAGGCCCAAAGAACCAAGAAATATGATATGTTAACTGAAATAATAATCAAGAATGGTTTTTAAACTCAATAAAATAAAATAAAAATTTAGTAAAGTGGCTTTTCTTGTTGTTAATAAAATCGTTTACATTTAAAAAAGCCAAGAAAATAACACTATTAGCTTAGAATCCCTTTTTGTCACATCGAGAATGACATTCTTGTAACTTATCCTTTTATAAAGCTTTGAATGATCTCAGAGCAGTGATAGGCCCTGCTCAAAATACAGCCGAAAAATTATATAGCCTATCCCACTGCTCCTCACCTAATTGTAACAAATCCTGTTATTATGCTAGATTAAATTACATGTCACTGCTTTATTGAACCAAGCTTATAACCATAACAAGCTTTTTTATAAAAACTGTGGGGTCTTATAACAAATATTTTATTCAAGACCATTCTAAAATGGTTTTACCAATTTTGGGCAAGATTTTAGATAGTGTTCCAGTATCTTCCATATTTTTCTTTTATCTGTAAAATGGTTAACATATTCAAATTGGGCTTTGTTGTTTTGATTGCTGAAATGCTTTAATTAAAATAAAATAGAGGGATTTAGGAACTTATAGACGGACCTTAAATTTATTTAGGAATAATGTTTTTGATATCGAGAATTAATTTAAACTGCTCTGCAGCAGTTAGGCTATCTTAGGTTATTTTATTGACCTAACTTAACTGTCGTGGCACACTTTTATGATTAGGAAGTCACTATGGTGCATAAGTACCAGAATTCACCATACATTTGGAGCATTGATATTGATATGTAACTAATTATTTGAGGATTGGCTATTAGGTTCACTAATAATAATCATATTATTTATAATTCGGTTTTGTGTACTATAGCTATATTAGCTTCTAAAATAAGTATATCCTAATCAGTCTGCAGTTGTGTAAATTAAAACTTATATCACTGGTTGCATGGAAGTGTATAAAAGTTTACATGCTTGTTATTGTGTTTTTAACATATATTTTTAAACGGCCATCCCTTCCTATTCCCCCTTTATATCTGGCCTCATCTACCTCACAAAGAAATATAGGCTTAAGGGAGGAGGTGGTATTATGCACAGAGTGGCTGGTTAACTCCTTTTTTGGCTGGAGTCAATGTATCAGAGCTTATTAATAATACCTGTTATAAAATAATTTTGATATAGTATAATTATTAATAACTCTTAATCTCACAGTGATAAGGAGGTGAGGATCATAGAGCCTTCGTCCGTTCGACCGTCGCAAGAGGACGATGGCTTTGAGAGCCTTAACGGTAACGGTTCCAGTGACAACAATGAGGAGGAGAGATGGGGTGAGGGGGAGTCACCCGCACCCGAACCACCCGAGCTACCCGAGACACCCGGGGAGGGCGGGGAAGGTGTGTTGAACAGTAGTCACCCCCATTCCTCCCCTACCTGCACCAGTAGTGACCCCCTCTCAGGTATGGCTCGGGCTTGGGCTAGCTTGTCTAGGGGCTGTACACGTGAACTTGCACAAGTTTTTGGGGACTCTTTTTCCCCTCTTAAAATTGCAGTACTTTTGGTTTTGATTTCTTTTGTTTAGTTTTAGTCATGTTTTATTGTGAGTTATCATCATGAATCATTGTGATTTGTAAAATCAGTTGTGTTATGTAGCAGGGAAATATTATTTTTGATTACTTTGGTTAATAACTCTTCTGATATAAATACACCGAAGCTGTGGCCGTATATTTTCCTCTATTTGGTTCTCAACTTGCATAACTAGACAAATTTCACATCTGCACAGCCCCCCTTTTTATTTGATTTTTTAATGTTTTATTTTATGTTAATGTTTTGGAATATTGAGAGGAAATGTTGAGTATCAACAACTTCTACATTTGCATTTGCTAAAATAAGCTGTGTAGAATAATAACATGTTTTACAAAAATACAAGATTAAAATTTAATTCTTTTACTTTCTTAAACACTTTGACAGATTATATTTAATATAGTTATGAAACTTCTTAAGGCATGATGACGTAGCATTTTTTGTTAGTCTTTTACACAGACTTAAATAAAATAGTCTAAACTAGTGGCTCGAAGGGGTCATAGCCCCTAACCTTGCTTCAGTACTCTGCCTTATCTGATTTGTATACTCTTTGAATGCCTAGGAAAATAAAGCAATATAAGTAAAATTCAAATAATGTGTATATGACAAATGAGAATGGATAATGTTTGAAAATAATGTGAAGTTGAAACAGAAACAAAAATCAGAACAGTATGTTTTTTTTTATTTAAAATGTTTTACATCCCTATGAATTCTATGGTAAAAAATTTGTATTTTTGTTCAAGCAAAGAAATCTGAGCAATCCTTTAATAAAACAAATATTTGTTTAACAATTTGTAAGCGAAAAAAAAAAATTGTGGGAGTTTTGCAAATCTCAGGATGATGGGAGATGGATCAAATTAAAGGTCTTGATCCCAGGGATTCGGGAAAAATAGCAGTAACTTTCCAAAAATTACCAGTAAACGAGAATTTACGTAACCCCCCTCCCCCCTCGGAAAGAAAACATGTGGATTTAAAAATGTTACCTTTGTTTGTTAACAAACTGATATAATATGGTATTTTTGGTGTCTGGGGACCTCAAAACGCAAAGTTATCATTGTCATAATATGTCAGTTTGTTAACAAACAAAGGTAACATTTTTAAATCCCCATGTTTTATTTCCGAGGGGGGGAGGGGGGGTTACGTAATTTCTCGTTTACTGATAATTTTTGGAAAGTTACTGTTATTTTTCCCGAATCCCTGGGATCAAGACCTTTAATTTGATCCATCTCCCATCATCCTGAGATTTGCGAAACTCCCACAATTTTTTTTCGCTTACAAATTGTTAAACAAATATTTGTTTTATTAAAGGATTGCTCAGATTTCTTTGCTTGAACAAAAATACAAATTTTTTACCATAGAATTCATAGGCATGTAAAACATTTTAAATATAAACGAGTTTGCACGCAGCACGCTGACGTGAGGGAAGTGAATTTCCAAATAAAAACTTTAAAAACTTAAATCATTGTAAAAACATACATTTGTCCAATTTTTATTGAAATCTGAAAACATTGATTTTTTGGCTGTTCTGATACTCCTGGTTTCATTTACTTGCAAAGCTGGGAATACAATTTTGCCCAATATAAGGTTAGGAGAAGGTCCAGACAGGCTTGAAAGTAGGTGTGAGGTTGCTGGGGATGATAAAAGTACTCTAACAAAGGAATAACAGGCTTTTCTCGTGTAAAACCCCCTTAAGACAACGTACTGTGTTTAGTCAATACACATTTTCTTTAATAACTCGGTAAATATTTATGCTAGAATGACGAGAGAGGGCTTAAAACTTTCGCCTCTCTAATTTCCATCTTTTTACCTGTATTTATTTTACATCTGGGGCTTTTATGACCATTTTTGGGCTCAAAAACTCGAAATTTGAAAGATTAATCCCCCAAAAAAGGGGTTTAGAGTTTTCCGATTGTTTTGCCCAACGAACTTGTCCAACAGATTAGAGAAAGGAATGTCCCTACCAAATTTGAAGTAAATCGGACAAAAATTGTGACCGCTAGAGTGCAAACACATATATATATATATGTCTATATATATATATATATATATATATATAAAATTTTGAACGACCCCCCAAAACGTGTTCAGGGGGTCACGTTAGGAACTTCTATGGTGTCCCGGGCTTAAGTTTCACCGTGCGGGTCATGCTAATAGTTCACTTTCCATAGGAAATTCACTAAAAAAACATACTGTTCTGATTTTTGTTTCTGTTTGTTTTAGCGAATTTCCCCTATAGGGAAGAAGCTATTACCGTAGTCGGCATGGTAAGACCTAGGCCCGGGACCATGATAACTTTTCGTTTTGAGGTCCCCAGACCCCAAAAACACCATTCGTTCGAAACTGTATATATATATATATATATATATGTGTGTCCGTGAGCACGATAACTGTCGTAAAAATTATCCGATTTCGATGAAATTTGGTATAAACGTGTAAAGCAACATTTATGACTTTAAGTTCGAAAACCAGCCAGATCGCTCTATCCAAAGGGGTATTTTGGGGGGGGTTTTGTACCCCAAAAATGGGTTTTTTGAATTTTTTACATATAATTTTGGAAATAGTCAAATTTTATTTCTTCCCATTGGATTCAGCTTAAAAATACACACAATTTGGTATTTTGATCATTTCTCTACGTCAATTGGTTACCGAGATATTGAAAGTGCTAAACACAGTACGTTGTCTAATGTTATTCTTATGGAGGAAAATAAAAATTTGATATCTCGCTTATTTATGAACATATACTGACGAAACTTGGTATACTGCTTTATCTGGTTGTGGACCATTGATATTTGCTCAAAAAAAAATTGTTTGACAAAGGCTCCCGTAGCAGCAAACCTGCGTCCTCTGCCCCATGTTATTCTTATGGAGAATAAGCAACGTGATATCTCCCTTAATTATGAAAATAAATTAATGAAATTTGGTAAGTGACTTCACCTAGTTGAGTTATATTGATATTAGCATAAAACCCCATTTTTTGTGTTCCTTGCTTCAGCAAACCTGCATACTCAGACGCCATGTTATTCTTATGGAGAATAATTAAAATGTCATAAATTGTTTATTTATGAATGTATATTGATGAAACTTGGTATGTAGCTTTATGTGGCATTAAGATAAATATATATGCATTGGAAATTCGCTAAGTACGCAGGTTTGCTGCTACGGGGGTATTTGTTTCTGTTTCAGCTTCACATTATTTTCAAACATTATCCATTCTCATTTGTCATACACACATTATTTGAATTAATTGTGATTGTATTTAGTTTTTACTTTTTAGCGAATTTCCCCTATGGGGAAGAAGCTATTACTGTAGTCGGCATGGTAAGACCTAGGCCCGGGACCATGATAACTTTTTTTTTGAGGTCCCCAGACCCCAAAAACACCATTCGTTTGAAACTGTATATATATATATTATGTGTCCGTGAGCACGATAACTCTCGTACAAATTATCCGATTTTGATGAAATTTAGTATAAACGTGTAAAGCAACATTTATGACTTTAAGTTCGAAAACCAGCCAGATCGCTCTTTCCGAAGGGGTATTTTGGGGGGGTTTTGTATCCCAAAAATGGGTTTTTTGAATTTTGTACATATAATTCTAGAAAAAGTCAAATTTTACTTTTCCCCATTGGATTCAGCTTAAAAAAACACACAATTTGGTATTTTGATCATTTCTCTATGTCAATTGGTTACCGAGATATTGAAAGTGCTAAACACAGTACGTTGTCTAATGTTATTGTTATGGAGGAAAATACAAATTTTATATCTCGCTTATTTATGAACGTATACTGACGAAACTTGGTATACGGCTTCATCTGGTTGTGGATCATTGATAATTGCTAAAAAAAAATTTTTTTACCAGAGGCTCCCATAGCGGCAAACCTGCGTACTCAGCCTCATGTTATTCTTATGGAGAATAAGTAACGTGTTATCTGCCTTCATTATGAAAATAAATTAATGAAATTTGGTATGTGGCTTTACCTTCATGAGTTATATTGATATTTGTATAAAACCCCATTTTTTGATTTCCTTACTTCAGCAAACCTGCATACTCAGCCGCCATGTTATTCTTATGGAGAATAATTAAAATGTCATAAATCGTTTATTTATGAATGTATATTGATGAAACTTGGTATGTGGCTTTATGTGGTATTAAGATACATATATATGCATTAGAAATTCGCTGAGTACGCAGGTTTGCTGCTGCGGGGGTATTTATTTTTGTAGCTGTCACATTACCCATTTTACTTTGAATGTTATAGGAACAATTACTTTAAAATATTTTCTAGAGTAATGCTATGGCAATTTTTCAAAACCTATAGTCATTTGTTCTCTGTAAACTTAAAAATTTTATCATATAATTATCATGGAAAAAGAATAACGATCTCGCTTATACATGGAAAGTCCCCCTTGCTTTGGTAAAGTCTGATTTTTTTGTGAATTTAGGGTCATAAAGGTTATAGTCCAAGTTTGTTCCCTGACCATATAAGCGAATTTCCCCTATAGGGAAGAAGCTATTACCGTAGTCGGCATGGGAAGACCTAGGCCCGGAACCATGATAACTTTTTGTTTTGAGGTCCCCAGACCCCAAAAACACCAATCGTTCGAAACTGTATATATATATATATATATATATATATACACATATATACATATATATATATATATGTGTGTGTGTGTGTGTGTGTGTGTGTGTCCGTGGGTGCGATAACTCTTGTAAAAAAGGTCCGATTTTGATGAAATGTGGTACAAACGTTTAAAGCAGCATTTATGACTTTAAGTTCGAAAACCAGACAGATCGGCTTATCCGAAGGGGTATTTTGGGGGGCTTTTGTACTCCAAAAATGTTTTTTTTAGCTTTTTACATATAAATTTTGAAAAAGTAAAATTTTATTTTTAGCGAATTTCCCCTATAGGGAAGAAGCCATTACCATAGGTCTCATGGTAAGATTTAAGCCCGAGACCATGACACATTTTTTTTAGGTCCCCAGATGACTAAAACACTATTCGTTCAAATATATATATGTGTATATGTATATATATATATATATATGTGTGTGTGTGTGTGTGTGTGTCCGTGAATGCGATAACTTGAGTAAAAAATGTCCGATTTCGATGAAATTTGGCTCAAATGTGTAAAGTGACATTTATGACTTTAAGTTCGAAAACCAAAAAAATCGGGCCATGGGAAGGGGGGTTTATGGGGGTTTTAAATTTTCCAAAATTCAGTTTTTTGCATTTTTTACCCTAAAATGTTTAAAACACTTAATTTTGGTTTATACCATGTTATAGAGCTTAAAAAAACAAATAATATGGTATTTTGAATTATTGAGCTAGGTTAAGTGGTTGCGGAGAAAATCCAAAAAAACCTGCTCATAAAATCTCCTATGTTAATCTTATGGGAAAAAGGTTTTTGGCTTTTCCTAAGTTAATTTTAATGTAAACTTCACATTTGCTTTTACCAATCAACTCAGCTCCACAAAACAATCATTTTGGTGTTTAAATTGTGATTCTACGTCCAACCGTTGGAGAGATATTCAAAGTGCTAAACACAGTACGTTGTCCAATGTTATCCTTATGGAGAATAAATAAAATTTGATATCTCCATTATTAATGAATGTATATTGATGAAACTTGGCACGTGGGGTCACGTAGTACTGGTATATTGATATTTGCACAAAAAATTGATTTTTTGTTGATTATCCCCGTAGCAGCGAACCTGCGTACTCAGCCCCCATGTTATTCTTATGGAGAATAAGTAAAATGTAATGACTCCCTTAATTATGAACATAAATTAATACAACTTGGTATGTGGCTTCACCTTGTTGAGTTATATTGATATTTGCATAAAAACCCATTTTTTTAGTTCCTTGTTGCAGCAAACGTGCTTACTCATCTCCCATGTTATTGTTATGGAGAATAATTAAAATGTTATAGTGCTTACTTATGATTGAATATTGATTAACCCTTTTACTGCCGACCATTTTATTTATGACGTCACCAAAAATGCCAGACCACTATTAAGATTTACTTGCCAAGACTGCCAGGTTCAATTAGACCAAATTTCACGCTCACATTAAAAAATTTGTAACTTTTTTATTTTTCATCAGAAATTTATATGTTAGGTCTTGTTTTATTTTTATTGAGTTGTTTGTTTCAAATAAAATATATACTTTGGTGTATGTAATAGTTTTTTAGTTAATATATATATATATATATATATATATATATATATATATATATACATATATACAAATAAAAAAATATATACATTTTTTAGTTTGGGCTGCTATAAAAACTACCTCTAAAACTTATACCTCAACCAATTTTATTTATACATGTTGTAAAACAGGTATTAGTAAACACTTACCCAAATTTTCATGCCATTACCTTGATAAATGCAGGAATTCTGTTTTTTTTTTCAAAATGTATTCATATTTTCAAAATTGAACATAGTTGCATATACAATTGACAATATTTTTTTTATAAAAACATGTACATTTGGCTTCTAAATTGAAAAATGTTGTAAGGAACATAAAATAACACTAAAAACATACTAAAATAATTAAACTAACAACGACAAAAATATTTAGAATATTTGAGAAAATTTCACAAAAAACCCTTTCAACACCTGTGCTCACCGAAACAGGTAGGGTGAACACCTATTTACGATGGTATTTTCACTTACTGGCGATCTACTCCGCTTGTCCATTTTCGTAATGACATCAAAACTTTACTCACTAAACCACGGATAAATCCACAAACATAACCAACAAACCAACACCAGTAAACATAAACAACAATTGAAAGACGGACAGCAGACAACACTCACTACACAGAGCAACTGTCGATTATGCACAAACGGTAGGGGGAATCAATGATTATGACTTTATAGGTTATACAAGTCATAGAGTATAAATTGTACTTTTCTATGTTCCTCATAGTCTTGACATCGAGTATCTCAAGTTTCGTGGCATTTGGTAAACATTTAAGGCCAATAAGTTAGAAATATTAGACGTGCTTTATTGTGCACGTCGGCGATTCTCGCACGATTAGTGACGTGTGCATATGCGCACGTCGGCATTTTTTGCACGATTCTCGACGTGCGCAAATGCGCACGTCGGCAGTAAAAGGGTTAAACTTGGTATGTGGCTTCACCTAATTAAATGATATTTATATTTGCATAAAAACCAATTGTTTGTGTTCCTTGTTTCAGCAAACCTATGTACTCATCACCAATGCTATTCTTATAGAGAATAATTAAAATTGTATATATCGCTTATATATGAATATATTTTTATGAAACTTGGTATGCGGCTTTATATGGTATTAAGACATATATTATGCATTGGAAATTCGCTGAGTACGCAGGTTTGCTGCGACGGGGGTATTATTTTAAATTGGAATCAGCTTAAAAAGATGAACAATTTGGTGTTTTAACCATTGCTCTACGTCAATTGGTTACTGAGATATTGAAAGTGCTAAACACAGTACGTTATCCAATGCTATTCTTATGGAGGATAAGAAAAATTTTATATCTCGCTTATTTATCAACTTATCCTGACGAAACTTGGTATATTGCTTCATTTCATTGCGGTCTATTGAGATTTGCACAAAAACCCATTTTTTGGCCGATAGTTCCCGTAGCAGCAAACTTGCATACTCAGCCCCATGTTATTCTTATGGAGAATAAGTAATGTGTTATTTCTTTTAATTAAGAACATAAATTAATAGAACTTGGTATGTGGCTTTACCTAGTTGAGTTATATTGATATTTGTATAAAAACTCACTTTTAGTGTTCCTTATTTGAGCAAACCTGCATACTCAGCCGCCATGTTATTCTTATGGAGAATAATTAAAATGTCATAAATCGTTTATATATGAATATATATTGATGGAACTTGGTATATGGCTTTATGTGGTATGAAGATAAATTTATATGCATTGGAAATTCGCTGAGTATGCAGGTTTGCTGCTACGGGGGTATTTTTAATAGTTATGTCCCTGACAACCATTTTAAAATAAATAGCTAAAACTCTAAATCACTTCTTATATTACACATTTATTTTTGTAGATGATGCTGCTCAATTTCTAATTAGTGTTTTTAGTAGGTTTGATAATGCTAAACTATTGAGTTACAATAATAACATAATGCAACTTTTGTGTTAGATTGCTTTAAACAGCTTATTAATATTAACTAGGTTTAGTTTAAAGAAAATACATGCAGAACATTTATTTAATTTTCACAGAAACTCTTGAAATAAATATTTTTAAGGGTATCAAATTTATCTTTCAATAGGAGTGCTTAAATATTAAAAGGGCGTTTTTGGGTTTGAACAAATCTTTTCATCAAAATGTTCTTAAAAACTTGATATAATTTTACACTTTGTTTGTATAGTATTTTCCACTAAGTCTATCAAAAAGATGCTAAAAAGTTACTTAAAAAAACAAACTACAACTGTTTTTTTGTTTAAAGTTATTTGGAAATTAATTCATTAAACTAAACAAATTGCTCATGAACAAAACTGATCTTTAAAATACCTTTAATTTGAGACGACATTTATCATTTTCTGATTATAAATAACTGATATATTGTGCATTCTGTTTAACATTGGTTCTTATGGAGTATACATTCAACATGGCCGCTGTCTCCAATGTTCTTAATGTTAATATGCTACCAAAACCCAAATTCATGATAATAAGGAGATTTTTGCTATAGAAATTACTAAATCAAATGCCCACTAGATCTAAATATTATATCAATCAGTCCTATTGTACTACTATTATTTGTCACTTGATTCTTTATGTTTTGTTATTTTTGTGTTCTGTGCAGTGGATCCTGTGTCATCGTATAGTGGCCGTGGCTGTCAATGTAAAGTGTTTGCTCACTATCATACGGGTTTGTTGAAAACTTTTGTTGACTATCTCAATCTTAAGTAAAAGACCGTATAATTATATAATTGATGTAGTTGTAACATACGGGTGGTACGTTAGAGATGCCAATGATTGTTACGATGTCTCGTCTAGGCTGTGCAGGGGAGGCGGACGAAACTGATCACAAAGACACAGATTCCGAACCCTCCAGGCCACGCTCTATAATATCCTCACAGGTACCATAATTTTAATTGTTTGTATATACTATTTATTAGTTTTAAATGGAAAAGCGCCTTCATTATCAAAATAAGTTTACATGAGGGGATGCTGAAATGAGCTCGAACTGTTAACTATAAAACTATAGAAGTCAACATACAATCTCATTAAGTTAGCTAGCTTGTTTGAAAAAAAATCATGTACTGAATCCCGTATTTTCCCCAAGCATCTCTTAATCTTTTATCTTGCTTAATACCGACCAAACTCAGCTTACTGCTCCTTACTTAAATGTGAAAACCCAAAATAAAACCTCTTATTCCTGATAAAATAAGGCGATTGGAAATAAAGTGAAAAACAATGTAAATTTCCTATATGTTACCAACAGCCCAACAGTTTTGATTATTTGCAGGCCATGGTTTAAAATTAAGGTTAGGTCTAATTAACTCAGTTCTTCTTGTGATTACCCATAATATGACAGTACCGCCATATTTGTCTGTCACGAATGTTTTATCACCAAATATATTGACAGGATAAGGTTCATATATTTAACTAGCAGCTAAAAAAACACACGAGCCACTGGAAGCGGAGACATTTCCTCCGCTAAGGTGAGCATAAGGCATAAGGTGAGCCCTGCCAAGTGTAAAACTTTGAAAATTGAAAGCGCTACCCGTGGAAAATTTTAAAATCACAGCACCGTCTACTGCTTGATGAATTGTAACTTTTACTTAGTTCGATACGCTATGGTAGTCTAACGGATATGGATTCATGATCATGCGGTCTCAGGTTCAATTCTACCTTTTCGTGTTTAATTTTTGAGGTACCAATTTTTGTTATATTTTACACAAACCCATTTTTGCAATGTGTTACAAAGAAAAGAGCCGCCATACAGCGCTCTGCGGAGTTGGGTTAGGTTATTTTACTATAATTTTTTTGTAAATGTACTGTACTTTTTTAGAATAAAAGTAGGTTTCCTCTGTTTACATTTGAAAATACTACATTTCACTGTTTTCTCATAAAAAAGCATCTGTTTCGGATAGCTCGTTTGTCATCGGAGAAGTTCGGCTTCCTTCGGATGGCAAAGCCTCCGCCTCCATTGGCTCGTGTGGTTTTTTAGCTGCTAGTATATATTTATTACTTATTACAATTTGTTGTAGTTTAGGATATTGTTGCAGTTTATTAGTTCATACTGCCAATTTTAATTATACTGTACATTTATTCATAATAGAAAATAGTATTATCAAATTTGTTATTTATCTTTCTACAATGGTGAACTCTTGTATATTTAATTATATTAAATAAATAAATAAAGGTCAAAATTGAGGGATAGATTTTTTCTTGTTGGTTTATTAAAGTATAAACTTGACAACCTTAAAGTCCAAATTTTGTGAAATTTGTAGTACTCTACTCTAATACATTACATGTTACAAATAGCTCAACAGTTTTGGTTATTTGCAGGTCATGGTTTAAAATTAAAGTTAAAGAGCTCAGGTCTTGCTCCCCATGACACCCACCCGTGGTAACATCACATTTTTTCCATCAGGAGTGTCTTATTGCCAAGGTAAAAACTAAGAGATAGTTTCTCAGTCTGTTGGTTTCTTAAAGTACAAACTTGACAACTTTGATGTTCAAATTGTGTGATGTTTGTGCGACTCTACTCTAACACGTACATAGCCAGTTCTGTAGTTCTGTAATTCACAAACCGATTGCATTACCACAGAAGCTGCTGAGCAGGCGGCGCGGCTCGCTGCAGTCGCTGAGTGTCAAGCTGGCCGAGAGCTCATACAACTCGAGCGGCGAGAGCGACGGGGAGACGCTAGCAGACACGGCGACCAGCGCGGCCGAGTGGATCGGTGTGACGACCAACAGTGAGGAGTGCAGCTACAGCAGCGACCTGGACGACCGAGAGACAGTGCACGAGCTCAACGACCACCCCTTCGCCTGGGAGTTCCAGATTGTGAGTCGACCCTCTCTTGTCTCCCTTTAACACTGTTTGACCATCCTACAAATTTTGTGACCCTCCACTTTACCCATTAAGTTATTAATTTGTATAATATTCACTATAGCCTACAACAGGATCCAATTGGTACGCACTCTGGTTGTAACATCTTTAATTAATGACTGGAGGCAACTACAGTTCTCGCCTCTAGGGGTGTGGACTGACTATGAACCTATTTAACGCCGCTAGGCCACTGGTCGAGTGGCCGTGATACCCGTGAGGGCAAAATCGTGGAAACACCTTGGCCAGGTGTTGTTACAAAATTCGTGGGTTTGATTCCCACCCACGACCAAAACTGACCAGTCGTGCAACTCTCAATGAGTTAACCGATCTGTGGACGTTGGTGGGAGGGCCCAAGTAAAATAAATGGTGGCAGGCCTGCTTGGAAGCCCCAACCCCAGAAAAATTATTACATCTTTGTGAAAACTAATTTGTTTGATTACTTTTGGTTTGTTAAATTATTTTAACTAAAACAAAAACAACAAGACTAATACATGTACATTAGATAGTTAAATGTTTAAATAAGTAAATTATACTTAAAAATTAAAAAATACAAATTTGATATTTTTCAACAAAAATAGCTTTACCTCTTGAAAATTTAACCAACTTCTTTAGCAGGCACGCCTCGTACTTACTAGTACGGAATAGTATATTTTGTCACTGGGGCTAAAAGTGACACTTTTCGATACAAGCTCAAGTTTAACGACCGAGGCAAAGCCGAGGACGGAAAATGAGCAAGGATCGAAAAGCCACTTTTGTCCCGTGTGATGAACTATTTTCTTCGTCATACTGCACAATGTATTAAGCTAACTACTTCATAAAACTAAAATTGTACAACTTGTTTACCTTTCAAAGTTTGCTCCCAAAATGGTTTCAATCTTGTTCTTGCTATTTAAAACACAACTGTTACAGATATATTCAACTGTTGTCTATTAGTTTGAGGATAGACTATAACGATAACGATTTATGTATTGAACGCTATGGACTGTCATTAAACCGACAACAATGCGACAATGAATTACAAAGGATAAAATAATCCCTTACTACTGTCAGTACAATCAACGTACACAAATTTGTAGTATTTATTACATCAAACGAACAGCTGATGACCTCGACACCAGCTGATTATTTTTTGCCCTAGGGTTAAAAAGAACTACTTTAGCCCCGCTATGCATCTATTGAAAATAGCCGTTTTTGAAGCAGTATGACAAAAAGGTATCTTTATTCCTGATATTCCTGCTTTTATCCCCATTTCCTTTCTTAACACTCAAACGAGAGTGTTATTTTTTCCTTCAATTGAAGTCAACCCCTCTCCCTCATTATTGTCAGGTCACAGATCATCAAGCAAGAGGTCACAGCCATTTCTAATCCAGACCATATTTTCTCAAATTACTTAATTTTTGGGAAATTAGTACTTAAGATTTCCTTGAGACTTTATCAGCATCGTTGCTGCAACAAGCTACAGCTGGCGTATTTCAAGCAACAATGGCGGTTCAAAGCCTACAAGTGATCGCTGACGCCAGTGTGAACATATCCATATGATTCAGTGTTTTCCCAAAATGCGTGACCACCTGTCACTGGCAATCGGTGACAGATAACAATCGACGAACAGTTTTATTTATTAATAAGTTCTAAATCATTTGGCTATACAAATTTTGTGGTTTACTTTTGATGGAAATCTAGAACTTAAGTAGTTCAAACTTGTTTAATTTTAAAATTAGGATATTTAAAATTTTGTTGAGCACCCTCTAATAAGTTTATAATGTTAAATGTACAGATTTGGATGATTTGAATGTTTGCATTATTAAAAGTTGTTATGTGGTTCCTTCAACTTAAAACCAACCAAGTTCTACTGCATTTAGAATACCCATTAATTTGACTGGGTTTGAAATATATAAGCTTCCATTTGATTTGTGTTTTTCATTCTAACTGGTAAACAATTAATTGTTTCAGTCACCGGCAGCAATTCTCAGTCCTAGCTGTGCATCATCTGACAAAGGTAAATCAATTATTTTTAAAGTTGGCCTACTATACTTAATTATATAAAGCACTATACATTTTAGCGAATTTCACCTATTGGGAAGAAGCTATTACCGTAGGTCTCATGGTAAGACTTAAGCCCGAGACCATAATCAATTTTTGTTTTGAGGTCCCCAGATGCCAAAAACACTATTCGTTCAAATGTATATATATGTATCTATATATATACATATATATATATATATATATATATGTGTGTGTGTGTGTGTGTGTGTGTGTGTGTCCGTGAATGCGATAACTTGAGTAAAAAACGTCCGATTTTGTTGAAATTTGGCTCAAATGTGTAAAGTGACATTTATGACTTTAAGTAACCAGAAAAATCGGACCATGGGAAGGGGGGTTTATGGGCGTTTTAAATTTTCCAAAAATCAGTTTTTTGCATTTTTCACCCTAACATTTTTATAAAACTTAATTTTGGTTTTGTCCATGTTATAGAGCTTAAAAAACAAATAATATGGTATTTTGAATTATTAACCTAGGTTAAGTGGTTGCAGAGAAAATCCAAAAAAACCTGCTCATAAAATCTCCCATGTTAATCTTATGGGAAAAAGGTTTTTTTACTTTTCCTTAGTTCATTTCAATGTAAACTTCACATTTTATTTTACCAATCAGTTCAGCTCCACAAAAAAATCATTTTGGTCTTTAAATTGTTATTCTACACTCCACCGTTGCAGAGATATTTAAAGTGCTAAACACAGTACGTTGTCCAATGTTATCCTTATGGAGAATAAATAAAATTTGATATCCCGATTATTTATGAATGTATATTGATGAAACTTGGTATGTGGCTTCACGTAGTTCTGGTATATTGATATTTGTACAAAAAAATGATTTTTTGTTGATTATCCCCGTAGCAGCAAACCTGCGTACTCAGCCTCCATGTTATTCTTATGGAGAATAAGTAAAATGTAATGACTCCTTTAATTATGAACATAGATTGATAAAACTTGATATGTGGCTTCAAATTGTTGAGTTATATTGATATTTGCATAAAAACCCATTTTTTGTTCCTGGTTGCAGCAAACCTGCCTACTCATCCCCCATGTTTTTCTTATGGAGATTAATTGGATAATTGAACGAAGTGAAAGTATCCTTATAGACAACTTTACAGCTTAGACTGGTAAGAGAATCAACTCAAATGGCGTGTCTGTGACCCCAATAACTCGAGAATGCCTCCACAGTTAAACTTAAAATTTTCCAGAAAAACTTAACAGGTCAAAATCTCAGTCAAGTTCGTTATTCAAATAATTTCGTTCAGTATTAATCAAATTATCTTAAAACCAAATTTAGTTTTTTCTCCATAAGAATAGCATTGGAAGCCATTTTAGTGGTACTTGAATCGTTAATATTTAGCCGACGTCTATGTTTCAACAACAGAGTAACAATAGTTAGTTTACTAGAGTATACTTTGTTATACTGGATAACAACAGTTTTTTTACCAACAAAAAACACACAAGAGAGATAAATCAAAGTATATTTTTAAGTTGTGAGCATATTTATTATTTTATAAATTATTAAGTATACGTTTAAAAAAAATTATACAGTTAATACAGTTAATATTCCCTTAGTACGCCTACTCTGTGTAAATATCGTCTGTCAGTCGTCGAAGGCGATGATTGTATTGTATCAGTGGCAGACGACAGACGACTCGTGTGGCAGGTCGGAAAACTCAAAATAACTTTTTGATGACTGTAGATACTAAGATATTAACTTAACTTATAAATTAGTTTGTTTTATTACATTTTCTTAGACAATTGGTAATATTGTGATTGTCAGGTGTAAAAAGTATACAAAGCCTCAATTTATCTTGAAAGCGTTGATGAAGTTAGTCACAGTAAGCGAACAACCTTAAAATTTATTTTGTAGGACAATTATTTGCTAGTTTATATTTTCACTAAATCAATAATAAAAATTGTCTACATTACCTAAAATACATTACCAGTAATGTAGTAGGTAACCACAATAAAAGCTATAGATTATTCTAACCAAACAGCCTTTTTCGGAAGGTTATCTTGAATGATTTGACATAGCCTAGGGTTGGATTACAGTAAGAGTAAGCAACATTAAACTGGTAATACAACTTTTGTAAAATACTTTAAACACATTACCAGGAATGTTGTAGCGAACCAAAACAAAAGCTTTAAACTATTCTAACCAAACTAAGCCTTTTATACAGGTTATCTGAAATAATTTGACATATCCTAGGTTTGGATTATACTGAGCTGTTTTCATCATAAACTTGGACCTATGGCTATAAAATGTCGGCCTATACACTTAGGCTACTTGCCATTTTAGAAGTTTCATGTACGGTCTTGGAGTCAACCCATGTTTATAGAATTTAATTTCCTGATAGCCCAGGCCATTGCAACAATATATTGAAATATCATTTTGTAAAATACAACTGTTGTTACAACTTTAAACATTACCAGGAATGTTGTAGCGAACCAAAACAAAAGCTTTAAACTATTCTAACCAAACTAAGCCTTTTGTACAGGTTATCTGAAATGATTTGACATCTCCTAGGTTTGGATTATATTGAGCTGTTTTCATCATAAACTTGGACCTATGACTATAAAATGTAGGCATATAAACTTGGGCTACTTGTCATTTTAGAAGTTTCATGTACGGACTTGGGCCAACCCATGTTTATAGCATTTAATTTCATGGTAGCCTAGGCTATTGAAACAATATATTGAAATCTCATTTTTTTCATTTAAATAACTGGGCCAGATGATTTATTGTTAATCCTTAAGGATATTTTGACTTGGCCTATAGAAATTGTTAACATTAGTTCATATAGGAAACTCGCTGTTCTCTTAAAAGTTGAATTAACCACACTGCTAAAGTCACTGCTTAGCCCAAAATGCTCTGTTTGTTCTATGATAACGCACCCATGCCAATCCTAACAACAAACCATGCCTGAAATCTTCAATTTATTTTAAAAATAAATAAATGTACGTATTTATACAACATTTACTTTGATAAAAACAAGTATGTATGTATGTTTTTCTACGGATAAAATGTTAGGTTGGCGGCGGGATCCGAACCTGTGACCTTTCGCTCCAAGAGCCAGTGCGATACCTCTCAGCTACCGCGATAATTGATTCTTAGAGAAGTGACTAAAACTATAGCTATATAGACATAAAATCCGGATTCTGGCGGCAGTTAAATGATAACGGAATGTATTCTGATGGATGTTACTCAAATCAGATATTGCATTTTTTATGAGACTCGATTTGAGTTTGATCATGTGTTTCAATTATCCTTATACGCGAGGAATGAGCGTACACCTAGTTAAAATGTTATACAGTGCTTATTTATGATTGAATATTGATGAAACTTGGTATGTGGCTTCGCCTAGCTAAATTCTATTTATATTTGCATAAAAAATAATTGTTTGTGTTCCTTGTTTCAACAAACCTACGTACTCATCACCAATGTTATTCTTATGGAGAATAATTAAAATTGTATATATTGCTTATATGTGAATATATTTTTATGAAACTTGGTATACGGCTTTATGTGGTATTAAGACATATATTATGTATTAGAAATTCGCTGAGTACGCAGGTTTGCTGCGACGGGGGTATTTCATATCTCAAATAACTTTTTTTTATTATTTAAATTTACATAATTTTACAATGATTTTACTTATATTACAGAAATAAGGTTTGAGTTAAGTTACCTAGTTTTTCAGCCAATTGATTTGGGTTTATAGTGAAATTACTATCAGTTTGGATCCTCTCTTGAGTCCATCGTCAAGTTTAGTACCAAGCTTTGAATTCCTGTTCAGTACTAGTGGAATGGAAAAGGTTGTCATATTGTAAAAACACAACAGAGTTAGTACACAAAATTAACTAGGGGAGTGCGAGTAGTGAATTTTTGGCTCGAGTCGAGTCGAGTAGTGCCAATTATTTCGAGTTTAGAGTATTTTCGAGCGAGTATTTGCCATCAGTTGGTAGTTTCAAATAGTGTTATGGTATTTTGATACCACTCTAGATTTGATAATCTAAACATGGTTTCTAACTAATACATGAGTAGCAATACAAAGTTTTGGCCAGTACAATCAAACTGGATTGCGTATTGACAAACAAAACACGGTTTGACATTCGTTTCTGGCCAATAAAACATGGTCCGGTTGTCATTTGGCCAATATCACTTGGTCCAGACATCGCTTATAATCAATAAAATTTTACAAGAAGTGATTTTGTCATTGTGATTGGAGGAACAAATGATGTGGAGACGAAAAATGCTTACAAACTACCTCAGAAGATTGCTGGTTTATCAACAACTCTGGAATACACCAACCTTATTGTTGCCTCTTTGTCCCTTCACCATAACAACCCATACCTAGATAGTAAAATAGCTCAAATAAACAGCCAAATTATAAACTCAGTGGAAGCATCAACAATTAAACCTTCGGTTCTTCCACTACATGATTTACCTCGCCATCTGTATACAAATCATGGACTGCATTTCAATCACAGAGGCAAAGATAAAATAGGCAAGCTAATAATTAATACCGTAAGGAAAATACTGTTTCAAACTATGTGGATGATACAAACACCTTAAATGAAGAACTTTCCTCCGTAATGCCTTATGTAGTAGCCAGTACAACTCTGAGTGAGTGGGAAGGTGTTAAAATAGTAGAAGAAGGCATGACAGATGTTATATGCCGATTGAAAAGCAACAACTCAGTTTCTTTTGCACACTGCATCTCTAGTGATTTTGAACATGTCAAAAATATGAGTGCAGGTGTTGCAGTGACATTTAGAAATCATTTTGGAAGGCCACAGGTTACTCAAACAACCAATAGATATATCAGCAAGTCAACAACAGAGCAGATATCTATGGCCTTTTAACTAAATCAAAATTCTTTGAAAAACCTTCCCAAAAAGATTATTATTCTTGCTTTTTACATCTCACCAATGGTTTCAGGAAAAGGAAGTTTTAACAGCTTAGTTTGTTCTCCCATGGGATGTGTGAGAGATCTTATCCCCATTAAAAAGTTTGCAGTAAATATAATGAAGTTTCATGTGAGTACAGGAGCAGCAGTTTGCATTGTTGCAAACAATGAAAAAGCATCCAGGCAACTTTATAATGGGCTTAGCTTTCGTGAGTTCTTGAGGGAACTGGAGCATGAAGTTGCGGCAGCTAGATGCATGTTGATGAACATTCTAGCCACTAAAGGTCTAAGCACTTCCTTGATGGATGGGGCACCAGATGGATCTTCGCAACTCTCTCAAGGTGGCGGGGACAATACAGCAGTCTTGGAGGTCAGCCATGCTGAGGCAGCGCCCACAGTGATGCCCGGTGATGATCTACCTCAGGCGGTCTCAGAGGTGTCCAGTGCTGGTGATGAGTGTGTATCAGTGTCTTCCAATGAGTCAGTAGTGAGTGTCTGTGGGTGTTGTGTATCCAGTTGTGATTGTTTAACTAAACCCACTCATGAAATTGTACCCTTAAGTTTAAATAGTTGTAATACTATCCTAGATAACATTTTGTTCACTCCACCATTAAACTAAATACAAATGACAAGAAAGGTAATTTTGCTTTTGGTGTTCAATATACACAGACTAAACTGAATGATTTTAAGAAGCCTTTAATAAATAAAGAAAATTTGCTGAGTCACCTAAATATCCAAAGAATTAATACAAAGTTTGATGAGGTAAACCTGTTTTTATTAGATGACAAGAAAATAAAAATTATGTCTCAATGAGCATAAAATTTGTAGCGACCGAAAACAATTATTAAATAATATTAAATATTTCAAACTGGCAGATGGTTACTTTAGAGATAACTCAAGCGGTGGCTTATGTATCTTAATTCATGAGTCAGTTAGTTTTAAAGTTAGGACGGATCTATTGCTTTTTAATCATGAATTGAATTTTGAAGGCTCATATATTGAAATACAGTAGAACTCCAATTATCCGAATTAATTGGGGATCGGGCCGATTTGGATATGCAGAAATTCGGATAATCAGCTATACCTCGGGAATTAAGCAAAAAACATCACCATACATAAAAATTCAGAGTTTTATTGACAAAGTTATTATAAATGTAATGAACAGAAAATGAGCGAACTGTATCAAGAATATACGTCATAAAAATTAAATTACAGGAGTTAAATTGAATACAGTATATACAGTTGCTCTTTTCAATACATACTGTATGTATTTCACTGTTCAATGTTGGTTATTTCACTTGAACATCTCGAGCAAAGTGAATTTATCACTTAGCGAAAGGACAACACGTTTACGTTTAGCACTCATTTCGAACGATAATCTCGGTGAAAGAACAGTAGCGACTGATGATGAGCAGGGCGGGAAGGGGGTATGACTCATTGTTCGCCGCAAAAATATCGTCCGGAAGGTAACAGCGAAGGCTTTTATTTGTAGTATTACATGTTCATTCATTCATCATTTAGTAATAATTTTCTTATTATGTGTTATTTTATATTTAAGTTTCCCTATAAATGTACTAATTAATTAATTTCCCCTAAATGTGTTATTTGTATTAATTGTCCCATGTTCATGCCTAATAATAATCATCATTATCATCACTCCTCAGAAAACATTCCCCTCTATATATTTAATGTTTATTTATCTGTGCAATTGTATAATAATATGTATTTCATTAATTTAATCACCAATAATTATTCATAGCCTATCCCCATATAATAGCCTACTCACTTAATTTAATATGTTTGTTAATAATAATATTTTAGATATAAGTTATGTGAGAGGATTGCAATAGAATTAAAATTTAATATAATATACTTTTCAAAAATAGTCCTTAAGGAATCTAAATTACAGTGACCAGTGTTAACAATTGTGTGACCATGTGCTTCTCAACAATGGACCATGCTTCCAGACCTCATCTCTACTAGATCTTTCTTCTTGCTCCAGATGCCATTGTGTTAAGACCTAAAATCTGTGAAGGACACCGTTCCTATTTTAAATTTCCCAGTATGGCCTAAGTTTTGCATTGCTTAGTGCTCATTTTATTAGGGACTTACTGCTCAATTAATACCATCTTTAAATTCACTCCTTTTTATTTGATTTTCCCCAAAAACTGGTATTTGAGCGAAGAACATTTGTAAGCAGATTGGTAAACTCCTTCCATTGTATTCTATTTAGGGACTGGAAAGAATACAGACATTTAAATAGAACAAGCCTAATGTTCTGAAAGTTAAAATAACCTCAAGAGAGTATTTTATATTGAACTATCTTTCCAAATTTAATTTTGAGTATTTTAACCATTCATAAAGTCAGTGAAACCATTGGACTCTCCTTTTGGACAAAACCAAAATTTCCATTGTTGTAATTTTTCAACACATCAGCTTAATTGGACTTAATATTCTTTCAAATATCATCCCAACGTTATTCAAGTCAGCACGATACTTCCCCCCTGAGAAAAAGAGCCCTCATTTGTAAAGAAACCCCATTTAGAACCCAAAATATGAACATTTAGTTTTAGGCCTACCAGTATATTTGTCATTTACCTTCTAGGCTAGGCCACACATTGTAACTGTTCCCCCTGAGTTGTATATTATTGTAAATCCCTTTAATTGAGAACCTTTTTGAAACATAATTGTACTAATAGATAAATAAATATTGTATTGTTCCTCTGTAACTTTGTATTTTATTCAAATAGTAAAGAAATCTTAGAAATTGTACACCTACCTTTTGTTGACATCCAGAGTAAATACAAAACACATTCTACTCACTACAATAAAGTAAAGGAGACCACAAGTACAAGTATATTTATTATCAAGTCAAAGAAGATCATTTGTGAGCTATATTTAAATAGCCTAGGGAATTTTGTAAGTAATAACACTGATTTTTGTAAAGAGAAGCTAGGCTTAGCACATGGCAGCCATTGCCCTCAGATCCCGATAGCATCACTGTTTATATCCACTTTTCCTGAGCACATCCGAGCAAACAATTAGTTAAAAGTTAGCAATTTAGAATCATAAGTAAAAACAATTAGAAATAAAAATAAGAATTTGGCGACCCAACGTACTGGCTTGAATAACAGTTGATAAACATTGCAATCCTCAACTAGAGTAAGCCTAGAATAAGACCATATTTAATATTAAGTTCCCGTAATTGTTTCCCTCCCCACCAATAATAACAGTGTATAAAGGTACCGCATATTTAACTATCTCGCATATTATAATAAAACGAACACACGATGGCCGAAAACAAGTACAATCTACGGAAAACAAGAAACTACCCCGTAGCAGACGCCGACTCGAGCGACGATGAAACCAGCAGCCGCCATGTTGCGCAGAACGAAGACGAAACTGTCAAAACCAAAGACCGCCAAACCTACGCCGACCCCATCAGCCAATCAGAGAATGTCGATTTCGTAACCTCTACGCGAGATTTCTCTCTCAGCCTGCCCTTAGACGCTAACTCTGCTTTCTCAACACCTGAATGAAGTATCGCCAGCCGACCGACCCGAACGCTGACGGACACACCCGAAGGCTCCCGAACTGGATTCATTGATCAGAATGAACGAGGACGTATCGCAAGCTCATTGAACGAGTCGACGCTCATTCATTCTTCACGTCCGATGACTGATGCACACACAGACGATGCAACTAGCGGATTAAATGTTACAAACCCGATCACACCGACACCTGCAATCGATATGAATATACTAATTACCCTTATGACTAATTTGGGAAACAAAATTGAGCAAACTAGTCTTGATCTAAATAACAAATTTGAACAAACCAATACGAAAATTGAACAAACTAGTATCGATTTAAATAGCAAATTCGAACAGACCAGCGCCAAAATCGAACTAAATAATGCTGAATTAAAATCCAAAATCCAGACAATCCATGCAGACTTCCATCAAAAAATTCATCAGACAAAAGCCGAATTAACCAAAATCATTAACGAAAATACCAATGAAACTCAACAGGAAATCCAAGCCTGTCGAAATGCTTTCGAATCGCAGATACAAGAAACAAGAGAAAACCAAATCGAAATTCGATCAGAAATTAACGCCATCAAAATGACCCAAAATGCCCAATCTGGAGAAACTGCCAAATTAACTGACAAATTAATACTTAGAATTGAAAATTTACAAACTCAAATGAGGCAATTCGTGCTGGACAGTATCTCACAACAACAGATCGCTGCCAAATTTGAAAATAAACAATATCAGGAAAATATTATATCTACCGTCAAAACTCATCTGGAAGAGCATAAGCAAAATTTTGATCTGAAAATAGAAGAATTAACCGTCAAAACGCAATTGGATAATGAACGTAATTCAAAAGCAAACCTAACGGCACTGAAAAATGAAGTTATCCCCAAAATTACATTGCAAACAAAACTAATTGAGGCACAACAAATTGAAATCCAAACCTTGAATCAAAATTTAAACAAATGTGAAACTGAAGTAACCAATCTGAAGCAAGCAAATCAATTAAACGGAATGGCCGGACAAATCAAAGTAATATGCAGTGGAAGCGAAGCCAATGATCGTCTAATGCCGAAATTTAATGGACGGAGCGGCAATCCAAACGAATATTTATATAAATTGAGAAGGTATTACGAACGAGGAATCGAAAGGAATCAATGTTGCGACTCAACTGAGTACCTGAAAGACCTGCTTGAGACATCATTCGAAGGACCAGCATCACGATGGCTACAGCTGATAAAAAGTGAAATTATTGATTGGGAACATTTTGCGAGAGAATTCGAACTCAAATACTGGAGCCAGGCAGTCCAACGAGGGATTAAAGCAAAAATCGAGTCGGAGAAGTATAGAGCCAACGGAACGTTAAGCCGGACGGAGTACTTGACAGAAAGAGTATTGTTACTACAATCGATGACACCCAGCCTAAGTGAAGAGGAGATAGTGACTCTTATGGCGGAGCGATTTGACGCGATAATCCAAGACAGCATAAGCGTACAGAACATCACTACGATCCGAGCGATGGAGAGACTACTGCAGAAAGAAGACATAAAAGATGGACCTAAGAAAGCCAGGAACCACAACAACCAGCAAAGCAGCCGACCAGCCAGTCCAACCACTTCAAACCAACAGAATTACAACGATCGATATGCTAACCAACGGGCCTATCAACCAAAAATGAACAACTACCACAATTATCAACAGAATAAATACCCTTCAAACAACCCTTCGTATCGAAATCAACAAAATTACAGGAATAATGGTAACAACAACCAGCAATACCATAGAAGTCATCATGACAACAAGCCGTATCAACGTGAGCAATATCATCCCAGAAACTATGAACAAAACTACAAAAATGATCGTCAACACCCTACCAACGAACAGAATCAACTCTGCGCCATATTTATACAGAATCCCAATCCACCTAATGCTCCAACTGTATCTCCAATGAGCCCTCATTCAAGTAACAACAATACTGCTAGTCCACGTTCCCCACCGTCTCAAACGAGACAGGGAAACGACTCGGCGCTGTAGCCCACGGCCGAGAAAGGGTTATGTTGTCATGCGATCACCCATTAAATACAGCGCCTACTTACACTATCCTCGGTCAAACTATCAATCACTCTATAAATCTTATGCAGTCCAACAACATAATATGTGATAAAAATTTCCTTTTAGAAGATGAGTACGAAAATGATGTCAATTTAAATTATACACAAATTAACTGTCCAGAAATCAATATAACATTAAACAATATCAGCACTAATGCCTTAATTGATTCCGGTTCTTCTGTAACTTGTATAGCCGAAGCTTGGTTCAACGAAAATAAAATGAAACTACAACCATTTGAAGAATTACCAGTGAATAATACCGTTATCAAAACAGCTGTTGGAGAAAAGTCTAAACGTGTTTCCCGCACAATATATGTTCCCACCACCATTGATAAACATACGATGCTAATCGAATATTTGATAGTGCCACATTTAATAAAACCCATAATTCTCGGAGTCGATGTTCTATCTGCCCTCAAAATGGATTTAAATTTCAACACAAACGAAATAAATATGAAAATCAATAATGATAATGTTACAATGAAGTTTAATATGTGTCATCATGAAGGACAGTTATGTCAAATAATAATTAATAATAGCCATAGGCCAAATAATAATATGAATAATAATTTTGATAATATGATGTACGATGAGTACAATGATGATTTAATATATGATAAATATGATAGCACAGCATACAACTTCAACGAATTACAAACAAATCCAATAAACGACAGCACATTGACACAAGAAGAAATTAATACATCTTTAGCATCAAATGATTACATCAAGAAAGAAGAACAAACAATTTTAAGTCAGTTATTAAATAAGTACAAACATGTTTTACCCGAGCTATTTATGGAGAAACTGCAAAACTTTTCGAGGTTTACGAAGGACCATTCGTCATCAAGCAAATATTAGGAAAATCTACTTTTCATGTAACCAGAGAAAACGAAGACATCTTATTTGGACCATATCACATATCTGCATTAAAAAGATACATAGAACCGATAATAGAAGAGGATAATGTAAATAATGAAGAAGACCCTGACAACATAAACTCTTAAAACAGTGTAAATAGTCCATCATCATCATCATCATCCATCAAGTGTAATAATTTTAAATGAGGAGATTGTCATGAACCTTAACCGCGAGTGCGTACCCCTTCCCATATTCCCCAAATGAACAGTGTGATTATTCCCCAAAACAGTGTTGAATAACAATTTATTTATAAATGCGATGATTACAAACAGTGAATTTTGCCCTTGTAACAAACAATGTATAAACCAAAAGTGTTTTTATGCGAGTGAAGAACTTCATCCCCATGCCAATAAACAATGTTATATTAAATGTTCCCTTAATCCCAAATCCCCCTGTGCGGTCATGAACTATCTTAATCCCTCATCCCATATTTCCCCATTTATGTATCGTTCCTATGTTTATGTAAATTTAGAATAAGAAGTGTATTATCACCAACCAACATCAATCATTTAATGTACCTCATAACTAGCTGTAAATATATTTCATACTAAATAATTCATGTATTCCATTTCATACTTATCGAAATCTGTCTTTAATTTCATATCATACAGATTTCTGAGGAGATAATTATAGTATTACATGTTCATTCATTCATCATTTAGTAATAATTTTCTTATTATGTGTTATTTTATATTTAAGTTTCCCTATAAATGTACTAATTAATTAATTTCCCCTAAATGTGTTATTTGTATTAATTGTCCCATGTTCATGCCTAATAATAATCATCATTATCATCACTCCTCAGAAAACATTCCCCTCTATATATTTAATGTTTATTTATCTGTGCAATTGTATAATAATATGTATTTCATTAATTTAATCACCAATAATTATTCATAGCCTATCCCCATATAATAGCCTACTCACTTAATTTAATATGTTTGTTAATAATAATATTTTAGATATAAGTTATGTGAGAGGATTGCAATAGAATTAAAATTTAATATAATATACTTTTCAAAAATAGTCCTTAAGGAATCTAAATTACAGTGACCAGTGTTAACAATTGTGTGACCATGTGCTTCTCAACAATGGACCATGCTTCCAGACCTCATCTCTACTAGATCTTTCTTCTTGCTCCAGATGCCATTGTGTTAAGACCTAAAATCTGTGAAGGACACCGTTCCTATTTTAAATTTCCCAGTATGGCCTAAGTTTTGCATTGCTTAGTGCTCATTTTATTAGGGACTTACTGCTCAATTAATACCATCTTTAAATTCACTCCTTTTTATTTGATTTTCCCCAAAAACTGGTATTTGAGCGAAGAACATTTGTAAGCAGATTGGTAAACTCCTTCCATTGTATTCTATTTAGGGACTGGAAAGAATACAGACATTTAAATAGAACAAGCCTAATGTTCTGAAAGTTAAAATAACCTCAAGAGAGTATTTTATATTGAACTATCTTTCCAAATTTAATTTTGAGTATTTTAACCATTCATAAAGTCAGTGAAACCATTGGACTCTCCTTTTGGACAAAACCAAAATTTCCATTGTTGTAATTTTTCAACACATCAGCTTAATTGGACTTAATATTCTTTCAAATATCATCCCAACGTTATTCAAGTCAGCACGATACTTCCCCCCTGAGAAAAAGAGCCCTCATTTGTAAAGAAACCCCATTTAGAACCCAAAATATGAACATTTAGTTTTAGGCCTACCAGTATATTTGTCATTTACCTTCTAGGCTAGGCCACACATTGTAACTGTTCCCCCTGAGTTGTATATTATTGTAAATCCCTTTAATTGAGAACCTTTTTGAAACATAATTGTACTAATAGATAAATAAATATTGTATTGTTCCTCTGTAACTTTGTATTTTATTCAAATAGTAAAGAAATCTTAGAAATTGTACACCTACCTTTTGTTGACATCCAGAGTAAATACAAAACACATTTTACTCACTACAATAAAGTAAAGGAGACCACAAGTACAAGTATATTTATTATCAAGTCAAAGAAGATCATTTGTGAGCTATATTTAAATAGCCTAGGGAATTTTGTAAGTAATAACACTGATTTTTGTAAAGAGAAGCTAGGCTTAGCACATGGCAGCCATTGCCCTCAGATCCCGATAGCATCACTGTTTATATTCACTTTTCCTGAGCACATCCGAGCAAACAATTAGTTAAAAGTTAGCAATTTAGAATCATAAGTAAAAACAATTAGAAATAAAAATAAGATATTTTAGCGCTCACGGCGCATTATCGCTACACGCGCTCCCGCTGTTATTTTCTTGATTTTTATATTTCTATTATTTCACTCAAAATCGATTCGGATAATTGGATATTCGGATAATTGGGGTTCGGATAATTGGATTTCTACTGTAAGTGATTTAAATTTGATTGTAATTTCATTGTACAGAGTCTCTGAACAGAGACTGTTGAAGGTATTTTTGGAAAGATTTTATGAGCTGTTGGTAAAATTAGAAATGAGCAGGGAATTAAGAAATAAAATAATTTTAATTGCATCTGATTTTAATATTGACATTAGCAATTGTAACAAGACCACAACTG